>NW_026843863.1:35000-397500 GCF_029531705.1 Pantherophis guttatus | reverse complement strand
CCGTTCTTCTCTGCAGCTCCTGGTCCAGTTGAAGGGCAAGCAGGAGGAAGAGAACCGACATCTTCTTCTGGAGATCCAGCTGTTGAGCAGGGAGAACAGGCAGCTGTTAGAGCGCAGCATGGAAAACCGAGAACATTTTCAGGAGGAGCAACGTCAGTACCAGTGAGTTTTGCTGAAATGGTTTGTCGCTCGAGCAAAAAATTGCAGCAATTCCGTTCAGCCGTCAGTTCCAAGCCCCTTCTGTGCTTCTGTAGAGAGCCATCCAATCCGGAATCTTGGGGTAGGGGGATTCTTTCAACTGAGTTAGGAAATGAGTATTACCTACCTTGTTGTGTTGGCAATATATAAACCATCGATATATCTTTAAGACTGCTGTATTGCATCATACTGTGTCCTGATTGGTTAGCTCTGTAGCCAATCTCCTTAAGAGGGAGCTAGAAACATGGTTTGTTTCTCTTTGCTGTTCTTGCTCTCTGATCTCTCTGTATGCTACTGTTTGCAAATCCGGAAGAACTGTTTATTGTGAATGACTACGACGACTGGTAAGAAGACTTTGTTATTGGATTATCTCTGGACTGTCGTTTTGGCTAGCTCCTGCTTTATATGTGTATGACCTGGACTGTTTATTGGACTGTGCCTTACTATTTCCTGAAAGTAAACACAACTCAGTGTATCTGTGTGTTGACTGTGTTTATTCGTACCTACTCTCAATCGCTTTCATGTACACACCCTTGCTATTCAAGGATTACTCTGCAAATTCCTCAACAAACTGCCTGCTTATCCAGTTCATAACTCCCCCCCCATCCCCGTTCTTTCTCCCACAGAGACAAATTAGGCGAATTGCGTCGAGAGAAGCAGAAACTGGTTGAGAAAATCATGGACCAATACCGAGTGTTGGAACCCGCAATCCCCCGTGGCAAGTAAGTGTGTTACACAGAACTTGGCACACGCCTGTTTCACGTGCAAAGAAGCATGGGGTATGTAATTGCAATGGCTGATCAGGTATTGAGTGACCAGACTAGGGGCAACACAAGCAGAAAAGGGGAGGGTTGGCCCTCCCTACCTCCTGCCCAGGGGCAGCTTCTGGTTATGGGTTATGAGGTCTTTCTGTTGCCATCACGAGCCTCTCTAGGCCAGTCATGGGGCTCTCAAACCCTGTGCAACTGATGCGTGTGAACACTAGTTGGGAAGGAGAGGAAAGAGAGAAAGAGAGAGGAAAGAGAGAAAGAGAAGAGAGGGGAGGAGGAGGAGGAGGAGGAGGAGGAGGAAGAGATAGATAAGAATGCAAAGACATGAGGAAGAGATAAATGAGGAGGAGGAGGAGGAAGAAGGAGGAGGAGGAGGAGGAGGAGAAGATAGGAGGAGGAGGAGGAAGAAGGAGGAGGAGGAGGAGGAGGAGGAAAGGAAGGAAGGAAGGAAGGAAGGAAGGAAGGAAGAAAAAAGAAAGAAAGAAAGAAAGAAAGAAAGAAAGAAAGAAAGAAAGAAAGAAAGAAAGAAAGCTCCAACACTGGAAGTTTTTAAGAAGAAATTGGATAACCATTTGTCTGAAGTGGTGTAGGATTTCCTGCCTAAACAGGGAGCTGGACTAGAAGACCTCCAAGGTCCCTTCCTACTCTGTTGTTCTATTGTTCTATTGGAAGAAGACGAAGAAGAAGAGGAGGAGGAGGAGGAGGAGGAGGAGGAGGGAATGAATTCTAATTCTAATTCTATCTAATTCGAATTCGAATTAGAATTGGAGGAGGAGGAGGAGAGGAAAAAGAAGAAGAGGAAGAGGAGGAAGAGGCGAGGAAGAAGAACAAAAAGAAAGGAGAAAGAGGGAGAGAAAGGGAGAAAGGGGTAGAGAAGAGAAAGAAGAGGGTAGCAATAAGGCGAAGGAGGAGAATCGGCCAAAGAGGTTGTAGAAAAAAATGCTTTTAAAAGCCGCTGACGATCCCAGCTGAGCCACGCGATCATCAGAGGCTTTTTTTTTAACTTTTAAAAGCATTTTTTCGGCCGAAGAGGTTGTAGAAAAAATGCTTTTAAAAATACAAAAAAAAAATAAATAAAAATAAAAGCCTCTGATGATCGCGCGGCTCAGCTGGGCAATGGGGGGAGGGGGGGCAGGGATTTTTGCTACCGGTTCTCTGAACCACCCGCCGCCATCGCTACTGGATCGGACGATCCGGTCCAAACCGGGAGCATTTCACCCCTGCTTTTTTGTCCCCGTCTCCTCTTATCCTCGTGGGCTAGGAAGAGTAACTGGATTGCTGGGAAGATAAGGAGACTGATGAAACTTCGACGGGAACAGCAGCCGCGTCCCATGGCGGAGGGAGCCGGCAGCAGCAGCAGCGAGAGCCTGGCCGGGCCCGAGGACCATGGGCTTGAGAGTAGAGGTGAGGTCCGGACAGATTGGGAGCGTGAAAAAAACGGCCGTTAAGTCACTTTTTTTCCAGCGCCGTGGTCACTTTGAACCGTCATTAAACAAAATGGTTGTTAAGTCTACCTGGATACAAGCAGCTTTAGGTAACCCACATCCTATTTCCTTGGTGCGGGGCTTTATTTGGGTCGCCCACATGACACAACGATTGGCCTCCAAGAACTCGTGGGTTCTTTTCTTTCATGGGAGGTTTTTAAGGAGGGTTTGGACAAGCCGGTTCGGCTGAAATGGTATTGGGACTCCTGCTCGAGCAGCGGGTTGGACTAGAAGACCTTCAAGGTCCCTTCCAACTCTGTTTTTTCTTCCTTCCTTCCTTCCTTCCTTCCTTCCTTCTTTCCTTGGTGTTCCGATTCTCCTTCCTTCCTTCCTTCTTTCCTTCCTTCCTTCCTTCCTTCCTTCCTTCTTTCCTTGGTGTTCCGATTCTTCCTTCTTTCCTTCCTTCCTTCCTTCTTTCCTTCCTTCCTTCCTTCCTTCCTTGGTGTTCCGATTCTCCTTCCTTCTAAACCACCAATCATTTAATTCCCAGGGTTAAATTACATTTGAAATTTCCTCCACTCTCAGATGCCTTTTTTTTTTTTTCTAGCTCTGCATCTTCCAAATTGTTTTTTTATTTCCCCCCCAAAAAGTTTCTAGCACGCCCAGCTCACCGTCTCTTCTCCGCAAAGCAAGCAGCAACGCCAGCCTCCCACAGAGCCCGCCAGTCCACTTCCGCCGTTGCCGCCTGAGTTCCCGCATGCCGGTAACAGAACCTTCGGGATCCGGGGACGAAGACGGCCACGACAATCCCAGACAGCGTTTTCGGCAACGCCGAGTGGGCGTGTTGTGGGGATCCCTGGAAGACCCTGGGGTTCCTGAGGGAGAGTCAGAACCCCCAAGCCAATTGTCCACAACCAGCGAGGAGAAAAGAGGTGAGCATTGATTGATTGATGATTGATTGATTCATTGATTGGTTGGTTGGTTGGTTGATTGATCCAGGCTGGGCTTGGGTGGTGATGGGGATTAAGATGGAGGTAGTTCTCAATTTAAGGGGACGTGGTGGGTCTGTGGCTAAGACGCTGAGCTTGTTGATCGAAAGGTCGGCAGTACAGCGGTTCGAATCCCTAGTGCCGTGTAACCGGGTGAGCTCCCCTGACTTGTCCCAGCTTCTGCCAACCTAGCAGTTCGAAAGCAGGTAAAAAAACGCAAGTAGAAAAATAGGGACCACCTTTGGTGGGAAGAGAACAGCGTTCCGTGCGCCTTTGGCGTTGAGTCATGCGGGCCACATGACCACGGAGACGTCTTCGGACAGCGCTGGCTTTTCGGCTTTGAAACGGAGATGAGCACCGCCCCCTAGAATCGGGAACGACTAGCACATATGTGCGAGGGGAATCTTTTTTTAAAAAACTAGCCATCGACGGACACATCGAGGTAAACCACATTTACATGCCCTTCAAAAGAGTGAGTTAAAAAAGCTATTACTAAAAGCCTGGTTGAATCTTCTCAGCTCTACCTTGATTCCTTCCTGTATCTCCAAATAAGATCTTCTCAATCCAGTAAAAAACAAAAACAAATGCAAGATCTTAAAAACCTCCAGTGTTGTAGCAACATCCACCACTTCTGGTGGCAAGCTGTTCCACTGCTTAATTGTCCTCACTGTCAGGAAATTTCTCCTTAGTTCTAGGTTGCTTCTCTCCTTGATTACCGTGTTTCCCCGAAAATAAGAACCTGTCTTATATTTTTTTTGAACCCTGAAATAAGCGCTTGGCCTTATTGCCATGCGCTCAAAAGCCTGATTGGGTTTATTATCAGGGGAATGTCTTATTTTGGGGGAAACAGGGTAGCTTCCATCTGTGGTGTAGGGTTTCCTGCCTGAGCAGGGAGTTGGACTAGAAAACCTCCAAGGTCCATTTTTTTATTTTTTTTTAAATTTGATTTATATGCCGCCCTTCTCCGGAGACTCAGGGTGGCTTACAATGTGCTCAGCAATAGCCTTCATCCTTTTGTATATTTATACAAAGTCAGCTTATTGCCCCCACAAACTGGGTCCTCATTTCACCTACCTTAGAAAGGATGGAAGGCTGAGTCAACCTTGAGCCTTGGCGAGATTCGAACCTGCAGTAATTGCAGGCAGCTGGTCTTAATAACCAGCTTAATAACAGGGTGCCTTAGACCACTGTACCATTATTCCATTATTCTCCAACTCCGTTATTCCGAATCACGCACGAGTGTGCATTCCTTTTAGGACGGCCGCCGGGCGAGGAGGATCAAACTTCAAACTGCCTCTTGTGACGCACAAACTAGGTCCCGTTTCCTGAAAGATATGCGACAACCCTGCGCGAAAACGACAAGGCCTTCCAGTCTGGGCCGGTGGGCACGAGTTGCTGGAATCTACTGGATCCTTTTTACTCTTGCAACCAAACAAACAAACAAACCCCCTGTGGACTTTCAACCCCGTTCTTTCTGGGTTTCCTTCTTGTGGCAAGGAGTTTCAAAGGCTGCTAATCAACCGGCTTTTTTGTGTGTGTGTGTGTGGTCAGTGCAAATCTTGCCTATGGCAAGACGGGAGAGGGGGGGGACCCACAATTGAATGTAAATACATAAATCATGAATAAATAAAATGTTATGGTAATTTATGATTTTTTTGGGGGGGGCATGGTTGATTGTGGGGGCTCCAACACTGGAGATTTTCAAGAAGAGACTGGATAGTGTAAGGTCTCCTGCTCGAGCAAGGGGTTGGACTAGAAGACCTCCAAGGTCCCTTCCAACTCTTGTTTTTCCTTCCTTCCTTCCTTCCTTCCTTCCCTTCCTTCCCCATCACCGGGTTTTTTAAAGAAGTGACTGGACAATCATTTGTCCGGAATGGTATAAGGCAGTGATGGCTAACCTTTTTGCCATTATGTGCCAAAAGCAGGAGTATGGGGGGCTATGCACCCCGCCCCCTGCGCATGGCCCCTTTGTACTCCCACCGCTTTTGGCACACGATGGCACGTTGGGCCCGTTTTTTGCTCTCCCCAGGCTCCAGAGCCTTTCTAGGAGCCTGGGGAGGGCAAAAATGGCCTTCCCCACCCCCATGGAGGCCCTCCGGAGGCCAGAAATGGCCCGTTTGCCAACTTTCCGGCCTCTGGAGGGTTTCCGGGGGCGGGGGAGAAGGAGGCCATTTTTGCCCTCCCCAGGCTCCTAGAAAGGCTCTGGAGCCTGGGGAAAACAAAAAACGGGCCTTCCCCACCCTCCCGAGGCCCTCCGGAGGCTGGAAACAGCCTGTTTTCCCTACTTCTGGTGGCCCAGAAGGCCCAAAAATCAGGTGGCGGGAGCTGAGCTTGCGTGCCCACTGATATGGCACCGAGTGCCACCTGTGGCACACATGCCATAGGTTCACCATCACGGGAATAAGATCTCCTGCTTGAGCAGGGGGTTGAACCAGAAGACCTCCCTTCTAGCACTTGTTATTCCTGCCCACGTTATTCCTCGACTTCCGACTACAACAGAGCCCCAAATTTCTGTTGCTCAGTGACACATTGGTTAAGTGAGTTCTGCCCAAGTTTACGACTTTTCTCGTTTGTTAAGGGAATCACAGCATTATTAAGTTAGCGACACGGTTGTTTAAGGGAATCTGGCTTCCCCGTGGATTTTTGCTTGCCCGATGGTCGGAAAAGAGGATGACGTGACCCTGCAACTGTCATAAATGGGAACCAATTGCCAAGAACCTGAAATCTTGATCACGTGACTGTAGGGTGTAGGAAGTTAGCACCCACCCCTTTCCTAGAAGAATGAAATATGTTGGGAAATATTAAAAAGGCAGAATATTATATTTCCCTGGATGAGAAATGGAGAAACATGTTTTCAAAGAAAAGCAGCTTCCTGCCTCCCACCTTCCTGCCCCCGCCCTTTTGTTAATGGGTCAGAGGCAGAAACTCAATCTTTGTCAAAGGACCATCATCTGCAACACAATGGGACCCATCTAGGACAGAAACTCACCACATGGCACCTGGGAAGATTACATCAGCCAGCAAGGCTAGCTAAGACCCCCAGCCCCTGGAAGTCTGACAACCAATCAGGATACTCTTTCTGGGCCCCAGGAAGTTCAAAGCCAGAGAGAACATAAAACCCGAAAACTCGCTGTATCTGCCCTTTTTTTCTGTTCAGGAACTCAAGCCATGTGATCCCTGTCCACCATTAAACCATCTTTCCAAGCAGTCTCCATGTTTCCAGTGTCATTTTCTCCACTTGGAGCAGAACCCAGAAGGAGATTTTTTCCTACAAGGGAACGCTGCAATGGTCAAAAGTGTGAAAAAAAACCAGTCATTAAGTCCCTTCTTTCAGCACCGTTGTAACTTCGGTCACTAAATGAACTGTTGTAAGACGAGGAGTACTTGTATCGACACGTGCACCTCTGTGATTCTGTTATATTCAACCCGATACCCGCCCCTACTATAAGGTGAGAAAGATCTCGCTATAATTTCCTACCTTACAGCCATCCTTTCGTCTGAGAATTCTGCCAGCGATGCAGCTGGAAGGTACAAATTTAGGGGTGCTGGGTGCAAATCCCACCCCCCAAAATTCACCCGACAAGTGCAATTAAGGAAAAAACACCAGATGTGGCTCTGAGCTGAGTTTGATGGACAGGAGATTTTATTTAAAGCTGCACCCGTTTCCTCTCTTAAGTTGCTGTGCCTGCAGACATAGGGAAGGAGGTGGTGGTGGGGGGGGGGGGTTGCAGCGAATCAATGAAGGGAAGAATGGGGGGGGGGGAAGGCTTAAATAAGATTTTGTGAAGTCCAGGAAAGAGGAAGTGTGAGGAAAAAAAAAAAAAACCAAACTTTCGAAGTAACTCTAAATTGCAGAGTGTCTTTCTCTGCTTCCCATCACGGACTTTTAGAAGAGGGGAGAATTGTCTGCTCGTTTTTTTTTTTCTTGCACAAATAACTTCCTTCCTGTTTTAAGAAGTGTTAAGCGTTGCGTTCAGAATGATCCCTGCAGCTTCTCTGCAAATTTCTCCCTGGCCCTTTTCAACCACAGAGAACGGAATCTTTAAAAGAGTAGAGTGTGGAAAACAGGCCCACTTCGTTTTCCAAAAGCAGGAGGTTGGACTAGAAGACCTCCAAGGTCCCTTCCAACTCTGTTATTCTATTCTGTTCTGTTCTGTTCTGTTCTGTTCTGTTCTGTTCTGTTCTGTTCTGTTCTATTCTATTCTATTCTGGGGGATGGGAAATCACTTCTTTTTCAGAAGTCAACTTTTGCACGTTAAGGGAAGGAACCTGTTGAAATGACTTTGAACTCCTGTAATATTAACAAAGTGATTTTCTCTTCTCTTCTCTTTTCTTCTCTTCCTTCTCTTCCCTTCTGTTTTATCTTCTCCTCTCCTCTCCTCTCTATTCTATTCTATTCTATTCTATTCTATTCTATCCTTTATTCTATTCTATTCTATTCTATTCTATTCTATATTTTATTCTCTATTCTATTCTCTATTTTATTCACTATTCACTAAGTCTGCATTACTATTACTATTACTAAGTCTGCATTACTATTACTATTAATCTTCTCATTGTTCCTTCTCCCCATCTCTTCTCACTTGGGAGTTGGACTAGAAGTTGGACTCCAAGGTCCCTTCCAACTTCTATTCCGTTCCATTCCATTCCATTCCATTCCATTCTTCTATCCTATCCTATCCTATCCTATCCTATCCTATCCTATCCTATCCTATCCTATCCTATCCTATCCTCTATTCTATTCTATTCTATTCTATTCTATTCTATTCTATTCTATTCTATTCTATTCTGCTCTGCCCAGGGGCTAAAACACTGAGCTTGTCGATCAGAAAGGTCGGCAGTTCGGTGGTTCGAATCCCTAGTACAGGTCTCCTGCGTGAGTAGGGGGGCTGGACTAGATGACCTCCAAGGTCCCTCGCAACTCTGTGACTGTTACTATTCTATTCATAATAATTTTAATTGGGGTATTTTAAATTTGGGGGGTTTTAATCCGGCCAAATTTATTTAATTATTTTAATTTTTAATCATTGTTGTGTCTTGTGTTTTTAAATTGGCTGAACACTGCCCTGAGTCCTTCGGGAGAAGGGCGGTATAGAAATAAAATTATTATTAAATTATTATTATTATTACTGCAATCGGGTGAAACGGGCAGGCCAGAGGAAGCCAAAGGGGAGGTGGGGGCGTCATGGAGGGAGGGAGAACTGGGAGAAGAAGGTTTTGAAGAAGAGATCGGACAACCATTTGTCTGAAATGATATATAGGGCCTGCTTGAGCACGGGGTTGGACTAAATATATAGGGGTCGCCCTCTGGACGTGGTTGAGTGGCACCCAATGGAGCAGCAAGAGGAGAAGAGCCCTTTCATCACGAGAGCCATTATGTCATAGAATTATCATCGGAAAGAATCTTGAAAATCGTCATCTCCAACCCATATTCACTGCAGCGTGCAACCTCAACATCAGTGGGAGATAGAAGGCTCTTGATTTTTACAAATATTAATCAAATTGCTGTCACAACATAAAAGAATCATGAACAAAGGCAAATGATTCCAATTTTTCACTCTGGTGTATTGTTTAAATTGAAACCTAAGATAGCACCATAAAATCTAAGTAATATCCACTTGTTGATCAGCATTATGCCACGTATATTTTTATATTATATTAGGCCTTGCTTTTTCACGGTAAATGAATTGAATAAGATTTAATGCTCATTCTCTCTCGCAGACATGTGGAATGTCTTGGTCAGGTATTTGAGCCTTGGTGGCGCAGCAGACTAAAGCACTGTTAAAGTAACACCAGCTGCCTGCAATTACTGCAAGTTCAAATCTCACCAGGCTCAAGGTTGACTCAGCCTTCCATCCTTTTCGAAGGTAGGTAAAATGAGGAACCCGGTTTGTGGGGGCAATAAGCTGACTTTGTATTAAAAAAAAAGAACATCGCTTGGGGGGGGGGGCGAAAGCCCTACTAAGCAGGTATATACAAAAGGATGAAGGCTATTGCTTAACGCATTGTAAGCCGCCCTGAGTCTCCGGAGAAGGGCGGCATATAAATCGAACCAACCAACCAACCAACCAACCAACCAACCAACCAATAAATAAACAAATAAACAAATAAATAAATAAATAACCAACCAACCAACCAACCTCCAAGGATAACAACTCTTGTTATTCTGTAACTTGGGAAGGGTCTCTAATGTTCTACCTTCTAGGAGTTAGCTGTATCTTCGGCCTGTTTCGAGGGGGGGTCAAGGCAGCAGACCCTAGGCGGCCCAAAACTGCCTCCCCACCGAGGAAGGAGAGGTTGGGGGGGAGAGGGGAGCTGCAGACGGGAGAGGGAAGAAGCGCTCCGATTGTTCCCCCCACCCAAAAAAAAACAAACCTGTAGCGTTGGCAAAGTGGGGTTGGAGAGGGGGGGCTTCTAGGAAAAGGCGTTGCGCTTTTTGCGCTTTTTTTTGCGGGTGCCTCTCCGGCGGGTGACAACTGCAGGCAACTTTCGGGGAGTGAGTGAGTGAGTGGGTAGGTAGGTGGGAGGAAAAGGGGGGGGGGTCCCGTAGTAGCCCTCCCCGGGGCGGGTTCCCAGATTTTTTTATTATTATTTTTTTATTTTTGCTTTGCGCTTCCTCTCCTCCTCTTTTGCCGGGCTCCCTCTCGCATTCCTGCCTCTTGACTCAGGCCTGGAGGAGAAGGAGAAGGAGGAGAAGAAGGAGAAAGAGAAGGAGAAGGAGAAGAAGGAGAAGGAGAAGGCGGCGCGGCGGCCGCTCGCTCGCTGCACCAGGAAGCGTGTGCGGCCCGCACAGCATGTAAGGCGAGCGGAGGCAGCGCTAGACAGGCGAGGAAGGAAGAAAGGAGGAGGAGGAGAGGAGGAGGAGGAGGAAGAGGAGGGAGAGACGGTCCTCGGCCATGGAGGACGGCACCGAGGAGGAGACGGTGGAGCTGCCCCTGACCAACGGTACCCCGAGATCGTGGAGCCAGGGAATCCCACCGGGACAAGGGGGTCCCCCCCACCACCCCGCTCCCCGCGGCTGGAGCGCAAGGGGACCTTTTGGAGACGCCAAGCCGCGCCTAGGGCGCACCGCGCGCCCTTGGAGCCTCTCCAAATCGGGGGTGGGGGGTGCAAGAAATGGGGGTGTGGGGGGGTGTTTTTGAAATGTCAGGGTGACAACCGGATCTCCCCTCCCCCCCCACTATACACACACACACACACACACACACCGTGGATCTGCTGGAGGGAAGGCCGCGGAGTTTGGGGCGCAGGAAGGAGAGCGGGCCGAGATCGGGGCGCGCCAATGGAGAAGGGGTTGGGGGGGGCTTCCTTTTTTAGGGTGGGAGCCGGATCAGAGGGGATCGGGAAGGGGATCTGTTGGGTGCCACAGTAGAAGAGAGATTAGGGGAATTGGGGAGGGGGGTTTCAGAGACGCAGGGCGCGGGCATCCTCTCTTGGGAAGCTATCCTGGCCAGGAGTGATATGGGGATAGGGACCCTCTCCCCAGATCTACATTCCAGCCACCAGTTGCTTCTCCCCCTTTCCCTCCCTCTTTCTGGCTTTGCAAAAGCAGGAGTGGAACCCAGAGCCGGGCCAAAAGACAAGGGCGCTTGGCAGTGCCAACCAACCCGGTCTGGAGACCCACCAGAGCTAGCCAGGCGACCCTGGCAAAAAAGCTTTAGCTGGCCAGGCCTGGCCGAGTGTTATTTTTCAAAGTGGGGGGAAGCCCCGCCCCTTCATGGATGCAAGCCCCGCCCCTCCGCCCAGCTGGAACCCGGGCTCCCGTGTATATATGTGTGTGTGTGTGTGGTGGGAGGGGGGGGGTTTATATGTCTTTCTGAATCACCAGCCCACCCCCGCTGGGATTGGCACGTGGGGGCGGGCTGGGGAGGGGGCGCAAGCAAGCAAGCAAGCAAGCGAGCAGCCGTGGCGCCTGCAGGCGGGCGGCAGGTGGGTGGTGGGAGGGAGGGAGGGAGGGGTGCAGAAGGCTGTTTCTTGGGGAGGGGGGTTGTTGCACGTCTGAACGCCCCCTCTGCCTTCAGCATCTGAACATCCTTACAGTATCTGAACTGTGTAGGGTAATGTTTGGAAGGCAGGGTTGGCTGGCTTTAAATTAAGGGTGGGGGGGTGCAAAGAGGGGAAGGAGCCCCCTCCCCTAATCCCACTGGGCTGGGGTCGAGCCTTAAGGCAGCCCCCCCCCTCCCCTCTTTTTGGCTGCCAAGGGGTGCAGATTAAGGAGGTCTCCCTTGGCCATTTTCCGGTTGGGCCGTATAACCCTGGGCGATCTCAGCAGCACCTATAGATCTGTGTTTTCCAAAACTTGGCAACTGTGAGAGGTGTGTGGGTTTGCTGGCCGGGGGGGGATTCTGGGTGTTGGAAGTGTGTACACACACACACACACCAAAGTTGCCAGGTTTGAAAAACATAAGCCGATAGCACACTTAGCGTGCAAGGAACCCACTTTCTGTCCGTCTGCAGCTGTCAAAAGCCTAGCTCAATTGATTCATGTGTGAATGCAGCTCCTTTAATCGTCGGGTGACGGGTGTGTGTGTGTGTCTTTAAATATGTTGTCTGAACTCAGGTGCACAGGAATACCCAATGCAGAGCCCCAACACCTCCCCATTTGCCTCGCTTGTCAATCAACCCCCCCCCCTCCTTCCAGGATTTAAATTTCCGCTCCTTAAATTACCGTAAATCTGGATCGTGGCACGATAAGTGTGGCCCCAAAACGCACTTTCAACGTGCCCTTTTAAGCCCAGGAAGTTTTAAGCGATACGGCCTTAGTGGCATTTTTGTCCGTCAACATTTCAGAAATGGAGCCTCCAGGTAGCAGGGCAGTCTACCTTTTGAGAACAGCACGCCCCCGGGAAGACGTAAGGAGAGGACTTTGCTTTGTGGGAAGTGTTTGCTGAGTGTTTTGGTAGGAGAAAAGATGGATTACGGAACGAAACAGACTAGTAAAGTGGATTTCTTTCGGATTTGGGATTTTCTCCTTTTCAACGGCTTCGATAGAATAATTTAAACGAGCAAAAAAAAATAGATAAAAATTCTACTTTTGCAAATCGTAATGAGAAAAGAGCAGCCAAGGTAGAATAGAATAGGATCAAAACTTGATTGTCACTTTAAATGTACGCTAATCTGCGTACATTTAAAATGAAAATTTAATTGCACCCCGCTCTCAAAAGATAACTATTATACACACACACAGAATGGGCGTCTAATGTGCATGCGTGGGCCTCTTCTTTCTGATTGCTTTTAGCGTGGATGAATGATTTTGCTCGAGAGACCCCGAAGGAGAAGGAAAGGGTTTTAAAATGGCCCTATTTTTTAAATTTTTAATTTGAAGCACGCGGCGCGCAGAGAAGTTGATCGGAACGGTCGATGTGGGATCGAAGAAAATGTGGGGAAAACCCACACCTCCTTCTGGGATCTCATCAGCCGGGAAAGATTTAAGCAAGGGCCGTGTTTGTACCTGTGTGTGGGTCGGGAAAGAGGCCCTTTGGGTTGGTTAGCCTCCCAGGGCAAGTGTGAGCCCGCTTGACTGCCTGTTGATTAACCTGTGATTCAGCTACCCGGAAACGGAGTGACTCCCAGGGAATTGGGTGGGGAGGTGTAACTTAGGTGTGAGCAAAGGTTTCAATGATGAGGAGGCAATGAAGAGGGTCAAGGTTGCCCCTCGGGTCCTGTGGGATGTCCTGGCTCAGCCTACCCCTGTGGTTCTCACTCTCAGCAACTTTTAAGGTAGGTGGACTTCAATTCCCAGAATTCACCAGCCCACATAACTTTAAGTGTGCTGGCTGGGGAATTCTGGGAGTGGAAGTCCACATATCTTATGCACGCTGGCTGATGAATTCTGGGAGTTGAAGTCTCTCATCTTAAAGCATGCTGGCTGGGGAATTCTGGGAGTGGAAGTCCACATATTTTACACCACACTGGCTGGTGAATTCTGGGAGTTGAAGTCTCCCATCTTAAAGCATGCTGGCTGGGGAATTCTAGGAGTGGAAGTCCACATATCTTAAGCCACGCTGGCTGGAGAATTCTGGGAGTGGAAGTCCACATATCTTACGCACGCTGGCTGATGAATTCTGGGAGTTGAAGTCTCTCATCTTAAAGCATGCTGGCTGGGGAATTCTGGGAGTGGAAGTCCACATATTTTACACCACACTGGCTGGTGAATTCTGGGAGTTGAAGTCTCTCATCTTAAAGCATGCTGGCTGGGGAATTCTAGGAGTGGAAGTCCACATATCTTAAGCCACGCTGGCTGGAGAATTCTGGGAGTGGAAGTCCACATATCTTACGCACGCTGGCTGATGAATTCTGGGAGTTGAAGTCTCTCATCTTAAAGCATGCTGGCCAGGGCCGGATTTTCCTATAGGCTAACTAGGCTTCAGCCTAGGGCCTCAAGATCAAGAGGGGCCTACATTCAAATTGTTAGCAAAATTAAAATTACACTTTCACTATAGGTGAAAGGGCCTCATAAGTGGAATAACCTAGGGCCTCTTTTCATCTAAATCCGGTCCTGATGCTGGCTGGGGAATTCTGGGAGTGGAAGTCCACATATTTTACACCACACTGGCTGGTGAATTCTGGGAGTTGAAGTCTCTCATCTTAAAGCATGCTGGCTGGGGAATTCTGGGAGTGGAAGTCCACATATCTTAAAGCACGCTGGCTGGGGAATTCTAGGAGTAGAAGTCCACCCATCTTTAAAATATGTTGACTAGGAAATTCTGGGAGTGGAAGTCCATCTACCTTAAAGCAAATTGGCTGGGGAATTCTGGGAGTTGAAGTCTACACAGCTTAAAGCTGCTGAAAAACTGCCTCTCACGGACTACCAATTAGTGTGACCATCCCTGATTTAGTTCAAAAAAATTAATAAATCAGGAAAGTGGGATAGAGGGTTGCGCTAGGCTGGGAAAAGATGGTCTGATGCAGTTAACATGTTTTTTAAAAAATTATGTTGAAGCTAAAGATTACAGGGGGGAAAAAAAACTACTGTAATATGTCTGAAATAATAGCCTGTATAATAAATTCAGTCTGCTGAAGCCAAAATGCCAACGCTGGGCAGTCAGGTAGCCTCTAAATCCAATAAAGTTAGTTAATTAATTACCATGACCCTAAAGATTGAGAATTGCTGGAGGACTTTAGGAAGTTGTGGAGGACACCAAATGTACTGTATTTATTTATTTTTAGCTGATTTACAGAATAGGCTGCGCTGATTAGCGTTCACTAGGAATGGTGTGAATATCAGGAGAAGGGCACTGTTATTATTTGTGGCAATTGTTATTTGAGCAGCCCACTGCTGAAGAATTCTTTTGATTTTTTCTTTCAAGAGGCCTGTACTAGATGTTGTTGATAAAAGTTGGTATCACTTGTTGTTTGTATCTTATGATGAACGATTGCAACTATGATTTATGATCTGTGACCTGTCACTTTGTTGTTTGCATGTACACTGAGAGCTTATGCACTGGAGACTAATTCCTTGTGTGTCCAATCAAACTTGGCCAATAAAGAATTGAATTCTACTCTACTCTATTCTATATTCTATTATATTCTCTTTTCTTTTTTTCTCTTTTCTATATTCTATTCTATTCTATTCTATTCCATTCCATGTTTTTATTCTATTCTATTCCATAATTCTATTCTATTCTATTTGCTACTTCCTATTCTATTCTGTTCCATTTTCTATTCTATCCCATTTTTTATTCTATCCTATATTCTATTCTATTCTATTCCATATTTTCTATTCTATTCCATTCCATAATTCTACTCTACTCTATTCTATTTGCTACTTCTTATTCTATTCTGTTCCATTTTCTATTCTATCCCATTTTTTATTCTATCCCATATTCTATTCTATTCTATATTTTCTATTCTATTCCATTCCATAATTCTACTCTATTCTATTCTATTTGCTACTTCTTATTCTATTCTGTTCCATTTTCTATTCTATCCCATTTTTTATTCTATCGCATATTCTATTCTATTCTATTCTATATTTTCTATTCTATTCCATTCCATAATTCTACTCTATTCTATTCTATTTGCTACTTCTTATTCTATTCTGTTCCATTTTCTATTCTATCCCATTTTTTATTCTATCCCATATTCTATTCTATTCTGTTCTGTTCTGTTCTGTTCTGTTCTGTTCTGTTGTATTCTATGCCATTCCATATTTTCTATTCTATTCTATTCTATTCTATTCTATTCTATTCTATTCTATTCTATTCTATTCCTTTCCTTTCCTTTCCTTTCCTTTCCTTTCCTTTATCTGAAGTGCTTTTTTTTCATATTGTTTTCAAGGAAACTTTGTGTCGCTTACTTTTTGAAAGCTTTATTATTTCCCCTGGTTTGGCACTCCTCTCATACATAAATAAATAAAATGTTGCTTTTAAAAAGAAACAGGTATGTTTGGTTTCACAATTCTCTTGAAGGCATCTTTTCAAATCGTCCAAGCCAATTCTCGTGCTTAGGGGGATAAAAGGGGATAACTGTGCTACCCCCCTCTTAAATATTTTCATTCCCCCCCCCTCCCTCTTGCAATTGGTTATTTTGATTTCTCTGAGCTCCCCAGAAGCCTGGAGCAAGTTTGAGGACTTGTTCTCTGGAATGGTGAAATCATTTTTTTTTCTTCCTTGAGACTATAAATTCTGGAACTAAATGCTTACTTGGAACAGCCCCAGCTTGAAAAAGAAGCTGGATCCAAATAACGTTGGCAAAGATTCTAGTCCTCAAAACTCAGGCTGGGAGGTCAGAGACGATCATCTTGCCCTGAAAAATGGGAGAGGGTTGGGCTGCATGACCTCTGCGTGTCCCCTTCCAACTCTGCATTTCTGTATTTCCAAGGTTAGGATATTGTACGTGGAATATAATTCGGGTTTAAATTCTCGGGTTGGGGATAAAAAAAAAGTTTTAAAATATTTTAAATTAAAAAAATTATTTTTTTTTAAATTTTAAAATTTTGGATTCTTTTATCGGCGGGAAAACACACGTGTTTTTTCTCTCTCTTTCGCCCCCCCGTAGCAAATTTAACTGGGCACGATGAGGAGAAAGTGGGGATGGAAAATTTCGAACTACTCAAAGTCCTGGGGACCGGAGGTAAGTGCAAACCATGGTTACAAGGTTTTTAGCTAGAATTTTTTTTTTCTCTCTCCCTCCCTCCCTGTCTTGCTCTGCCTAATGATAGAGACAGCATTTTCCCCCCCTTTGATTAAAAAAAACCAAACCCATTAAGAATCTTGCAATGGAAGCTTATTTTTCACTCCCAATTCAGCGGGAGGGATCGAAAAGCGGAGCTTGAAGGGAAATGAATTACCGCTGCCGCCGAACCCCAAGTTTCCGTCGCTAACCGAGACGTTTGCTAAAAGTTGAATTTTGCCTCACTGTTACGACCTTTCGCGCCCCACTTGGTGACGTGAATCACTGCAGTTGTTAAATTAATAACACGGTTGCTAAGTGAGTGAGTCGGATGGTTGCAAAAAGGGGTCACGCAACTTCCCCCCCCCCCCCCCGGGAACACTGCCACCGTCATAAATAGGAGCAAGGTGCCAGGCGTCCTAATTTTGATCCCATGATGCCGCAAAGGCCGTCAGGGTGAAAAACGGTCGTAAGTCACTTGTTTCGGTGCCGTTGTAACTTTGGTCACTAAACGAACGGTTGGGAAACGAGGACCACCCGCTAAGCCCATCCCCCCCCTTCTTGCTTCTCTTTCTGCACTTCAGCTTACGGGAAGGTGTTCCTGGTCCGTAAACTCACTGGCCACGACGCCAACAAGCTTTACGCCATGAAAGTGCTCCGCAAAGCGGCCATCGTCGCCAAAGCCAAGACGACCGAGCACACGCGGACCGAACGGACCGTCCTGGAGCATGTCCGCCAGTCGCCTTTCCTCGTGACGCTGCATTATGCCTTCCAGACGGATTCCAAGCTCCATCTGATTCTCGGTAGGTGGGGAGAGGAGAAATGGAGAGGGGGGGGAATTGGAGAGCGGGGGTGGGGGACATTGGCCAGCGCTAAGGGTTCGATCCGAGCCTCTCCCGTTTGTTTCCTTCCTAGATTACGTGAGCGGAGGTGAGCTGTTCACTCACTTGTACCAACGGGACCATTTCTCGGAGGAGGAAGTACGGTTTTACAGCGGGGAGATCATTTTGGCGCTGGAACACCTCCACAAGGTGATAACTCTTTCATTTACGGATGGCTTAAATCTTCTAGGCCGCCCGTCTCCCCTGAACTAAAGAATAGAATAGAATGTAGAATGTAGAATGTAGAATGTAGAATAGAATAGAATAGAATAGAATAGAATAGAATAGAATAGAATAGAAATAGAAATAGAAATAGAAATAGAAATAGAAAATATGGAATGGAACGGAATAGAATGTAGAATAGAACAGAATAGAATAAGAATAGAATAAGAATAGAATAGAATAGAATAGAATAGAATAGAATAGAATAGAATAGAATAGAATAGAATAGAATAGAATAGAAGATATGGAATGGAATGGAATAGAATGTAGAATAGAATAGAAATAGAAATAGAAATAGAAATAGAAATAGAAATAGAAATAGAAAATATGGAACGGAATAGAATCCAGTTCTTTATTGGCCAAGTTTGAACGGACACACAAGGAAGTGACGACAGCACTGGAGGAGAAAAAAAGCAGCTTATGACCGCTCCTCAAATTTATGACCATCGCCGCGTCTCCACAACGCTGCGATTCAAGCACTTGGCAAAAGTCACACAATTGACAGTTCTGGGATCCTGGGATCACCGTTCCTGACCTTCCAAGATGGCTTCCGACAACCAAATGGGGGAAGCTGGCAGGGAAGGTCGCAAGTCAGGGTCATACGATGTCTCACTTAACGACCGTGGGTGATTCATTTAACAACCCCTCTAAAAGGTTGTGAAATCGGTGCGGTGACGGGGATGCCTCATTTAGCAACTGCGCTGCTTCGCGATGAATTTACTGGTTCTTGGGGTCGTAAGTCGAGGACTGCCAAAATAGTGGTGGGGGGGGTTTGAGCTTGTCAGATGATTGTGGTTTTGTTGGCACACAAGGGGCCAAAGAGCTGCCTTTCTCATTCCTCAGCTTGGCATCATTTATCGGGACGTGAAGCTGGAAAACATCTTGCTGGACAACGAAGGTCATGTGGTGCTGACCGATTTCGGCCTGAGCAAGGAATTCGTGACAGAGGATGTGAGTTCGGATTGTGGGGAAAGCTCCTTTAACGGCATCTGTGATTGTCTGATTCCTGGGATTAGGGTTTAGACAGAACTGAGTAGAAATGTTGGTTTGAGTCTGCATTGCTTGAAGAATCAGCTCATGTTTTTTTTTTATATTACCCATTCATCCTAACTCTAATCTTAACCAAATTCCATTTTTCCCTTCTTCTCTATATTACACCCCTTAAGTTTGAAATTTCATTTAACATCATTCCTAATATTACAATCATTCATTTCACATCAAGATAATAAATCAAAAACATTTTATACCATGTATTTCCTTAAGTCTTGTTCCAAATCATATACTCCAATATCTTAGTAAAAAATCAATTAATTATATAAGGTTTTTTTCCTTGATATCCTAAAATCTTATCTCTTATTTTCAAATACTTTGTCAAAGATATATATTTATACCTCTTCAAACAACATCTTAATCATTTCTTCTTTCATCACAATCTAACTATTTCGAAAGACAATATCACTTCTCCTTCCAATTTGTTGCAATTTCCCTAATTAAAGTTATTTATATTTTTGGAACTTGTCATTTTATAAACTCCAACAATGCAATTAAAAGTATTCCAATTTTTATCATTTCTACTTTCACCACAATCTAACTATTTCAAAAGACAATATCATTTCTCCTTCCAATTTGTTGCAATTTCCCTAAAGTTATTTATATTTTTGGAACTTGTCATTTTATAAACTCCAACAACGCAATTAAAAGTATTCCAATTTTTACCATTTCTACTTTCACCGCAATCTAACTTATTTCAAAAGACAGTATCATTTCACCTTCCAATTATTACAAATTTCCCTAATTAAATTTGTTCATATTTTTATGGCAAAGAGGGGAATATACAAATTGTGTTGAAATGACTAAAAATTGTTTAAATTTGTGAACCGGCCAATACTCTATTCAGAAAAAAATACACTGTCTGTCTGTCTGTGTGTCAAAAAACAAAACAAAAAAACTTAAAAAAGAAAAGAAAAAAGAATCAGCTCCAGGGAATAAAGGTTCAATAAAGGAGTTTAAAAAATTCCCACGTGGTGCTTAAAAAAACAACCTGTCCCTAAACATCGGTAAGACCAAGGAGATGGTGTTGGGACTTCCGGAGGAAGAGAGAGGAACTCTTTACATCGAGGGGGGCTGCGTAGAGAGAGTCTCCTCCTTTAAATTCCTGGGAGTCCATCTCAGTGAAGGCCTCACCTGGAAAAACAACACGATCCAGGTGTCCAGGAAGGCTCAACAGGGACTCCATTTCTTAAGGATCTTGCGTAAAAACAATTATTGGAACAATAACTGGTGACCTCCTTTTGCCGGTCCATAATAGAAAGCGTTCTCACTTATTGCATCCCGGTGTGGCATGCCGGTTTGACAGCCGAGGATAGAAAAGCACTATGGAGAGTGGTGAGGACAGCACAAAACATCGTAGGCTGCCCCCTGATACCACTAGGGCTCACTGCCTTAGGAGAGTGAGGAAAATCCTCAGGGACGACTCTCACCCTGGTCAACACAGCTTTACTCTCCTACCGTCGGGAAAGGAGATATAGAAGCGAAGCCAGCCGCACAAACAGGCCGAAAGAACAGTTTTTTTTTATCCGGGGGCTATCAGACTCCGGAATGCGAAATAACATCATAACTACGTCGTATGATAGACTGCAGGGCCGGCGCAACGTGTAACATGTTCGCACTGGTGCAATAGGACCGGGTGTTTTTTGTTAATGGGATTTATTGGGTTAGGGATTTTCTGTCTTCACTGTGAGTTGTATTGTGTTGGGGATGTGTGTGCACTGAGGGAGCTCAACCAATCTCATTGTGCATATGTTGTGCGCTGACCATAAAGATTTGAATTTAAAGAGCAGCTTTTGCCAGCAATTTGGAAGATGTGTGGACTTCAACTCCCAGAATTCCTCATGGCTGGCTGAGGAATTCTGGGAGTTGAAGTCTACAAGTTGCCAAATTTGGGGACCCCTGGATTAGATAATCCTCAATTCTGATCTGGTTGCTGGTTTCTTCTCTTCTTCAGTCTTCCGGCTGCACAAAATGTGCCTCTTTACTGATTGTCATCAAAATTCATCCTTCCTTCCTTCGTTCCCTTTCTCCTTTCTTTCTCTTTCCTTCCTTTCTTTTTTCTTCCTTCCTTCCTATCTTTCTCTTTTCCTTCCTTCCTTCCTTTTTTCTCTTCCTTCCTTTCTTCCTTCTTTCCTTCCTTCCTCTTCCTCTTTTTCTTCTTCCCATCTTCCTTCTTTTCTTTCTTTCTCTCTTTCCTTCCTTTCTTTCTTCCTTCTTTTCTTTCTCTTTCTTTCCTTCTTCCTTCCTTCTATCTTTCTCTTTTTCTTTATTCCTTTTTTTCTCTTCCTTTCTTTTTCTTTCTCTTTCTCTTTTCTTCCTTCCTTTTTCTTTCTTTCTTTCTCTTTCCTTTCCTTCCTTTTTTCTTTTTTCTTTCTTTCTCTTTTCTCCCTTCCTCGTTCTTTCTTTCTCTTCTCTTTCCTTCCTTCCTTCCTTTTCTTTTTCTTTCCCCTTGCCACAGAAAGAACGGACCTTCTCATTTTGCGGCACCATCGAATACATGGCCCCCGAGATTGTACGCAGCAAAAGTGGACACGGCAAGGTGAGAAGGAAGGTTGGCATAAAATTCTCCGCCACAGACCGGAGCCCGGAAAACAGCTTTCTCACGTATCGGGGGGAAAAAGGAGGCGGTAATAGAATAGAATAGAATAGAATTCTTAGAATTAATTTCTAAGAATAGAATTAATTATCTGCACAGTAGCTTTTGATAAAGTCAGTGTGGCGAAGGGAAAGTTTTTTTCTAGTAGAGGCGGAGACATATCTTAGGGGGAACAAGGGGAAGAAAGCAAAGAAGAGTACAGGCAGTCCTCGACTTACAACCAAAATTGGGACCAACTTTTCCATTGCTAAGCAACGCGGTTGTTAAGGGAATCATCCCAATTTTTATGACCTTGCTTTTGCCAGTTGTTAAACGTATCACACAGTTGTTAAATGAATCCTTCAGTTGTTAAATGAATCCAGATTCCCCTCCCTTCCCCGGTTAATTTTGAGTGTCGGAAGCCAGCAGGGAAAGTCACAAATGGGGATCTCGTGACCCCAGCACACTCCAAGCATCATAAATACATGCTGGGTTGCCCAGTGCCCAAATTTTCATCGTGTGACCATGTCGTGAGTCATAAGGGGTTCGGGAGAACCTCTAGCTAAGATTCTGTGCAATTTGGAGAACCCCCAAATCCCACTCCTGGCTGGCCACGCCCGCTCCTCCCCTCCCAGGAGTCTCCACGCGGCCTGTTTTGGATGCAAGTAAGTGCAGGGAGCACAGGGAAGCTTGGGGAGGGCGAAAAACGGGCCTACAGGAAATTCGGGAAGGGCCCGTTTCCGGCCTCCAGAGAGGCTCTGGGGCCTGGGGAGGCTGTTTTCACCCTCCCGGAGGCTTGAGGAAAGCCTCCGGAGCCCAGGGAGGGCAAAAACAACCCCCCCGCCCCACCATGGTGCAGGAGGCTGACTAGGCCACGCCCACCATGGCCACACCCACCCAGCAACCAGGCAGAGAACTCCTTGCTAAAATTTTTGAAGCCCACCCCTGGTCATAAGCGTGAGGATCGGTCTTCTGCCCCTTTTTTCAATGCTGTTATAACTTCGAGCAGTTGCTAAACGGACAGTCGTAAGTGGAGGACCCCCTGTATTGTACCGGTTCAGTCCTGAGTTTCCCCCCCCTTTTTTTCTCTCTCTTCTCCCTTGTAGTCTGTGGACTGGTGGAGTTTGGGAATCCTGGTTTTTGAGCTCCTGACTGGCGCGTCTCCTTTTACCCTCGAAGGGGAGAAAAACTCGCAAGCGGAGGTGTCCAGGTGAGGTGGGGCAACTGGAAGGTTTGGGGAGATGAGGAGGGGGGGCAGGTAGCCGATGAAATTAGGGGCAAAACCAATCTAGATATAAGAGCGATGGAAGTGTGGGAGAAAGAGAGCCGTGAGGTCGACGGACGTAACTTGATTCCCAGGGAGAAAAAAATAATAATAATCTAAGCAAAAAGCATCCCAAAAAATTAAAAAGTGGTATTTGAATGGCTCCTTGCTGGGTACCCACAAACCAGCGGAAGGTCTGTAATCAGGCCCGGCACAGATGAAGGGCCAGGAGGGGACATTTTTATAGACATAAAAGGAATTTTTCCCTGCTGCTTCCGACTTCTTGAGCACTTGGAGGCGCAGCGGTTAAGAGGGCGGTACTGCAGGCTACTTCTGCTGACTGCCGGCTGCCTGCAATTTGGCAGTTCGAATCTTCACCAGGCACAAGGTTGACTCAGCCTTCCGTCCTTCCGAGGTGGGTAAAATGAGGACCCAGATTGTTGGGGGCGAGATGCTGACTCTGTAAACCGCTTAGGGAGGGCTGAGACACTAGGAAGTCTATTGCTTCCTTCCTTCCTTCCTGTCTGTTAGCAGAATTGCAGACTAATTCTGCCAGGAAGTTCGATCCTGACCGGCTCAAGGTTGATTCAGCCTTCCGTCCTTCCGAGGTCATTAAAATGAGGACCCAGATTGTTGGGGGCAAGGAAGCTGACTCTGTAAACTGCTTAGAGAGGGCTGTGAGACACTGTGAAGCGGGATATAAGTCTTAAGTGGTATTGCTATTGCTATTCTAGACGGATCCTGAAGTGCAGCCCTCCCTTCCCGTCGCTGATCGGCCACGAGGCTCGCGACCTCCTGCAGAAGCTCCTGTGCAAAGACCCCAAGAAACGCTTGGGGTCCGGCCCAATGGGGGCCCAGGAGATTAAAGAGCACCCCTTCTTCAGGGTAAGGTTTACAAGTCCTGGAGACGTTGAGCAGGGTTGATTCCTGACCAGCCTTTCCCTCCTGAGTCCTTTCTCAGAGAATTGGATTGAGACAACCGATTGTCACTGCGCAACGCCTGATTTTATTGTGCTTTGTTGGGGCTTTATCTTTGTTTAAAGCAGGGGTCTTTTAACCTCAGTGATTTTTAAGGTGTGTGGACTTCAACTCCCAGAATCCTCTAGCTAGCATTTTGGGAGTCAAAGTTCACCCCTCTTAAAGCATGCTGGCTGAGGAATTCTGGGAGTTGAAGTCCAATCATCTTCAAGCCTGCTACCACCAATAGCCTCCCACCGGCCAGTACACTCCCATAGAGAGGGGCTCCTCCGGGTGCCGTCGGCCAAACCAGGTCGACTGGCGGCCCCTAGGGGGAGAGCCTTCTCTGTGGGGGCACCCGCCATCTGGAATGAGCTTCTCCCGGAGATACGGAGGATCCCGGATCTGCGCACCTTCCTTCGCACGCTCAAGACTTTCTTATTTCATCAAGCTGGCCTGGCCTAAACCTTCTCCCCTTTTAAATGTACATTTTAATTTGTTTTTAAATTATTGGGTATTTTAAATTTGTCTCAGCCAAATTATTTAATTCGTTTTTATTCTATTTTAAATTTTGTATCTACGCGTTTTATTCTGTGGCTGTTCACCGCCCTGAGTCCTTCAGGAGTAGGGCGGTATAGAAATCCAATAAAATGAATGAATGAATGAATGAATGAATGAATGAATGAATGAATAAATAAGCAAGCAAGCATCTTGGCTGGGGAATTCTGGGACTTGAAGTCCACCAATCTTGACATTGCCGAGATTGAGCAACATTTGAGCTGGTTTCTCTCTGCAGTCTAGTTATATCTTCTCTCCAATTATTTTTATCCCCCTCCAGGTCTTGGACTGGGTTGAATTAGCTGCGCGCCGGATCAGGCCGCCGTTTAAACCCCTCATTCGTCACGAGTTGGACGTGCGAAACTTTGCCGAAGAATTCACCAGCTTGGAGCCCATCTACTCTCCGGCTGGGACCCCTCCCAGCCTAGACCGTGTCTTCCAGGTGCGTTCCCCCCAAATGCCATTATTTCCATAGGTGTTGCAGATGGCAGAGCTCATTTTATGATTTTTTTTTTTTTTTAAAAACCCAGCACTTAATAAGGTTTATGGCAAAACTAACAAAAATAACAAACAATGGGTTCGTTTAACCCAGGGGTCAGCAACCCGCAGCTCTGGAGCCGCATGTGGCTCTTTGGGCCCTCTGCTGTGGCTCCCTGTCAGGTGATCCCACCACTGGCTGGCCCCGCCCCTCACCCTCCCCTCCCAGTCACTCCTCACCTGGCCTGAGAAGGCAAGGGCGACGGCGGGGGATGGGAGAAGCAGCCAGGGCAGAGACAGAGAGATACAGAGAGATGGGGAGAGAGAGAGACATAGAAAGATACAGAGAGAGGGGGAGAGAGAGAGACATAGAGAGATACAGAGAGAGGGGGGGAGAGACATAGAGAGATACAGAGAGAGGGGGAGAGAGAGAGACATAGAGAGATACAGAGAGAGGGGGAGAGAGACATAGAGAGATACAGAGAGAGAGGGAGAGAAAGACATAGAGAGATAGAGAGAGGGAGAGAGAGAGAGAGACATAGAGAGATAGAGAGGGGGAGAGAGAGAGACATAGAGAGATAGAGAGGGGGAGAGAGAGACATAGAGATACAGAGAGAGGGGGAGAGAGACATAGAGAGATACAGAGAGAGAGGGAGAGGGGGGAAAGAGGGAGGGAGGGGAGAGGGAGATATATCAAAAGGATTTTGTGGTTCCTGGTGTTTTTTAACAACTGGTTCTCTGCCCTAATGACCGGCTGGGTAGGCTTGGCTAGGGGGGTTTGTAAGTGTAAGTTCAAGGCTATAAAATTTAAAATTAATCGGTCCAAATTGTTATTTCTCTACGTATTCAAAACTTCTTGGACAAGGGGCCACAAAATTACTGGAACGCGGGAGAATTAAATGAACATAAGCCGTAGGGAGAAGGAAGAGATTGGAGATTTTTTTTTTTTGAAAAGATCTTTCCGAGCGGTTAAAAAGAGGCCAGAAAAATTGTGGTTTTTCGCTTTGAAACCAGGTGGTTTTTTTACTTTCGCGATCTAAAAATCATTTCAGGAAGTGCCTTGCATGAACTTACTCATCTGCAAAGACAGAATAAAAATAGGGTTTTTTTTTTTTCATCTTGGAGGACTAGATTTTTTTTTTTGGCTTGGCAAGTTTCAAAATGTTCTTTCAAACTTCCTCCTTTTTTTCCTTAGCAACCGGCCAGCAACGGTGTGTAGTTCTCTTGCAGCTGGGGGTGAAATTTCAGGGGTCCTTTGGGCAAAATGACACCCCGAGAACTGGGGTTCTCTTAATAGTTCAAAGAGATGCTTGATTGCTCACCTTCTGCGTGAGAATGCCCACAGGGGCAATCCTCTCGAACGTACAATCATATATTTAGCAACCGCTCAAAGTTACAAGAGGGCACTGAAAAATGTGACTTAATGATGGACTGACGACCATTGCAGCCTCCTTTGGGGGATTATTATGTGATCAAAATTTGGGTCCTCGATTCACCCAGCAAATTTTGATTCACCCAACGAAAGGCGAGTGGGGTCAGAAAAATACAATGACGGCGATGGTAGGAAGATGGAAGACGCATGGTCTGATGTCAGCCTTGTGGTTCTGTGCTTTGCGGATTTGTGCAAATCAACATACAGAAAAAGAGAGTTGGAAGGGACCTCGGAGGTCTTCTAGTCCAACCCTCTGCTTAGGCAGGAAATCCCTCCTGAGTTCCAGGTCGCTTCTCTCCTTGGTTAGTTTCCATCCGTCGCTTCTCATCCTGCCTTCTGGTGCTTTGGAGAATAGGCCGACACCCCACCCCACCCCGCTTCTTTGTGGCAGCCCCTCAAATATTGGAAGGCGGCTTTCATATCCCCTTAAATTCTTCCCTTCGTTAGACTACACCTGTGATGGCAAACTTATAGCACATGTGCCACAGCTGGCACGCAAGCCCTCTCTGTGGGCACACGAGCCATCGGCCAGTTTAGCTCCGCTGCGCGTGCGTGCACGCACCTCCCACCAGCCAGCTGATTTTTGGGATGTGCACGGGGCGGGGCACATGTGGAAGTTGCGTGTGTATGTGCCCCACCCCCTGCACACCCATTTTTGGGCCCAGGAGGCTCCCAGGAGTCTCTACGCGGCCCATTTTGGATGCCAGGTAAGTGCAGGGCCCATGTGGAGCCTGGAGAGGGTGAAAAACAGGCCTCCCGGAAGTTCCAGAAGTCCGGAAATGGGCCCGTTTCTGCCCTCCGGAGCTCAGGAGAAGCCATTTTCGCCCTTCCAGAGGCTCGAGGAAAGCCTCCTGACCCTGGGGAGGGGGGGCAAAAATGACCCCCCGCTGCGGTGCATGAGGTCGAGTAGGCCACACCCACCATGGCCACGCCCACCCAGCAGACTGGGCAGACAACCGTTTGCTAAAGTTTTTGAATCCCGCCTCTCGCGCACACCTGCATGGGGGACGGGGGAGCGTGGGGGGGGTTGCGTGCGCATGCGTGGAGGGGGGTAGCGTGCGCGCATGCACGGGAGGCACGCATTGTATTATGGGTGCCAGCACGCGCACTTTTGGCCCACGAAGAGAAAAAGATTAGCCATCACTGGACTAGATGTACCGAATTCCCACAACAAAGAGTCTTGGTGGTGCAGCAGACTAAAGTGCTGTTAAATAGCACCAGCTGCCTGCAATGACTGCGAGTTCAAATCTCACCAGGCTCAAGGTTGACTCAGCCTTCCATCGTTCCGAGGTAGGTAAAACGAGGACCTGGATTGTGGGGGGCAATAAGCTGACTTTGTATAAAAAAGAAAAAGAAAAAGAAGGCTTAGGGAGAGGCCGAAAGCCCTACTAAGCAGGTCTATACAAAAGTATGAAGGCTATTCCTTAACGCATTGTAAGCCCCCCTGAGTCTCCGGAGAAGGGTGGCATATAAATCGAACCAATAAATAAATAAATAAATAAACTGTTTGAAATGCATTTCTCTCCGAGGCTGGGCGATCGCAATGCCGTCTCTGGTTTTTCTTTCCAAAAAGGGATATTCCTTCATCGCCCCGTCAATTCTCTTCAACCGTAATGCTGTGACCGCTGATGTACTTGAGGCGGCGTCCGACGGGGAGCGTCCCGGAAGGTCTGCGGTAGCCCGCAGTGCCATGATGAAGGTAAGGGGGAATTATCCGCCGAAGGAGAAGCAGGAATCTGTAGGAAGACTGGGGCAAATTTCGTGGACCGGGGGGGGGGGAGGGGCGTGTCTGGAATCACTTAATATACCATGATGGAAAATTCTAGTTTACAAACTGGGGGGACTGGGTTGACGCAACTCGCTTCGAACACTGATAGGATGTGTGAACGGGGCCTTGAAAAGTTTCCCGGGTCTTATTGATGTAAAGGTAGTTCTCGAATTACAACCACCATAGAGCCCCCGATTTCTGTTGCTAAGGGAAACGTCGGCTAAAGGAATTTTGCCTCATTTGATGAGCTTTTGTGCCGCCGGTTGTTAAGCGAATCACCCTAGTTGTTATGTTGGTAACGCAGCTGTTAAGGGAATCTGACTCCGCCCCGTTGGCTTTACGACCTGCTTAATGACTGCCAGGGCTTATGACCGTAATTTTGGAGTGAATTCCGCTTGTAAGTCAAGGACTACGGGGAGAAAATCAGCAGCCTTTCAGGAAAGTCAAAAGTTTTCGTGATAGGCGAGGTATTAATTGGATCCACAGAGTTTGTAAGCCTTTGAGGTCATTTAGAAGCCAAATTAAGCGATTCTACTTGCAATGCTGAGAGCAAGGTTCAACCTTCTTGCTTATTAACTCCCTCCCTTCTCTCTTCTTCTTCCCCTCTCCCAGGATTCTTCGTTCTTCCAAAAATATGAGATGGACTTGCTGGAGCCGCCCCTGGGCGAGGGAAGCTTCTCTGTGTGTCGCCGTTGCCGACATCGGCAAAACGGGACGGAATTTGCGGTTAAAATCATCAGCAAAAGGTAGCAAATTTTCATTTTATATCCTTTCTCCAAAGGGGTTTTTTCCCCTAGCTAGCCTCATCCATCCAGAAAGGTTCCATTTTATTATTGGATATATTTTAGATTTATGTTATATTTTATTTTATAGATTTCAGATTTTATGTTTTATTTTTATTTTATATTTCATATTTCTTCCATATTTTATTTTATTATTTTATTTATTTTATATATTATATTTATTATATTTATTACATTATTTAGTATTTTATTTTATTTTATTTTGTATTGTATTTTATATTTTTATTCTTATTTTATTTAGTATTTTATTTATTTTATATTTCATTTCATTTCATTATTTTTTGTTCTTTTTATGCCGGGTCGATCTTGGATTTCTGGCCCAGAAACTCCTGCTCGGATGCAGCACGCGAAACGCCTCAGGGAGTCTGTGAGCAAGGGGGGGAGGGCATTTATACACATGGCCTCAGCCAATCAGGAGGGACCGATGGAAGCAGCCAATCGGAAATGCCTTCGAACGTTCCGCCTTTTAAAGGGACAAAGGCCCTAAACTGGTGTTTTGCTAATTCAAGCCTGCAACAGCTGAAATTTCGTCTATACTGCTAAAGACGCCGTCAAATCTTGAGCCAGATTTAAGTGGGTGGCCTTGGCTATTAATATTACCCAGCAAGGGGGAGGGGGGGAATCCATTTTCAATCCTGTTGCTCCCCCGCGTCGATGAGAACACGACCACACGGCGTGGGAAGATTTGAGGAAACTTTTTAGCTCCTGATTGGACTCGTGTTCGAATCCCTGGAATTTAAGAATTCTAGACCTTTTGGGTAGGAAGGTCAGGTCAGCAGTGCTGCTAAGCTAGCCGAAGAGGCTGTCGCCAGGTTAAAACTGGTGTTGCGCGGAAAATGGAGGGAGGAATGATGGGGTTGGGTTGCAAAGGCGACAACAACAACGAAAAAAGGACTTAATATAGTCGTGGAATCGGCTGTGATGGACAGTGGCATCTTTTCTCCTCCTTTTTCCCCCGGTGCAGGATGGAAGTCAACACCCAGCGAGAAGTGGCGGCGCTGCAGATCTGCGAAACCCACCCGAACATCGTCAAGATTCACGACGTTCATCACGACCAGGTGAGGAGCCTCGTTCTCGGAGAGGAAAGATCTCGAGAAACCTTAACCTGGTTAAGGATGAAGGGGTTGGATCCTGAGATTTGGAGAGACCCTAATTGAAGTCCATCCTCAGACACGGAAGCTTTTTATGGGACTCTGGGACTGGCCTGTTGGTCTAGGACACGGGTGACAAACTCGCCGTGTCACGTGGACGTCACGTGGACATATCGTGACGTTTCTTGCCTTTGCGGAGCTGGGGTCGGCGTGGCCTGCCTGTGACACAACCAGCCCGCAGGCCACCACTTTGACACCCCTGATCTAGGGCTTACCCTACCTCACAGGGTTGTTGTTGTGGGGTGTGTGTGTGTGAAAACTAAGGAGAGACATTAGTATATGGCTCGTCACAATTTATCACATTTACAGGGATACCTCCAGTAGTGGGATTCACCGGTTGTAACAACCGGTTTGCTTCATGCGCCCCCCCCTCCCCACAGAGGTTGGAAATGGCCCTGTTTCCGGACTTCTGGTAGGCCCGTTTTTCGCCCTCCCCAAGCTTCAGAGGCTTTCTTGGAGTCTCCAGGAGGACGAAAACGTCCCCCCGGGCTCTGGAGACCGGAAATGGGCCCGTTTCCGGATGGCCCATTTTTCGCCCTCCCAGAGCCTCCGCTCACGGCCTGCACTTACCTGGCATCTAAAACGGGATGTGTGGAGACTCCTGGGATGGGCGGGACAGGGTGGGCGGGGCCAGCCAGTCCTTCAAACAACCGGTTCGGTGAACCAGATTAAAATTAACATCCAGTTCGCACGAACCGGCTGAATCCCATCCCTGGGTATCTCGGCACTCATCATTGATTGATTCTGGGAGGCGCGATGAGTACCAAAAACGATGAGTAACTTGTCATGTCTCCCTTGGACGGCTCCCCAGCTTCTTCCTCAGAGGTCAGCCCAAGGCAAGATGAAATTGTGTGTGTGAGGGAGTGTACCAAACAAATTGTTCCCGTAAGGAATCATATAGTGAGTCACAGGGCAGCCGGCTTCGACAAGTTATAGCTTGTGCATCGGGTACTAAACCAACTATGAGTACCGGGACAAAATTGTCCGTGTTTTAAATGCGTCTAGTAGTCAATTTGATGAGTTTCAAAGCCGTTGAGTACCTTTTTGTCCTTCTTTGTCCATAGTACCACACGTACCTGGTGATGGAATTGCTGAGGGGCGGGGAGCTCCTGGACCGGATCAAGAAGAAGCAACATTTCAGCGAGTCGGAAGCCAGCCAGATCATGCGCAGCTTGGTTTCCGCCGTCAGCTTCATGCACGACTCGGGAGTGGTGCATCGGGACCTCAAGCCCGAGGTACGCTAGGAAAAGACGGAGGCCCTTTTCACGATTCAGCTTATGACGACTTGGGACTTGCGATGGAAATTCCTATGCCCATTGTGCCTTGTCGGACCCCAGCCTAACTGTGTCTGAATCAATTAGCCATCTTGCAGCAAACTATGTTAGATTTGTAGGGTAGGCCACGAAAGCGGGGTTCCCCAATTGTGTCCTCGAGGATTAACAATGCAGCTAGACCTCGACTTACGACCACAATTGAGCCTAAGATTTATGTCGCTAAGCGAGAAATTTCTTTGTCCCATTTTACGACAGTCATTAAGTTAGCCGGACGGTTGTTAAGCGAATCCGGCTTCCCCACTTCCTTTGCTTGCCCGAAGGTCGCAAAGGAATGCCGCAACCGTCGTAAGTGCGAATCAGTTGTCAAGCGTCTGAATATAAACCACGTGACGGTATAAACAACGGTCGTAAGTGTGGAAAAACGGTCCTAGGTCGTCTTTTTTTTCTGCGCCGTTGCCACTTCAAACAGTCGCTAAGCGAAGTGTCGTAAGTCGAGGACTACCTGTGATTCTTTTGTGACTTTGCTCCTAGAATATTCTCTATGCGGACGAGTCGGAGGGCGCCCCCGTGAAAGTGATCGACTTCGGCTTTGCCCGCCTCTGCCCTCAGAATTCGCAGCCCATGCAGACCCCCTGCTTCACCCTCCAGTACGCGGCCCCCGAACTTTTGCAGGATGGAGGCTACGATGAATCTTGCGATCTCTGGAGCCTGGGGGTGATCTTGGTAGGTTGAACCCGTCAAAAAGGACGGGGACGGCCATTCAACGAAGCCGCTGGGCTACGTTTGTGTGCGGTATATATCTAGGTATAAACGAGGGGTCCTTGGTGCTCCCTGAGCTTGCTTGTTTTCTTGCAGACGTTTCATGACCCAACTAGGGAACATCATCAGTAAGTAAAAGATCACGAGAACCAACCCCACTCCTTTCTAGCATTGATGAGATTACCTAGTTGGGCCAGGAAATGTCTGCAGAAAACCAGCTTTGCTCGGGGAGCGGCAACCACCCTGGTGTCTTCCTTCTCCTTCACTCTGCAAACCCCACTCTCTTCTAGCCTTGATGGCGTTCCCTAGTTGGGTCATGAAACGTTTGCAAAAAAACAACCAAGCTCAGAGAGCACCAAGGACCCCACAGTCCTCCTCTTTTTCCTCCTCCTCCACTCCACAATCCCCATTCTCTTCTAACACTGATAATGTTCCCTAGTAGGGTCATGAAACGTCTCCAAAAAAACAGCTAAGCTCAGAGAGCACCAAACGACCCCACAGTCCTCTTCCTCCTCCTCCTACATTTTACAACAATCCCCACTCCCTTCTAGCACTGATAATGTTCCCTAGTAGGGTCATGAAACGTCTCCAAAAAAACAGCCAAGCTCAGAGAGCACCAAATGACCCCACAGTCCTCTTCCTCCTCCTCCTCCATTTTACAACAATCCCCATTCCCTTATAGCACTGATAATGTTCCCTAGTAGGGTCATGAAACGTCTCCAAAAAAACAGCCAAGCTCAGAGAGCACCAAACGACCCCAGTCCTCTTCCTCCTCCTCCTCCATTTTACAACAATCCCCATTCCCTTCTAGCACTGATCATGTTCCCTAGTAGAGTCATGAAACGTCTCCAAAAAAAAAAAAAAAAACAAGCTCAGAGAGCCCCAAACGACCCCACAGATTTTGTAATTGTTTGGGGGCATTGAGGGGAACCAACAGGGGTTCAGGACAATCAATGGGCTGAAGAGCAGGAAACCTCCCTATTTAATCATCTCGGTGGGCATCCCTTTTACCACGACCCTGCAAGGTAGGACAGGCTTGGGGAGACGAGACGTTGCTGTGTCTCCTTCGGCTCATTTGTCTTCTCTTCCTTCCAGTACACCATGCTGTCTGGCCAAGTCCCCTTCCACAGTAGCCAAGAAGGCAGCGCGGTCAGCCACGCCGCCGACATCATGCACAAAATCAAGGAAGGGCAGTTCTCCCTGGAGAGCGAAGCTTGGAAGAATGTGTCCGAAGAGGCCAAGGAGCTGGTTCGAGGTGATGGGGATGGACAGCCGGAGGCAGGGGAATGGGGAGACCTTCCGACGTGTTTTTCATCGTGGGGTCCTATGTTCACACCAACACGCTTAAATCGGGTCAGGTCGATCAGGTGATTGCATTGGCCGAACGCACCTAGGCTAACCTAGGTGAAGGATTTGATGCTTTAGCAATAGCACTTAAGACTTCTGTACCGCTTCACAGTGCTTTTACAGCCCTCTCTAAGCGGTTTACAGAGTCAGCATATTTGCCCGCCAACTGTCTGGGTCCTCATTTTACTGACCTCGGAAGGATGGAAGGCTTAGTCAACTTTGAGCTGGTCAGGATTGAACTGCGGGCTGTGGGTGGAGTTAGCCTGAAATACTGCATTCTAACAGGATGGATGGATGGATGGATGGATGGATGGATGGATGGATGGAAGGAAGGAAGGAAGGAAGGAAGGAAGGAAGGAAGGAAGGAAGGAAGGAAGGAAGGGCAATAGCACTTACACTTATATACCGCTTCACAGCCCTCTCTTAGCAGTTTACAGAGTCAGCCTCTTGCCCTCCAAGAATCTGGGTCCTCATTTTACCCACCTCGGAAGGCTGAGTCAACCTTGAGGCTGGTGAGATTCGAACCGCCAAATTGGGGAGGGAGAGAGGGAAAAAGGGAGAGAAAGAGAGAGGGAAGGAAGGAAAGAGAAGGAGAGAGGGAAAGAGAGAGAGAGAAAGAAAGAGAGATGCATTTAATTTTTTTTTTTAATTTGATTTATATGCCGCCCTTCTCCGGAGACTCAGGGCAGCTTACAATGCGCTAAGCAATAGCCTTCATCCTTTTGTATATTTATACAAAGTCAGCTTATTGCCCCCACAAACTGGGTCCTCATTTCACCTACCTTAGAAAGGATGGAAGGCTGAGTCAACCTTGAGCCTTGGAGAGATTCGAACCAGCAGTAAATTGCAGGCAGCTGTGTTAATAACAGGGTGCGTAGACCACTGTACTATCAAGGTTCTTGAGCCTTGAGCCTGGTGAGGATTCGATCTGCCAAATTGCAGTCAGCCGGCAGTCAGCAGAAGTAGCCTGCAGTACCGCCCTCTAACCACTGCGCCACCCTGGCTTTAGCTGGTGCTGTGCAAAATCAGCCTGTTTGGGGCGTGCTTACAATTAAATATGTGGTTGAGATGTAGTAAAAAAAAAAAAATTGGGGGGGTTAATTGGGTTCAGGCGTGTTGTGCAAAGCCAGCCTGCCGGTTTCTGGGAACCCCCCCCCCCCATCACATGGCGAAGAAGGAACCGGAGGTTTCGCCAGCTGAGCTACTTCTGCATTTTCCCAACTTTCTTTTTTTGGCACAAGCCACAAGCGTTTTCAACTTTACTACAGATAACCCTCGAGTCACAAACCTTCATGCAGGGACCATTCGAAGTTACGACGGCCCTGTGAAAAAGGTTAAGAGAATCTGGTTTCCCCATTGACTTGGCTTGCCAGGAGGTCACAAAGGGAGAATCGTGTGACCTTGGGAATATGGCAACGGTCATAAGTATGAGCCAAGCACCTGAATTTGGATTATGTGACGGCGGAGGGGCGGGGGGGGTCCCTTCAAAATTTTTACCAAGGGGTTCTCTGCCCGGTTGCTGGGTGGGTGTGGCCATGCTGGGCGTGGCCTAGTCGGCCTCCTGCACCATGGCAGAGGGCGGCTTTTTGCCCTCCCCAGGCTCCAGAGGCTTTCCTTGAGCCTCCAGGAGGGCGAAAACGGCCTCCCCAGGCTCCGGAGGCCCGTTTCCGGCCTTCCCGAGCTTCCAGTAGTCCCGTTTTTCACCCTCCCGGAGCCTCCGCGCGTGGCCTGCACTTACCTGCATCCAAAACGGACTGTGTGGGGACTCCTGGGAGGGGAGGGGCAGGGTGGGCGGGGCCAGCCAGGAGTGGGATTTGGGGGTTCTCCAAGCTGCACAGAATCTTAGCTAGAGGTTCTGCCGAACCCCTGCGAACCCCCAACAGCCCACCCCTGGGGCGGGGGGGGGGAATGAGGAGGCTGCAAGGGTCACAAGTGTGAAAGCCGACCATAGCTCAACTATGGTCTTCGAACGGTCGCTAAATGAACGTTTGCAAATCGAAGGATTATCTGTAGTAAAATAGGGAGGGGAAGACACCGTTTTGTTTGCCGAGAGGGTGGTTTTTGTGGTTGAAATCTCATCTGCCCGTCTTCGGCCAGGTCTTCTGACGGTGGACCCTGCCAAGCGGTTGAAAATGTCCAACCTACGCTACAGCGAGTGGCTCCAAGATGGCAGCGCCCTCTCGTCCACTCCGCTCATGACGCCGGACATCCTCGAGAGCTCTGGGCCGGCCGTGCGAACGGGCGTCAACGTGACGTTTATGGTGAGAGTTACCAGTTTTAAGGCTGGGGGATTTATTTTATTTTTGAAGGGACGGATGGGGATGGGATGAGGGGTGGTCGTATGGGAGAAGGGCCCTGAGCGCCATCTAAAAACTATCAGCTCCCCCCACCCCCCAAAAGCAATCTCTGGATTGGAAACGATTGCCTTTGGAGGTGGCAAGACGCTGAGCTTGTCGATCGAAAGGTCGGCAGTTCAGCGGTTCGAATCCCTAGCGCCGCATAACGGGGTGAGCTCCCGTTCCTTGTCTCAGCTTCTGCAAACCTAGCAGTTCGAAAGCAGGTTAAAAAAAAATGCCAGTAGAAAAATAGGGACCACCTTTGGTGGGAAGGGAACAGCGTTCCGTGCGCCTTTGGCGTTGAGTCACGCCAGCCACAGGACCACGGAGACGTCTTCGGGCAGCGCTGGCTCTTCGGCTTTGAAACGGAGATGAGCACTGCCCCCTAGAGTCGGGAACGACTAGCACGTATGTGCGAGGGGAATCTTTACCTTTAATGTGAAAATATATATATAAACTGTTTTTTTTTTAAAAAAGGTAATAGAAAGAAATCCTTCTTTTGATATATATAAAAAAATTAAAATCACATTTTTTCCCCCTCTCTCTCGTCTAGGCCTTCAACAAGGGGAAGCGCGAAGGGTTTTTCCTAAAAAGCGTGGAAAACGCCCCTCTGGCCAAACGGCGTAAGCTCAAGATGTCCAGCACCGGTGCTGAGGGCCGCCGAAGCAGCAGCAGCTCCTCCTCTTCCTCGTCTTCGGGCTCCTCCACCCGTCCCCCCAAAGCCAAGATCCCCGCCATTCGCCACGACCCCCCCTCGTAGCAGCCGGGGGAAGGGGCCGAGCACTGAAAACGCTGGATGGGAAAAGGGGGTATTTATTGTCTATGTTGCTGTCTGGGGAGCATCGGGGAAGCCCCGGCTTCCGTTCCCCCATCCCCATTTCCAGCCCACCCACATACCCCACCATGATGTGATACCTTCATTCAGAATTTTGGGGGGGGGGGGGTTGGAAGGTCAAAGCGACCGTTCTCTGTCGGAAAAGGCAGAGATTTGGGGCGCTGATCCTGGGGGGCTCTTGGAAGGTTTGGGCCACCCCTGTTTTGATGGCTGGAAGGAGACCTCCCCCCCTAATTTCCAAGCCCAATCCTACATCTTGATTCCACGAGGACGCAGCCAAGGGAGATTTTGCAACTTTGGGCATTTTAATGTGGGGGTTTTATTTTCTACCCCAGTCTGGCGCTTTTCTGCATGCAAGGGGGCTGGCTTGGACCCCCATTTCCCCAGCCCTCGATCGGCAGGCAAGGGAATGAATTAAGGTTGTTTGCAGATACAGACTGCCGTTTTCCAAACTACCAGCAGAGGGCAGCGGTCCTCTCGGCATCCTCCCCCACCCTCTGGTGGTGAGCTGCATTTTTGCAATCCAAACTTGAGATTATTTTAAGAGATAATGGGGTTGTTTTTATTAAGGATGGGTAGCGTTTAATTTTTTTTTTTTTTTTTTGGATATACTGTTAATAGGAAGGGATTTGCTCCTTCTGAGGCCAAAAACTGCATTCTGGGAAAGAAAGGAGAATATTTCCTCCTTGCTTTACAGGTAGACCTCGATTTACAACAGTTTCGTTCAGTGACCGTTCGGCGTTATGGCGGCACTGAGGAAAGGGACTTACGACCGTTTTTCACACTTGTGACCATTGCGGCATCCCCGTGGTCAAACACGGCGACGATTCAGGACACTTGGCAGCTGACTCATACTTAATGATGGTTGTAGTGTCCCCGGGGTCACGTTTTGCGACCTTCAGATCAAGTCCACGGGGAAAGCTGGATTCACTTAACAACCACGTTAAGAACGGCAGCGATGCCCTTGACAACTGTGGCGAGAACGGTCGTCAAATGGAAACGTCTCGCTTAGCAACAGAAGCGTGGGGGCTCAGTTGTGGCCGTAAGTCGAGGACTACCTGTATTTTTATATTTTTTTGATCCCCGTACACTCCCGTGTCTGATGCAGAACTTTAACGGCAAAACTTAGTGCCAAGGTACGTTTGGGCTCAGACGTTAGCCACTTCAACTATTATTAGAGTTAGTCTGCGTGTCACACTAAGATAAAACCAACCAGGTTAAATGATAGGTTGGCACAAGGCTTACATCTGGGGCTACAGCTTCTTGCTGAGTGATTCCTGAACCTCACCCTTTTGTATAAAAGCCACAGGAGTAAAAAGACTATACTTTTTTAACAGGTAAAACTCTAAAACTCATTCTGAGGAGGATGTTAGGTTTTAAGGGATATACAGGCAGTCCTGGACTTACAACTGTTCTTTTAGTGACCGGAGTTACAGCGCCACTAAAAAAAAAAAAAAAGCGACTTATGACTTAGTCCTCACGCTTATGACCGTTTCTTTAGCACCTCTACGGTCACAAAATGTTCAAAATTCGGGTGCTTGGCAATGGCCGCGTCTATTGACGACGGGTACAGTGCCTCGGGAATGCAAAAATTTCCATTCGCGACGTTCCCAGCCAGCTCCCGACCTAAGGGTGGGAAGCCCGATTCGCTTAATGATGCGATTCGTTTTAACAACCGCGAGAAATTGCTGAAGAACCGCAGCAAAAAAAAAAAAAAAAAGACTTCACTTCGCAGTGGAAATTCCGGCCCTAACTGTGGTCGTAAGGCGAGGACTAACCTGTGTGTATGTATATAGGTGTAAGAGAAACCAAAAAGCAAACCAACCCCAGAATAAGATGCATCAATCTGTTTCTGTGTCCGGAAGAAAGAAGCCAAATAGGAAATTTGTAGGAAAATGTATATATATATATTTTTTTTTTTTCTCGGGGAGAGAACGAGAGGCTCTTAAATGGCAGCCCCTCCCCACTTTAAATCATAGAATTATAGAGTTGAATCTTGAGAGATTTTATATCTCTTGAAGTTTATGGGATGGGGGAGATGTCCCAGGTTTATTTTTTGGGGTGAATCCGATAAGCTCAGGCAGTTTGGGGGGTGGGGTGGGGCAAAAGGGAGAGAGTATATTTTTAAGAAAGCAAATTCCTGTCTGTCTTGTTTAAATATATATATTGAAGGCAAGCATGGGAGTGAATGTTTGTGCAAAGCAGCGTCTTTCACAGTTAGAATTTTGTGTGTGTGTGCGAGAGATCGGATAGAAGCTCAGCTTTTGTCCCAGTTCAATAGGAGATTTTTTAAAAAAAAAAAACATTGGAAATATAGAAACAGGAAAAAAAAAGAGCATCGCATCAATTAAGAAGAATTCTATCCACCAGCTTTGCTTACCGAGATTAAATTTTTATTTAAACCCTTATTTATAGGAAGAAACACATTAAAAATAAAAACCCTCCACTGAATTCTACTCCTCCTTTAATTTAATGAAATCAAAGACGCTGAATTCTTAAGAGGTGGATTTATTATCAGCGTTTGAAAGTTGTACTCAATACAAGAGGGGCTTCTCTTTAAGCCCCTCACCAATTTTCCTACAGCAGTATTAATTGTCTTTTTTTTTTTATTTTCCCATTGCTTAAGCCTGTGATGGCAATCCTATGGCACATGTGCCAGAGGTGGCACACTCAGTCCTCTCTGTGGGCACACACGGCGTCACCAGCTGCTCTTCACCAGTGCCGGAGCGCTGAAAACGGCCTGAAAAACAGCCTGAAAATGGCTTGAAAAACACCCAAAAAAACAGAGTTTCCGGGCCTTTTTCTGGGCCGTTTTTGGCCCTGAAAATAGCCTGAAAACAGCCCATTTTTGGGGCATTTCAGGCTGTTTTTTGGGCCATTTCAGGCCTTTTTTCGGGCCATTTTCAGGCCGTTTCTGGGGCTGTTTTCAGGGCTGAAAGATGCCCCCAAAATGGCCTGGAAAATAGCCAAAAAAACAGACCATTTTCGGGCCATTTTCCGATTGTTTTTAGGCCACTTTTGGCCCTGAAAATGGCCTGAAAACAGCCTGTTTTGGGGGCATTTTTTGGGCTGTTTTGTGGGCTATTTTCAGGCCATTTCTGGGGCCATTTTCAGGGCCGAAAAATGGCCTGAAAATGGCCCAAAAAACAGCCAAAAAACCCAGATCATTTTCGGGCCATTTTCAGGTTTTTTTTGGCCCTGAAAATAGCCTGAAAACAGCCCGTTTGGGGGGCATTTTTCAGGCCATCGTCAGGCTGTTTTTCGGGCCATTTTCAGCCATTTTGGGGCTGTTTCATGGGCCATTTTCAGGGACAAAAAATGGCCCGAAAATGGCCCGAAAAACAGCCAAAAAACCAGGCCGTTTTTGGGGCATTTTTCCGGCTGTTTTCTGGCGTTTTTTTCAGGCTGTTTTCAGCTGTTTTGGGGCTGTTTCGTGGGCTGTTTTCAGGGCCGGAAAATGGCCAAAAAAACAGGTACGCACGTGCTGGCCAGCTGGTGTTCGGGTTTCCGGTGCTCCAGCGGGCGCCCATGCACACACGTTCCGATTTGGGCACTCGGTGCCGAAAAGGTTTGCCATCACTAGCTTAAGCTAACCGGGGCAAAAAAACAAAAACAAACCCCAAGTCCTGTTTGAATTTTTATTCTCTATAAACGTGGGTATGTCTTGGTGTCTCGAAGAGAAACTTATTGCACAGATTTTTGGAAACTTAAGATATGTTGCCTAAAGCGTTTTGAGGACTATGTATTTTATGTAGGGGGGCGGAAAATGCGGCTTTTCAGGAAAGTCGGGAGTGTTGAGTTGCTAAATTTCTGACTGGGGATTTGATAAGGTTATTATTATTATTATTATTATATTTTTTTTAAGAGCGGGCGGTAGCACGTTTAAGGAATATTTTGATGGGGAACGACCGTAGCTGTAAATGGGGGGAGGGGGGGATTGTAAAGGGGTATGAATGAGAGAGAGTGGGTTTTTTCCCATTCTTGAATCGGAGACACCAAATATATATATATATAATTGCACACAAAAACAGCATGAAGACAAAAAGGGCCTGAGAAAAGGAAGGAAAGAGAAAGCGAGTGAGACAGGGATTTTAAAGGGAAGTGCAATTAGCAACCTATTGCGATTTGGGGAACGAGGGAGGAAATGGAGAAAACGTAAGCATGGGAAAAATAAGAACGGGTTCAGTATTACCCACCACCAAGGCTGCCAGTTTAATCCACATGAAATGGGAAGTTGATTGCTACTTGAAGCATTGGGAGTTCCCTTAAATTAAGAACCAGCATCTGCCACCGTTTAAAACTGATAAATTTTTATACCGTTAATAGGATAGCGATAGGGCACTTTAGAGAGAGAAAAACTTCGGGAAAATTTGCGTTTCTGTCGAGGACGAGAAAGTGCCGCTGCAGATTGCTAAATCAGTGTTTCTCAGCCTCGGCGGATTTTAAGGCGGGATGGGACTTCGATTCCCAGAATTCCCCCAGGCAACGTTGGGTTGTTGTTACTGGCTAGGGAATTCTGGGAGTTGAAGCCTACCCAGACGTAAAGCTAGCAAGGGTGAGTAATGTTGCTCTAGGCCAATGGTTCTTACTATTTTCCGCTCCACGGATTCCCTTTAAATATCTTTTGTGGCCACGGACTCCAAGATTTAAGATTGAAATCGGTGTATTTTTTCCAAGTCTTTGCGGTCCTCCAGGGATCCGTGGACCACAGGTTGAGAACTACTGATCTAGAACTTTTCCAACTTCTGCAATGGGACGTGGCAGGTATTGTTCTTCAAAGATGGAATTGGAAGTGCCTCATAAATCTATTTGTCCTGGTCTACGAAGGAGGAGGAGGAAGCGAGCGGATGCTTTAAAAATCACAATATTGGGCAGGGAGTGGAAGGCGCCATTCATTTTTCTCCCTGCACAAAAAAAATAATAAATAAAACGCTTGGCTTCAACATCCGGGGAGATTTAGGGAGGAATTCTTGAACCTGGCTCTCCCTTAAGCCATCTTTAACCAGCATCGTGTGAACTGGACGTGATATGTTGGGAGGAAACGCAGGCAACTTAACAAGGCATTTTCTGCACCATATAAAGAAAAATCTCTTTTCCCTTGGGAAAGCGACAGTATGCTAATTTTGCCCCATTTCTAAGCCTGTTTAAAATACAGGTAGTCCTTGACTTACCTGAGTTCATTTAGTGACCGAAGTTAGAACAGCTGTGAAAAAAGTAACTGGTGACCCTTTTTCACACATAACGACGGTTGCATCCCCAATGAGCACGTGGGTCAAAATCCAGACGCTTTGGCAAACTGGTTCGGACTTACGACCGTTGCGGTGTCCCAAGGGGTCACGCGATTTCCCGTTTCGCGACCCGCAATGTCTACGGGGAAGCCAGATTTCGCTTAACAATCGGGTTACTAACTTATCCAACTGCGGCGATTCCCTTAACGACAGTGGCAAGAAAGGTCGTAAAAACGGGGCAAAGCTCGCTTGGGTCTCACTTAGCGACCAAAATGTTGGGCTCAGTCGTGGCCGTTAAGTCGAGGACTAGCTGTAGTAGTCCTTCTCAACCGTTTGGCCAGCTGTTTTCCTCCTTCCGTTTGTTTGCACTTGATAGCTGTTTCCCCGCGGGGAGCTAAAACTCTCCTCCTGCCATGGGGGCAAGGGACATCCGTGTGCGCGCGTGCGTCTGTACATACGTGTGTATGTCTTAACTGCCATAGGCCCTCCGCTCGGTGCCAAGGAGGAGAAGAGTGTGTGGAGGGCGTCCTTTTAACATCCTTCTTTTCAGTAGCACAAGACTCAAGGGGGGGGGGGGAGGTCCCAGCCCACTCAACCAAACCATGTGCATTTTTTATTTGAAAATAAAAATCGCCTCTGAAGCCAAAGCGCTTTTTCTCGGATTCCTTTCGGCCAATTTTTTGTCCGCGGAAAAGGTTTCATTCCAAAGACCAAAAAGCATTGGTCGGGTTTGGCTCGATGGAACAAATTCGGAAATACTCGGCTCTGTGGTTTTGATGTGGTGTGAGCTTGGCTGTGGGGGTTTGGTTTTGTTTTTTTTTGCAGACGTTTCATGACCCAATTAGGTAACGTCATCAGGACTAGAAGGAAGTGGGGGGATTGCTCTCGTTTTATAGGCGTTCGTGCAGCCGTTCCCTGGTAGGTGTGCCCAAATGCACTTTTCTCCCAATTGTGTGCTTTTCAAAGCCTTTGATACTCCTGTGTGGTATCAATAGAAGAGAAGGTATGGAGCCAGAGGTGAAATGGTACCGGTTCGGGCCTGTTCGCTCGAAGCGGTTGTAACAAATGCTACCGGTTTGCTGGAACCGGTAGTAATAAAAATGCTAAAAAAAAAAAAAAAGTTCCAACAATTGCATGACACAGCTGATTGTCACACAGCTGATTGTCGGAACTTTTTTTCCATCTTAGGCATTTTTTTTTACTACCGGTTTGCTGGAACCAGTAGTAAAAAAATCCTTTAAAAAGTTTAAAAAAAAAAGTTCTGAGGATCAGCTGTGCGACAATCAGCTGTGCTGCTGCGTGATTTATATTTGCGTAGGAAATCCTGCTTTCTAGGGAATCTAAATTGCGCGGCACAGCTGTTTCCCGCCTCCTCGCTGTTGTACTTACCTTTGCAGACTCAGAAAAGGCTTCTTAGTGCACGCGAGCGAAGTGAACCGGTAGTAGGCTTCAGAGCATTTCACCCCTGTATGGAGCTGAGGGTTTGAACTGAGCCTATAAAATGAGCTAGCCCCACCCCATCCTGTCACACTGATCATGTTACCTAGTTGGGTCGTGAAACGTCAGCAAGAAAACAACCAAGCTGAGAGCGCGTCCAGGACCCCATCGTTCAATCCTGAGCTACAAATATTCTCTTCTATTGGTTCTACTGTGTGTGTATGTATGTGTGTGTATACACGTGACAAATGTATTCATATAAACCTGAAATATCACAAGGTCAATTCTTTCATGGCACTGGACACACAGTCCGTTACTACATTCTCTGGAAATTTAGAGGGCTAGTGAAATACACTAACACCTAACTTTGGGGTCTTCCCAATGCTGAAATCCACAAATTTATATTCGCTTTGAATTTTCTTTTGATGGAATCTCAAAGCTTGACTAGTTATATCAATAGTATCTCTCTCTCTCTCCCCTCCCAATCTTCCCAAACAAATCACCAGAGCTGGTTTTTCATTCCCTTAACTCTGCAATTTAGGAGACATTAAAATCCTTCCTTTTTAAGTGATCTCCTTCAGTGGGGCTGTCATTCCCATTGCTGCCAAAAGGATGGAGATGGCTGGCTGAAAAATGCACGGTTTTCCTGATCTGGGAGCTGGCAGATCCAAAGGAAAAACCAGGACTGGCCCTTTCAAGGAATCTTGTGGTGAAAATGGAATCTTTTAAGTGGGAAGAGGCCATTAAGAACACGGGTTTCTCATCTGCTGCAAAATATAAACTCCTTTATCCCAAACCCAGGAGTGGGCTACGGGGGGGGGAGGGGGGGGCTCGCAGGGGTTCGGAAGAACCTCTAGCTAAGATTCTGTGCAGTTTGGAGAATCCACAAATCCCACTCCTGGCTGGCCCCGCCTACCCCTCCCCTCCCCATATGGCCCGTTTTGATGCAGGTAAGTGCAGGGCGCGCACTGAGGCTCGGGGAGGGTGAAAAACAGGCCTGCCGGAAGTTCGAGAAGGCTGGAAACGGGCCCGTTTCCGGCCTCCAGAGGGCCTCTGGAGCCTGGGGAGGCTGTTTTCACCCTCCCAGATGCTCAAGAAAAGCCTCCGGAGCCTGGGGAGGGCAAAAAATCCCTCCCCCCGTGGTGTAAGTCACACCCACCCTGGCCACGCCCACCCAGCAACCAGGCAGAAAACCCCTTGCTAAAATTTTTGAAGCCCCCCCCCCCCCCCCAAAAGCAGCACGGCTTCAGGGCCTGATTTTTACATAAGCAGATTGGCTCCATCGGATTTGAAACACAAAAGTTTATTTAAAAGAAGAACGGAGAAGAAGAAAAAAAAGAAGAAGAAGAAGAAATAATAATAAAAAGAAACCTTTACATCAACTGGAATGGAACAGAAGCATTCCCTGAAGCTATGGAGGGGTAAGGGGGGAGTGGAGAGGATGGTTATTGATTAGGTTAACAATTACAATATATCCAAGATATGCAGATAGTCCTAGGAAGACAACGGTCCGATGGCGGAAGTATGCAAGGAGGCCGCATACGACGACAGTCCATGAATGCGGGGGGGGGGGGGGGGAACCGTGGGTTGCAAGGCAAGGGGTTGAGCCAGGGGGGAGAGGGGGCGGCCTCACCTTCCTACCCACCTCTTGTCCAAAGGCGTCCCATTTTCCAGCCCCATCGCTCTCCACAAGGGCTTCGAGGCACTGTCCCCGGCCACCACCGCACCCACCCCGGGGGGGCAGGAGGAGGGCGGGCAAAGGGAGGGGCAGAGCAGGGAACAGCCACAAACTGCTAAAAGCGTCAATGGGGCATGAGTTGTACACAGACAAAAGACAGGTGGGGCTGGATAAGATCCCAGCGGGAAGCAGGCCATCCTTCCATCCTGAAAGGCCGTGGGGGGGTGGGGGCGCGGCGGGCGAGGGGGAGGGAGAGAGGCAGCGGCTTGTCTTATTTGGCGGTCATCATCTGTACAAACTCTACGGAGCAAGGAGAGAGGACGGAGAAGGGCGTCAGGGGTTTTCCGAGGAAGGGGCTGCCGAAAGGTAACACCCCCACCCACCCGTTAATGAATCTGTTTCGACGAGCAATTGTTCGGAGAACATACAGTTAGAGATCTGTGTCTCTCAACAGTGGTGGGATTCAACCGGTGTAACAGCCGGTTCGCTGAAGCATGCGCTTTCAAATGCACTCCGCCTGCGTGCGCAGTGCGTTTGAAAACACGTCTATAACTTACCTTCTACTGCAGCCCCAGTGAGTAAAACAGCTGAGGCGCAGCAATCCGCTCAACAGAAATATAGGTTGGTATAGCGCAGGGACAGGCCGGCAGGCGGGCCCAGCCAATCGTCGGAGCCAACCGGTTCGCTCTCAGCTGATCATCGGAACCAACCGGTTCGCTCTCAGCTGATTGTCGGAGCCAACCGGTTCGCTCTCAGCTGATCATCGGAACCAACCGGTTCGCTCTCAGCTGATTGTTGGAGCTACCGGTTCCGGTCCGAACCAGTTGAATCCCACCCCTGTCTCTCAACCCTCGGCCACTTTGAAGAAGGGTGGACTCCAACTCCCACAATTCCCTAGCCGTCTTGACAAGACACGAGATACTCATTAGCAAAAGATGCAGTTAAAAGATTTTTTTTTTTTTTTTTTTTTAAATTTGATTTATATGCCGCCCTTCTCCGGAGACTCAGGGCGGCTTACAGTGCGTTAAGCAATAGCCTTCATCCTTTTGTATATTTATACAAAGTCAGCTTATTGCCCCCACAAACTGGGTCCTCATTTAACCTACCTTAGAAAGGATGGAAGGCTGAGTCAACCTTGAGCCTTGGAGAGATTCGAACCAGCAGTAAATTGCAGGCAGCTGTGTTAATAACAGGGTGCTTTAAACCACTGTAGTACCAAGGCTCTTGGTTTTAAAATTGGCCCTGAAATTACTATAGATCAGTGTCTCTCAACCCTCGGCGACTTTGAAGAAAGGTGGACTCCCAACTCCCAGAATTCCCTGGCCACCTTGACAGACAGGGCGTCCTCATTAGCAAAAGATGCAGATAAAGGTTAAAAATTGGCCTTGAAATTATTGTGTAGGATATGCTCGGGGGGCGGGGGGGTGTTGGACTAGACGACCTCCAAGGTCCCTTCCAACTCTGTTAATCACTGTCTCTGAACCATGGCCACTCTGAAGAAGGGTGGATTCCAACTCCCAGAATTCCCCAGCCAAGGAGAATCCGGAAGCGACGCGGCGGTACTGGCTGGGAAAATGTCAGGCTCCGACAAGCTTGGCAAAATCCAGCCAGACGAACCGTCACCGGTGGGGCTTCGGACCAAAGCTGTCCTGTAGGGACAGTGAAGAAAGAGAGGCAGCTCGGTGTCTAAAGAGGGACAGGCAAGTCCCTTGGATAGCCCTGAACCTCTCTTTCTTTCACCCGTTTCTAGTCCTTAAGTGTTCTCGAGCTCTGCTTGCCAAGTAGGAGAAAATAATAATAACGCTAAACCATTTCCTTGGAATAAATGCCACCTGCGCGAGACAGTGGGTTCTCCAGCCACTCACCTTCGACCCCTAAGGATGCCCAAGGACCTTTGGCCCCTTACCTTCGTAATTGACTTGCCCGTCCCCGTCTATATCTGCTTCTCGGATCATTTCATCCACCTCCTCGTCGGTCAGCTTCTCGCCCAGATTGGTCATCACATGGCGCAGCTCGGCGGCGCTAATGTACCCATTGCCATCCTGGAGAGAGAAGGAAGGAGGGACAGATGAGACACAGGTAGGCCTCGAACTTACAACCGTTCATTTAGTGTCCGTTCAAAGTCACAGCGGCACTGAAAAAAGTGACTTTCTCGCACTTACAACCATTACAGTAGGTGTGTGTGTATATCACGCGATCCCTTTTTGCGGCTTTCTGACGAGCAAAGTCAATGGGGAAGGCAGATTCACTTCACAACTGCGCAACTCACTTAACGAACGCAACGATTTGCTTAACAACGGTGGCAAGAAAAGTCGTAAAAATGGGCAAAACTCACTTCACAAATGCTTCCAGCAAAGTAAATTTGGTTGTGGTCGTAACTCGAGGGCTACCTGAAGTCGTCATGTTGTCCATGCCCCCCCTCCCAAATTAAGCAAACTCACCTTGTCAAAAACTCGGAAGGCCTCACGAATCTCTTCTTCACTGTCTGTGTCTTTCATTTTCCGGGCCATCATAGTGAGGAATTCTGGGAAATCGATTGTGCCATTGCCTGGGGAAAGGATCAGTCAGATCAACTGACTAAAAAAAATAAAATAAACACAGCTCTTTGCTACCCAATCACAAGAATGTGCGCACATAATGCTAGATTCTCCACCAAAGAAATTTAGATCCCCCCCACCCCCCAAGCTGAAACTCTGGAAAAATCAAGGCACGGCCTACTTTAGCCCCTTATCTCTCTAGTCCTAGTGGACAATCACTTAAATATAAGCCAACGGTGTAGTGCAACTGCCAAAAAAGCCAACAGAGTCATAGGCTGCATTAATAGAGGGATAGAATCAAGATCACGTGAAGGGTTAAAACCACTCTAAGATGCCTTGGTGGGGCCACATTTGGAATAGTGTATCCAGTTTTGATTGCCACCATATAAAAAAGATGTTGGGACTGTGGGAAGGATGCAGAGAAGAGCAACAAAGAGGATTAAGGGACTGGAGGCTAAAATATATGAAGAACGGTTGCAGGAACTGGGTATGTCTAGTTTAATGAAAAGAAGGACTAGGAGAGAGATGATAGCAGTCTTCCAATATCTCAGGGGCTGCCCCAAAGAAGAGGGAGTCAAGCTATTCTCCAAAGCCCCTGAGGGCAGAAGAAGCAACGGGTGGAAACTAATCTAGGAGAGAAGCAACTTAGAACTAAGGAGAAATTTCCTGACAGTGAGAACAATTAATCAGTGGAACAGTTTGCCTCCGGACATTGATCCAACACTGGAGGTTTTCAAGAAGAGATTGGACAGCCATTTGTCTGAAATAATATAGGGTCTTCTGCTTAATATAGGGGTTGGACTAGAAGACCTCCAAGGTCCGTTCCAACTCTGTTCTTCTCTTCTTCTCCCCAAACAGCCTCCCAACCACCGTCCAGTTAAGGGCCCTGCTCACCATCTGCATCCACTTCGTTGATCATGTCTTGCAACTCTGCCTCGGTGGGGTTCTGACCCAGGGAGCGCATCACGGTGCCCAGCTCCTTGGTGGTGATGGTGCCATCGCCGTCTTTGTCGAAGAGGGAGAAGGCTTCCTTGAACTCTGAAAGGAACAGGCCGGAGGGAGAGGTCAGATCCAAATTCGCCCCCTCTATCCAAACTTTTAACAGAGCAAATGAGGTAGGTAGGTAGGTAGGTAGATGATAAGATACTAGATATAGATGATAGAAGATAGATAGATACATGATAGGAGATAGATAAAGATAGATAAATGATAGTTAAGATAGATGGATGGATAGTTAGATGATAGCAGATAGATAAGATAGATAGTAGATGACAGAAAAATAGTAGAAGTAGACAATTGAGTTTCCAAGGAATCTGGTTGGAGGTCTGTTTTTCCAGCTCTCCAAATCAATTCTGCAACTATTCCAATTCTTACCTGCAATCTGCTCCTCGGTCAGTTGGTCAGCCTGCGAAAGTTAACAAGAAAATAAAAAGTCAAGACTCCCCTTCTAATCATGCCAGCTTCCTTCTTATAAGTATACAGGTAGTCCTCGACTTACAACAGTCCGTGGAGTGACTGTTCAAAGTTACAACGGCACTGCAAAAAGCGACACCATTCCCCAGGGCCATTTGGACGCTTGGCGATGGGTTCCAAGATGGCGCAGAGGTCATAAATGTGAGCCAGTTGCCAAGCGTGTGAATTTTGATCCTGTGACCACTGAGACGTCTCACTGGTCGTAAGCGTGAAACACAGTCGTAAGTCACTTTCTGCAATGCCATTTGTAATTCCGGTCACTAAATGATCTGTTGTAAGTCGAGAACTACCTGTAAATTGATTATATATATATATATAATCAATTTACAGGTAGTTCTCGCTTTACAGTTTACAGTTCGCTTAGTGACCATTCAAAGTTACAACGGCACTGGGGAAAAAAGAGACTTATGACGTTTCTCACACTTACGACCCTTGACTGTGTGTGTTTGGGGATTGTTATGTGTGTTGGACCTGGTCTTTGGGTGTTATGTGAATTTCGTTGTATGGGTATACTGTGTATAAGCCTACAATGACAATAATTACAATTATTATTGTAGGCTTCCCAGTCAGGTGAACAGAATCCGAGACGCTCGGCAGCTGACTCATATTTATGACGGTTGCCGTGTCCTGGGACTCACGTGATCGATCCCCTTGGGTGACAAGCCAAGTCCATGGGGGAAGCCAAGATTCATTTAACAAACCGAGCTGCTAAACTTAACGACGGCATCGATTCGCTTAACGAGGGTGGCAAGCAAAGTCGTAAAATGCCCCCCTCCCCCCCAAAAAACACCCCTCAAATGTTTCACTTAGCGACCTAAATGTTGGGCTCAGTGGTGGTCGTAAGTCAAGGACTACATGTTATAGGTCCTCCTGGGACCCTCAAATCCTGAAATAACCAGACAAAAACACCCAGAAAATTCGTTTCTCCCCCCCCACCCCCCCCCCCCCCCATAACTTGCCTTTGCATTTCTCCCACTTTTGCATGCAAAAACCCCTTAAAAGTTCACACTAATTGGGTAAAAAATTGGGTGGGGGGGAGGGTTTTTCCATCTGAAACCCCTCCCTCCCTTCTTAGCCCCCTCCCAGCTCCCCCCCTCAATTCCCAAGGGGGCGGGGTCTCCATTAGCTCCGCCCCTCCCCTCCTGTGGTGCTGACCTCTCCTCTCCTCACAGCCCCCCCTCAATTCCCAAGGGGGCGGGGTCTCCATTAGCTCCGCCCCTCCCCTCCTGTGGTGCTGACCTCCCCTCTCCTCACAGCCCCCCCTCAATTCCCAAGTGGGCGGGGTCTCCCATAGCTCCGCCCCTCCCCTCCTGTGGTGCTGACCTTTCCTTCCTCATAGCCCCCCCCCGAGACTCCTAGCCCCCCCCCACTTCAGAAAGGGCGGGGTTCCATTCCCCCCCCAGGTCAAAGCCCCCTCTATTGTCTTGAAGGGGGTCCATGACGCCCCTCTTGTTGAAGGGGGGGCTCTACATGTATATCCCCCAGATTGGGGGTGGGCTAGATGCTCTTCAGGAGCCCCCTCTCCAAATACGGCCCCTCCCCTTTCCTGCCCCGCCCCTTCTGGGTATCACGCGCAGGGTTATTCACGCTGCAACCCCCCCCCTCAAAATAAAATTGTCCCCCCCCCTCACCATGGTGACCGGACGAGGGAGCAGCGCCGCGTCCTCTCAGCTTTGGGATCCCGCCCGTCTTCCTCCGCTGCGGGCTGAGGACCCGCCGCCGCCGGTGCCGCTTGCTTCTCTGCGCATGCGCTCTGGCGATCCCCCAACGGCAGGCGGCGACCGTTGCTCGGCCGCCTCACCGCGCGCCAGCAGATCGCTCCGCCAAAGAAGTCCCGGAGAGCAAACCCGGGCTGCATTGGCGCCGCCCCCCCTCTCCGTCTCACATCCGGGCTCTTGTCCTTATAGCTCCGCCTCCCCTTCTCTTACCCTCACGTGGCCCGCTGCGCGGGCCCCCATTGGTTCAGCCTCCCCTGCATTGCGTCGAGGGGGCTGCTTAAAGGAGAAGCCGTCACAACAGAACAAAAAAAAAAGAGGGGGCGGACTGAAGAGGAGGAGGAAGTCTGACCCGGAAGGAAATACTGTCGGCTGTCAATAAAGAGAGGGAGATTTAAAGGGGAAGCCACCCAAAGAAACCCTGTGGTTATTAAAGGGGAGGAGTATATTTAAGGTGGTAAGACTTCATCTCCCAGAATTCCCCAAGCCACTTGGGAGAATTTATATTAAAAATTGCAAAACACTGTTTTTACACTCTAATAAAAGAAGACAGCCAGCCAATAATACTCCTCTCTCTGTTGGGGAATTTTGTTTTAAATGCTTAGCAATAATTCAACTTAAGTATTTAAAATAGCCTTTGAAGCATTAGTTTATGCAAACTGAGAATGAATGAAACCAGAGCAGCAGTTTCACAACCTCAGTCATTAAGAGGGGTGGACTTCAACTCCCAGAATTCCCCATCCGGCATGCATGCGGGCTGGGGGATTCTGGGACTTGAAGTCCACTCCGCTTATAAGGATTGAAAAGTTGAGAAACGTTCTTGTTTCTATAAACAGTATCTTCTTTAGAAACAAGAATAGCAATATTAAGATTTGATTTAAAAATATGGAAAAAGAACACTTTGGCAGAAATTGTAACTAAGTAAAATATATTTGGGTATGACAAGTTGTATATGGTGTGATACGATATGGCCAATACTCTGTTTCATAAAATATGTGGGTGGCTGTTAGGGGGAAAAAAAGCCTAATAAAACTTGATTAAAAAAAAAATGAAAAGTTGAGAACTACTGCCCTATTTCAGGGTGTGAGATTTATGGGATATATATCGGACTACAACTCCCATCTGTTGCAAATCCAGAGCCTTCTGGGAAGGTGCTGATCTAAAAAATATCTACTTCAAAGCAGATTAATATTAGGATCCACATGGCTGAACACATATACTGTATATATTTATCCGTTGCAGCACCATACCCATAATCCTTTTGTTAAGAAGGAAGGGAAGGGAGGAAGAAGGGACCGAAGGTGAGGAGGGAGGGAGGGAGGAAGGAAGGGAAGGGAGCAAGGGAGGGAAGGGAGGAATGAAGGAGGGAGGGAGGAAAGAAGGAAGGAAGGGACGGGAAGGGGAGGGGAGGGAGAAAGGAAGGGAAGAAAGGAAGGAGGAAGGAGGGAGGGAGGAAAGAAGGAAGGAAGGAAGGGACGGGAAGGGGAGGGGAGGGAGAAAGGGAGGGAAGAAAGGAAGGAGGAAGGAGGGAGGGAAGGGAGGAAGGAAGGAAGGAAAGAAGGAAAGGATGGGAAGGGGAGGGAGGAAGAAAGGGAGAGAGGGAGGAAGGAGAAAGGGAGGGAGGAAGGAGGGAGGAAGGAAGGAAAGGACGGGGAGGGGAGGAAGGAAGGAGGGAGGAAGGGAGGAAGGGAAGGGAGAAAGGGAGAAAGGGAGGGAAGGAAGGAAGGAGGAAGGGAGGAAAGAAGGGAAGGGAGGGAAGGGAGGAAAGGAAGAGACAAGAAGGGGAGGGAGGAAAGAAGGAAGGACAGGAAGGGGAGGGGAGGGAGGGAGGAAGGAAGGAAGGAAGGAAGGAAGGAAGGAAGGAAGGAAGGAAGGAAGGAAGGAAGGAAAGAAAATATAGTGGTTCTCTTCCTTCCCCCAGATATGACCTGAACCAAACCACAAAGGGATTTAAAACGACGGACACGTAATCCTTAGATTCCACCCTACTCAACAGAAACCAGATGAGTCTGAAAGCGAAGAGAGACATTTATTAAAACTTGTTCCACAGCAAAACGCAGGAAAGTTGGTTAGGCTTAATTCGGCTGACAGAATTATCTTCGAGGGGGCCAGACACCTGACGGGACAAAATTCCTAATAAGAGATCAGGAAAAGATTCTAGAACTGAAAACTGCAGAACCACAACTCAAAATGGGATGGAGATGTGTGGGTGTGTGCGTTTTTGTGTGTGTGTGTTTTTGTGTTAGTGTGTGTTAGCACCAGACCGACACGAAGGTTTCACTCTGGGATTAGAGCATTTCAACCATGGCAACTTCCGGCTGGGGAATTCTGGGAGTTGAAAGTCCACCCGTCTTCAGAGTTGGCCAAGATGGAGAAGCATTGCTATGTAGCCCATCGTTTCATTGAAGCCCCATCATCCCCTCCAGCTCGAGAGAATGGAGGCTCAACGTCTCCCTCTGTCTCAGAGATGACCTGCTAATATCATATTTTTAGTGGGGGGAAAAAATATCGGCAGGTCCAGGAATGTTCATGGAACAGAGGTGACCTTGGCCAACTTCAGCCTCTAAGGTGCTTAAGGACTTTCTCCCGGCCAGCTGGTTGTGGGAAGTGGAGTCTGGGGGTCTAGAAAGGCTGAGCTATGGGTAGATACAAAGACAGGTAGATAGAGAAGAAGGAGAGAAGAAGTTCAGGAGAGACATCCTTGGCTGGAGTGTCTTCTTTTGAGGACCTGGAGGCACCTCCTGAAAATGGGCCAAGACAGCATCTGGAGAAGACCGACTAGAGGGCCACGTAGGGGAAGCTGAGGAGAAGGCCTTCCGAAGGGAGGAGCTTGAGGTCCTTCAAATCCAGCTGCTTCTCCTCCCGGCTGGGATGGGTGCTGAGCTCCACATCGACTTGGGGTGGGAGGTGAGGGTGAAAGAGGGAGACGGTTCTCTCCTGGGGGCCGAAGTTCAGCGCCACCAAGAACCGCTTGTTCTGGTCCCAGACCCGAAGGTAGGAGAAGACGGAGGGATTCGAACTTTCCATCGGGGCGAAGTCGCCGTGCAGAAGGGAGCGTTCCTTGGTCCGAAGCTCGCTCAGCTCTTGGAAGAAGGTCAGGATGGACCCCTTCTGGCCCTGCTGCGCCTGGAAAAGAAAAACAGGGGGGTGGGGGTGGGAAATGATAATATTTTTCTAGCTTCCTCGCACCTAGTGTCACCTAGAAGCTCTTCCCAGACAAGCTGCCTTTTGCAATTGACCGATTTTGGGGGTTTTGTCAACGCCAATCAATGATGATATTTTTCTATTTTATGATTATTATTATGATTATTATGATGATTATAGAGCTAAGAGAGAGGGACTGGCTCGAGGTCACTCAGCCGGCTTTCATGCCCAAGGCAGGACTAGAACTCACTGTCTTCTGGTGATTGACCCAAAGTCAGCCAGCCAATTTCATGCCTAAATGGGACTAGAACTCCCAGTCTCCTGGTGATTGGCCCAAAGTCACCCAACTGGTTTTCATAGTTAAGGCAGGACTAGAACTCACTGTCTCCTAGTGATTGGTCCCAAGTTACCCAGCTGGCTTTCATGTCTAAGGCGGGACTAGAACTCCCAGTCTCCTGGTGATTGGCCCAAAGTCACCCAACTGGCTTTCATAGTTAAGGCGGGACTAGAACTCACTGTCTCCTAGTGATTGGTCCCAAGTTACCCAGCTGGCTTTCATGTCTAAGGGGGGACTAGAACTCCCAGTCTCCTGGTGATTGGCCCAAAGTCACCCAACTGGTTTTCATAGTTAAGGCGGGACTAGAACTCACTGTCTCCTAGTGATTGGTCCCAAGTCACCCAGCTGGCTTTCATGTCTACGGCGGGACTAGAACTCCCAGTCTCCTGGTGATTGGCCCAAAGTCACCTAGCCGGCTTTCATGCTTAAGATGGGACTAGAAGTCTCCATTGGCTCCAAGTCACCCAATCAGCTTTCATACTTAAGGAGGGACTAGAACTCCCCGTATCCTGGTGATTGGTCCCAGGTCACCCAGCTAGCTGGCTTTCATCCTTAAGGCAGAACTACAACTCCCGCTTTCTACCCTGTTGGGCCCGAATCCCTGCCCCAAATTTTTGTCATTTTTTTTTCCCCCTGAAAAATTAGCTTCGCTCCTACAGCTTTTTCTTACCTGCACGGTGACGTTGCTGGCCACGGATTCAGCCAGCTGCTGCGCCCCTCTGGAGAATCCGTAAGTCGCCGAGTTGTCCCACTGCATACGTGTGATGTTGGATGTTGCAGGCTGGAGGAGAAATTAAGAGGATTTGTTGCCGGGTACAAGCCCCCAGTGGAAAATATTCCCACCCACCCCCCGCTCTCCATGATTGAGCATCCTACAAACCCATCTCACCTGACCCCCGCTTCTATGGCTGATCTTACCTGTCCCGGCAAATCCCGTAGGCCAATTTCGTCTCCGTAATCTGTGAAGGGAGTCCCGGGCAGAGTGTAGAAGAGGAGATGGTGGAGGCGAAGGAGCTGTTCTCCCATCGATTCGGTCAAATGTCCGAAGTCCGGTCTTCCCATCTGTGGGTGAAAAAAAAAAGAGACCGTTAGCAGCCCAGCGAAGAAAACCAAGATGAGTAACACGACTGGTTGTCGCGTCGGTGTTCCAAAACTTTGTGAAAGGGTTGCAAGAGCCATAATTAGCACTAGCACTGATGCTGCTACCTAGTTGGGTCATGAAACGTCTGCCAGAAAACCACCAAGCTCAGAGAGCACCAAGGACCTCACAGTCCTCCTCCTCCTCCTCCTCTCCACAATCCTCACTCCCTCCTACCACTGATGACGTTCCCTAGTTGGGTCATGAAACGTCTACAAGAAAAGGACCAAGCTCAGAGAGCACCAAGGACCTCACAGTCTTCCTCCTCCTCCTCCTCCTCCTCCTCCTCCTCCTCCTCCTCCTCCTCCTCCTCCTCCTCCTCCTCCTCCTCCTCTTTCTCCTCAAACCTTCTAGCACCGAGGTTACTACCTAGTTGGGTCATGAAACGTCTGCAAGAAAACTAAGCTCAGAGAGCATCAAGGATCCCACAGTGACAAGTCCTCCTCCGCTTCTTCCTCCTCCTGCCCCTCACAACTCCCACTCTTTTCTAGCATTGATGATATTACCTAGTTGGGTCACGAAAGGTCTGCAAGAAACCCCCCCCCCAAACTCAGAAAGCACTGAAGACTCCACTATTTCAACTCTACGCTACAAATATTCTCCTTTCAATACGGTATCTCAACTCGATCCTTACGCTCCAGCTGGGCCATCGGCTTCCTGCTGCTTGGATGTAATCTTCGATCAGTTTCTGGGCCGTGTGTCCCAGCGTGGTCGTGTCATCCTGTTCAGGCTTCACCAGCCCTTGAAGATACTGGCTGGTTAGAAGGTCCACCCCTGTGGTTTCGTTCAGAAGCGAGAAAATCCCTCCAGCGTCATTACGGCTGGTCATGGCGATCAGTACCCTGGAAGAGAAGGAGACTGTCCCCAGGTGGTCCTCGACTTACGACCACACCCGGGGAGCAGAATTTCCATTCCTAAGTGGGAAAGAATGAAAGACAGAAGAAAAGAAGGAGAAAGAAAAAAGGAGGAAGGGAAGGAAAAGAAAGAGGAAGGGAAGGGGAAGAAAGGAAGGGAAGGGAAGGGAAGGAAGGGAAGGGAAGGGAAGGGAAGGAAAGGAAAGGAAAGGAAAGGAAAGGAAAGGAAAGAAAGAAGGAAGGGAAGGGAAAGGAAAGGAAAGGAAAGGAAAGGAAAGGAAAGGAAAGGAAAGGAAAGGAAAGGAAAGGAAAGGAAAGGAAAGGAAAGGAAAGGAAAGGAAGGAGGAAAGGGAAAGGAAGGGAAGGAAAGGAAGAAGAAGGAAGAAGGAAGGGAAGAAGGAAAGAAGGAAGATGAAAGGAAAGGAGAGGAGGAGGGAAAGAAAGAAGGAAGGAGGAAAGAAAAAAAAGGGAAGGAAAGGAGGAGGGAAGGAAGGAAGAAGGGAAGAAGAAGGAAGATAAAAGGAAAGGAAAGAGGAGGATAGAAAGAAGGAAGGAAGGAGGAAAGAAAGGAAAGAAAAGATAAAAGGAAAGGAAAGATGGAATGAAAGAAAGAAGGAAGATGGAAGGAAAGGAAAGGAAGGAGGAAGAAAGAAAGAAAGAGAAAGAAAGAAAGAAAGAAAGAAAGAAAGAAAGAAAGAAAGAAAGAAAGAAAGAAAGGTAAGACAGTTTGTTAAGAAAGGAGCCTCTTTTTACTCACCTGGCCTGATCGTCAACGCTCTCTTGTTCCGTTATGTTCTTCCACTCGCTCAAGAGTTGGGAATCCTGTCGGATAAACGGGATTGAGAGGTGTTGGTTGAGACTGGAGCCCCCCTCAAAAAAAGTTTTAGCACCCCTACTTTCTTCTTCTTGCAAGGGGTCCCCCTTCCCCTCCAAAAAAAAAGAAATTAAAAGGGACAGCAGTCAGGTCCAGGCTAAATAAGCCCCCACCCCCCTTTGCTAAAGTCTGATACCAGATGGAAAGGGAGATGAGGATCTGCTTACATTTAAATGCTCGACGCTTCCGATCTGGATTCCAGACACACCTTCCCTCAGCCAAAACTGGATTGCTTCCTGTAGGGTGGACAGGCAAGAAGAGAACGAGACAAGTTAATAGTCCTCAGTGATCCCCCGCCAAGACGCTCCTTCAACCTAGCCGTGACTGCAAGGTGGTTGATCAGCGAGTCGGGCCTGATTTTGCGACCTTTTTGGACACGGTCGTTAAGCGGGTCACGGCGGTTCTTAAAAGTGAATCACACGGCCTTTTAGCAAATTTGGCTTCCCTCACGGACTTGGCTTGCAGAAGCCGGGTTGGGAAGGTCAAAAAACGGTAATCGCGGGATCCCAAAATGCTACAACCGTTGTAAATTCATATTGGTTGCCAAGTGTCCGGATTTTGATCCCAGCGGGGGATACTGTGATGTCATAACTGTGAGGACCGGTCATAAGTCACACTTTTAGTCACTAAAGGAGCGGTTGTAAATGCAAGGCTACTTGTAAACTGCACATTCCCTGATTAAAAGTAAAGGTAAAGGTTCCCCTCGGACATATGTGCTAGTCGTTCCCGACTCTAGGGGGCGGTGTTCATCTCCGTTTCAAAGCCGAAGAGCCAGCGCTGTCCGAAGACGTCTCCGTGGTCGTGTGGCCGGCACGACTCAATGTCAAAGGCGCACGGAAAACGCTGTTTCCTTCCCACCAAAGGTGGTCCCTATTTTTCTACTTGCATTTTTTACGTGCTTTCGAACTGCTAGGTTGGCCGAAGCTGGGACAAGTCACGGGAGCTCACCCCGTTACGCGGCACTAGGGATTCGAACCGCTGAACTGCCGACCTTTTGATCGACAAGCTCAGCATCTTAGCCACTGAGCCACCGCGTCCCCTACCCCGATTAGATCCTCCTAATATATTTATATTTATTTTATAAGGCTTAATGAATGCTCTTGCTAGCTCTTATATTTGAGGCTGATTTTTAACCGTGTTATTGCTTGAATTTACCTCTGTTCGTCTTTTGGCTGTATTGTTTAAGTTATTAAAAGGGACTTAATTGTCTTTAAATTTTTATATTTGTAAAGAGAGAGGGCACTCTTTTCCTTCACTTACTTTCATTTTGTTCTGGAAATCACCCTCAAGCCATACATCTCGGCTAAACCAGGGTAACTGGCCACGATAGTTAGGGGTCAGATCCAGGATAACCTTCAAATCTGAAAAGAGAAACAGGTCACATCACAACACATCATTCCATAAAACTCTTAACTCAGGTCGCCCCCGGCTTAACGTCCTGAACTGAGGCCAAAATTTCTGTCGTTATGTGAGAGCTGTTAAGTGAATCACCTCCGTTGTTAAAAGTTAGGGACAGGGTTGTTAAGTGAAGCCGGCTTCCTCATTGACTTTGCTTGTGAGGAGGTCGCCAAAGGGGACGTGACATCCGTCATAAATACGAGTCAGTGGCCAAGCGTCTCAATTTTGATCCCGCGATGATGCAAATGGCCGTAAATGTGAAAAATAGTCCAGAGGCCTGCAGGTGTGAGGAAAAGTCACACCTTATTCGATTGTTGTTTTAAACTTTTATTTCCAGTAGATTTGGGAAATAAAGAGCCAAAACAGAAATAAGATTCCGGGTTGAAATCTAAACCTACATAATACTAGGATGAGTCAAATCGACAAAGCATTGTTTAAAGGGTGTTTAAATTAAATTAAATTAATATTTACACAACCTTAGTTGTGAAATACATAGGCCCTGCACTTCCTTGTTTGTTCACCGTCTTCAAAACCTAGAAAACATCTGAGGCTGATTTGAGAAACAATGCGGACAACGGGAAGGGAATGAAAGAGAAGTATTTTTGCATAACAAGCGCCATCTCCAAAATATTCTTCCTTCTTTTGGCAAAAAAATAATAATATTGTTTTATTGCGCTAAGGCACAAAACAAACGCTATTTGGGCACAGTGATACATAAACTGTATTAACTGGAGTTTATTATCCTTATTAGAGTTCCTTGCACAGTCAGCCTGATGTTTCAACATCATCAGCATTATTATTACTGTTATTATTATTGATTTAATCTTCAATTCGATTCACAGTCTGGGGCTGGTAAAAACTTAACAGTTCAAGTTCTAACCAAGGACGTTACTGCTATTATTATTACTATTTTTGCATTTATATTTTTTTACGTGCTTTCAAACTGCTAGGTTGGCAGAAGCTGGGACAAGGAACGGGAGCTCATCCCGTTACGCAGCACTAGGGACTCGAACCGCTGAACTGCCAACCTTTCGATCGACAAGCTCAGTGTCTTAGCCACTGCGTCCCCTTATATACACACACATATATAGGTCTTTGGTTATTCGGGTTTTCTCCCGCGTAAAATTTGAGGTGTCTTGGCAACGTTTTGACGAAGTCTCATTTGTCATCTTCAGGCTGGTGTTTTTGGCTTCGTGCTTCTAGGAGCAATGTACAAAGCCAAAAACACCAGCCTGAAGATGACGAATGAGACTTTGTCGAAACGTTGCCAAGACACCTCCAATTTTACGCGGGAGAAAACCTGAATAACCAAAGACCTATATACAAACACCCGCGAAAACCTCAGAAAACACACATATATACCTATATATATATATATTGAAACACATCATTAAATACATTATTACATGCATGTATTGAAATATATTTTTCCCCACTTACTTTTTTTCTTGGCAGCTTGTAAAACATCTCGGAAATCTTGCAAAGTGCCCAGATTTTGGTCAACGTCTTGGAGGTTGGTGTTGTACGGCTGATCCTCAGGATTCACGTGAAGAGGCCCGATGACAAAACCTTTGACCTTCAGAGTACTTAAATAATTCATCCTCTCTTTCACCCCTAAAAAAAAAAAAGAGGGGAAAAAAAAATAAATAAACCAAGTTTACCAGAATGCAGGGAGGAAAAAAACCCACATTTTTTTTTAGGCCTTTCAAAACAACTCTCCTGAAAATCTCTAATAAAATCCACGTGGACCATTTCCCGAAAATAGACAGGAGAGATTCAATGGGAGGAGTCAATACAGGCGGTCCTTGACTTACAACCGTTCTGTTTAGCGACCGCCGAAAGTTACCACAGAGCTCACTGAAAAAAAGTGACTTACGCTTGATCCTCGTACTTATGACCGTCACAGCATGCTCACGTGATCAAAATTCAGAGGCTTGGCAACTGACTCGTACTTACGACAGTCGTGGTGTCCTGGAGGTTACGTGATCCCCTTTTGCGATGAGCAAAATGGGGGACGAGCAATGGGGGAAGCCAAATTCACCTAACAACTGCAGGGATTCACTTCACGGTGGTCAGAAAAGTCGTAAAATGGGGCAAAGCTCACTTAGCAAAACGTTCTCGCTTAACAACAGAAATTTTGGAGCTCAATTGTGGTCCTAAGTCGAGAACCATCTGTAAAACTCAAGTTTCATCCAGATCTGGCAGAGAACAAATCGTAATTCCTGGCCAGCATGCCAGATTGTGTTGTGCAAACTGCGTGCAAAACATCCGTGCCGAACATTGGCTAACCTTTGCTCAAGGTTACACATTGCCAGTCTGAATGAGCAATTGTGTTTTTCTTTTCTTTTTTAATCGTTTAACTTGCTCCGTTGAACCGTTTCCTGGCTGCCGTGATCCGCGTTTAATCCAAAAGGTAACGAGGCGGAGAATTTATTCAGCCAGCCAACTCGCGTTCGCTTCAACGGCCACCAAAGGAGAGATTTCTTGGTGTTTTGGGTTTTTTTTTTTTCCTATTTCTCTCCTGGCTCTCTCTATAAATTTTTGCCCTCCTTCTCTGCGTTCCCCAGCAAACCTGCCTCCAACAAATTTGTGGGAGGAACTGTGGAGTGTTTAAACTTTGGATCCATCAAGGATTTGTTAAACTGGGGGGGGAGGGGGGAGGGAATTAAATTTGTAATGGAAAGAAACCAGAATAGAGTAGAGTAGAGTAGAGTAGAGTAGAATAGAATAAGAATGGAATGGAATGGAATGGAATGGAATAGAATGGAATGGAATAGAATAGAATAGAATAGAATAGAATAGAATAGAATAGAATAGAAATAGAATAGAATTAGATGGAAGAATAGAGTAGAGTAGAGTAGAGTAGAATAGAAAATAAGAATAGAATAGAATAGAATAGAATAGAATAGAATAAGAATTAGAGTAGAATAGAGTAGAGTAGAAGTAGAGTAGATTAGAATAGAAAATAGAATAGAATAGAATAGAATAGAATAGAATAGAATAGAATAGAATAGAATAGAATAGAATAGAATAGAATAGAATAGAATGGAACGGAACGGAGTAGAATAGGAAGTAGAGAATAGAATTGAGAATTGAGAATATAGAATGGAATGGAATAGAATGGAATGGAATAGAGTAGAATAGGAAGTAGAGAGTAGAATAAAATATAGAATTGAGAAAATAGAATAAAATAGAATGGAATGGAATGGAATAGAATAGAATGGAATGGAATAGAGTAGAATAGGAAGTAGAGAATAGAATAAAATATAGAATTGAGAATATAGAATAGAATAGAATAGAATAGAATAGAATAGAATAGAATAGAATAGAATAGAATAGAATAGAATAGAATAGAATAGAATAGAATAGAATAGAATAGAATAGGAATTCTATATTGGCCAAGTGTGATTGGAATAGAATAGGAATTTTATTAAAGGAATTGACACACAAGAGATTCTTGCATTCTTATCCTTTGCAAGTTCACTCTTTCAGGAAAACATTCACCCCCATCTCATTCCTCAAGAGCATACAGGTAGCCCTCCACTTACGACCACAACTGAGTCCCCAACATTTCTGTCGTTAAGTGAGACATGCCCTATTTTACGATTTTTTTTTTGTTTGTTTCATGTCGCGCTGGTGAAGTGAATCATGGTAGTTCTTAAATTAGTGACACGGTCGTTGAAGTGAATCCGGTTTTCCCCTGGACTTCGCTTGTTAGAAGGTCGCAAAAGGGGACACGGCAACCGTCATAAATAGGAGTCCGTTGCTATGACGAGGCCATTGGGGATGCTGCCATGGTCTTCTTAGGCGTGAAAAATAAGTCATAAGTCACATTTTTCAGAGCTGAAGTCGTAACAGCAAATGGTCATCAAACAAATGTTTGTAAAAGGCAAGGAGTGACCGTCCTTTAATTGGGGACTATATGAGCAGGTGAGGGAAAACAACAAAAAAAAATTTTTTTAGAGCTACAAAGGAGACACAGTGAGAACCTCATGAGGAAAAGACAGGAAAACAGAATTGCATCAACCAATTTTTCCCAGCATCTGTAATTTAAACTGGCTTGTTGCAAATTGCTTGAGCGTAGGTTGCACAAATCACTGGCGGGGGATTTTTTTTTTTTTTTAATGCAGCTGCAAATTACCACCTTTGGAGGGCGCCTCAGAGGGTGAATTTGCACCCTGGAGTAGGGGGTTGGACTAGATGACCTCCCGGAATCCCACCGACCTTAACTTTTCGGTAAATGGCCCAGCTCTTGAAAAAAAAAAATGCATCGATCCAGACTCGGTGCCCCAAATCTCAACCATGTTCCTTTTCCGTCCTCCAAGTCAAAATATCTACTGTATGACTAGGGCTATTAAATCAAGTTTGGACTGGTTAAAACTTGGCATTCGGCGTTGGGCGTGGCATCCGTCATCCCAAACGCCTCCGCTTCAAAACCCACACAAGTCCTGACCCAATATGGGTCAGTGGTTAAGGTGCTCGGGGCAAAATGCGTGGGCAAAGCATCAACCGTTGTTTATTCTCACAGCCCTGCCCTACCTCGCAAGGTTGTTGTTTGTGGGCGTCCAATGGGGACAAGAGGCATCCCGTTTCCTTGTTTTTGTGGTGAACTTCTTACGCCCAGGGTCAAACCTTTGCAACACAGGCAACAAGGCTGCTCTACTTTACTAGGATGTCACAAAGAAGCTTAATTTAAAACAACAACTCAAGTTTCTAGTCCTCAAGCCAGGCTAGAAAAAATAGGCGGGCAATGAGCTGCTTTTTACTGTGGAGTTGAAGTAAAATATATAAGCTTGTTAAGACTTAATGAGTAATTTTATTTTTCATGCCACGGTTTTGCCTGAATTCTCCTTACCATGGAATATTTCTCTTTCGGAAGGTTAAAAATCTACAAAGTTAGGGATGCCACCAGAGGGCGAGGGGAAATCTCCAGAGAAACTGACTAGTCCCTGCACAGAATCAACAACTGTTTGTAGAGTTTCACAACATCAGAGCAAATTCCCCCAAAAGTTTGGGCCAAGGGTCAAAGGACACCAATCCAGCAGAAAAGAGTCTGAAAAAATTCCAGGAAGGAAGGAAGGAAGGAAGGAAGGAAGGAAGGAAGGAAGGAAGGAAGGAAGGAAGGAAGGAAGGAAGGAAGACAATGTAAAATGAAAGACAGAAAGAAAGATGAAAGAGAAAGACCATGAAACAAAGAAAGACAAATAAAAGAAAGAAAGCCAAGATAGAACGACAGGCAGACAGAAAGGCAAAGAAGGAAAGAAAAAAGTGGATGAAATTTTTTCTTTCATCCGCTTTTTTCTTTCCTTCTTTGCCTTTCTGTCTGCCTGTCGTTCAATCTTGGCTTTGAATGGAATGAATGGAAGAAAAAAGAAGAAAAGGAATGAAAAGCAAGAGGAAAGGCAGGAAGCCAATGAACGGGAGAAAGAAAAAGAACAAAAGGAACGAGAAAAAAAGAGGAAAAGCAGGAAGCCAATGAATGGGAGAAAGAAAAAGAAAGGAAGGAAAGGAAGAATGAAAGAAAAGAGATGGAAGACAGAATGGAAGAAAAAAAAGAAAGGAATGAGAAAAAAGAGGAAAGGCAGGAAGCCAATGAACGGGAGAAAGAAAAAGAACAAAAGGAACGAGAAAAAAAGAGGAAAAGCAGAAAGCCAATGAATGGGAGAAAGAAAAAGAAAGGAAGGAAAGGAAGAATGAAAGAAAAGAGATGGAAGACAGAATGGAAGAAAAAAAAAGAAAGGAATGAGAAAAAAGAGGAAAAGCAGAAAGCCAATGAATGGGAGAAAGAAAAAGAACAAAAGGAACAAGAAAAAAAGAGGAAAAGCAGAAAGCCAATGAATGGGAGAAAGAAAAAGAAAGGAAGGAAAGGAAGAATGGAAGAAAAGAGATGGAAGACAGAATGGAAGAAAAAAAAGAAAGGAATGAGAAAAAAGAGGAAAGGCAGAAAGCCAATGAATGGGAGGGAAAGAAAAAGAAAGAAAGGAACGAGAGGAAAGGAAGAATGAAAGAGAAAAAAAAAGGGAAGAAAGGAAAGAAACGTGGGAAGAAGAAAAAAGCCTCAGAGACAGTCCTTCAACCCAACCAACCGGGAGCTGAGTCAGCTTTTCGGCTGACGTCAAGAGCTGATGAAACCCCAGTCAGCAATTACTCAGGAAGCCCAAACCAGCTAAAACTGGCTTTTGGGGACAGGACGGCCCGGCCGGCATGGCTTCCCTTCAAGTTGGAACAGGGCGATCTCCCCCCCACCCACCCACCCCACCACCCAGCCCCCCCCCACCTCACCCAGCCGTGGCCACTCTCCAAATGACCCATAAAGGCTGCCGAGTCCCCTTCGGAGGGTCTCATCTATCTATCTATCTATCTAATGGATATAAATCCATATATAAAGTGGATTTTTAAAAAAATCCACTTGATTTGCCTGGCTCCTAGATTCTGGAGCAGGCTGGTTTATATATATATATTATATATCTCTATCTATCTATCTATCTATCTATCTATCTATCTAATATATCATATATTATCTATCCCTATCTAGATTCTAGTGGATATATATTATCTATCTATCTATCTATCTATCTATCTATCTATCTATCTATCTAGTGGATATAAATCCATATATAAAGTATCTTTTTAAAAAAATCCACTTGATTTGTCTGGCTCCTAGATTCTGGAGCAGGCTGGTTTATATATATATTATCTATCTATCTATCTATCTATCTATCTATCTATCTATATCTATCTATCTATCTATCTATAATCTATCTATCTATCTATATCTAGTGGATATAAATCCATATACAAAGTATTTTTAAAAAATCCACTTGATTTGTCTGGCTCTCAGATTCTGGAGCAGGCTGGTTTATATATATATATATATATATATATATATATATATATATATATAAATATATATAGTTTATATATTTTTATATATTTATATATATATATATATATATAAACCAGCCTGCTCCAGAATCTAGGAACAAGACTAATCAAGTTTTTTTTTTTTTTTTAAATCCACTTTATATATGGATTTATATCCGCTTGATATATAAATATATTGGGGAGTGGGAGAAAGGAGGGCTCCAAGATCATGAAGAAGAAGAGCATGAGCGGATCTAATGTCACGAGTGGGGGAAGGGGGAAGCACCCCAAGGAGTAACCCCAACATTAAACCACCATTCAAAGTTAGGGAGAGCCCTCCATCTGAGCCCCAATCAATCCAGCCAAACCTTGGCTTGATTAGATGTTATTAGAAAGGCCGTTTGGAAAAAAAGATCCCGGAGGGTCTTTCGTGACTTCCAAGCAAGGAGATCCCTTTTGCTATAACCTGGATGGATCCCCCTCCTCCCGCCCACCCCCAACCCCAGGAAGCAAAACCCGGAGAGAGCTAGAGAGAGAGAGAGACAATCTGGGATTCCTTGGCACCGCAATGCCCATCAGCCTCAGCCCCAAACTCACCCGCCAGGTCGCCTGTGCCATCGCTGCCCGAATCTTGGAAGCCTTCCACCTGCAGGATCCGGTAGATCCCACCTTTCTGCCACCAGTCCTGCTTGGGGAGCTCCTTGCAACGAGGCGCCTGGACGATGATGACGACGGCTCCCGCTAGCATGCCCAGCCAGCCCAGCCAGAAGAGGATCAGAAGTGCCCAGCGAGTCCGGACCCAACCGGGGGTGCCGGCAACCTGGAGCAGCTGCTCTTTAGACAAGCCGGTGAATTTGGCGGCCATCTCGGCCTCCTCTTCCTCCTCCTCCATCTTCACCTTCACCACTCCGTTCTTCTCGCCCAGGCTGCCTGGCGAGCCGGCCAGGGGCGAGGAGGCGTTCATGGGCTGCTTTTCGGGGTCCATCTCGTTCAGCTCCACGTCCTTCATGTCCACTTCTGGGGTCACGCTCATGCTGTCACCTGCGGAAGGGAGGCCAAGAAGTTAGGTTTTTTTTTTTTTTGGAGAGCCTGAGAAGCTAGTTTTCTAAGTGCGGGGAAGAGCCTGAGAAGCTAGTTTTCTGAGTGCGGGGAGAGCCTTAAAACTCATTTCACTGAGGGAAGACCTCATGCGAAGGAGAGATGGAGCAATGTCGTTCTCTAGACTTTTTTCAGAGGCTGAGAAGATATTCTTCTCCCTGGGAAGAAAGAAAACCCTGAGAAGCTAGTTTTCTGAGTGAGGGGAAGAGCCTTAAAAACTAGACCTTGGGAAGACTTTGGGTTAAGGAAAGGTGGAACAAAACGCTACTTTCTAAACCTTTCCAGAGTTGGTACCTTGCCCCCCCCCCACACACCCCAAAAAAAGCTGGGCTTTGACCACAAATCCCATCCTCCAAGGGGATGGGGAAGATGGGCTGAGGAACCCAAGTGGCAACCTTCTCCCAGCCCCGGTGGGGTTTCAAAGCGATCTTTTTTTTGTTTTGTTTTGTTTTTTTCAAGCTGGCTTTAAAAAAATTCTTTTATAGGTGAAGGGATTTGGGGAGGGGGGCGCCCCTACTACACCTCCCATCATCCCCGGTCAACCACCCCCCCCAAAGGAGAGAAGGAGAAGGAGAAGGAGAAGGAGAAGGAGGAGGAGGAGGAGGAGGAGGAGGAGGAGAAGGGAGAAGAAGAAGAAGAAGAAGAAGAAGAAGAAGAAGAAGAAGATGATCTTTCTCACAGGAAGCTTCAAAAGAAGAAGAAGAAGAGAAGAAGAAGGAAGCTTCAGAAGAAGAAGAAGGAGAAGAAGGAGAAGAAGGAGAAGAAGAAGAAGAAGAAGAAGAAGAAGAAGAAGAAGAGAAGAAGAAGAAAAGAAGAAGAAGAAGAAGAAGAAGAAGAAGAGAAGAAGAAGAAGAAGAGAAGAAGAAGAAGAAGAAAAAGAAGAAGAAGAAGAAGAGAAGCCCGCCCGTTTCCAAGAGCTCTACCTGGGAACAAAGCGGGCGCCGAGCTGCTTCGATCTGCAGATCCGCGTTGGAATCCGGTTAGATCCGATCTGGGAACCCGATCGCGCCGGCCGGCAGCTCAAGTAGAAGCCTAGAGAGAGCCTCCGCCCTCCGCGATCCGCCTCCCGGGCTCCCTTAAGGTGGATCGGAGCTCCGCCGGCTCAGCCTCTTTCCCACCTTCAGCCAGCCCAGGTAGGAGGATGGGAGGCCAGTAGATTCCCAGGTAGACTGCCATTGGATGGGGAGGTTCTACCAGACTCCTTAGCCAGCCCCCCCCAAAGACACCAGGAATCGCTGGTGGGTTTTTTTTTGGGGGGGGTGCAATTGCCAACCGCGTTGGCCTTTGACCAAGGGGGCAAAAACGTTGGTGTTGGGTTCCCTGGGCAAAGGTAGACTGCCCCTAGACGTGGAGGCTTGATCTCAAAAGAGACAGATCTAGCCCCAGAATGAACATCTTCCATTCCTTTTGGGGATGGGGCGATGGGCGAAGTGGGGTGACTCGCCTGCCCGTAGCTTCAACCCATGGCAGAGAAGAATAATAATACCCACTCCCACCGACGGCTAGCTGGGAACTTTGGGTATTGTAGTCCCCCCCACTCCCCCGGGGGCAATCGATGGGATGGGGAGGCGCTTTAAGGGTTGAAAAACCGGGGGTCTCCAAACTTGGTGACTTGAAGACTTGTGGGCCTTCAACTCCCAGAAGTCCCCGGTCAACTTGGCAACTTTTTAAAGACTTGCCGGACTTCAATACCCAGAATTCCCCAGCCAGCCAGCCGGCTGGCTGGGGAATTCTGGGAATTGAAGTCCGGCAAGTCTTTTTAAAAGTTGCCAAGTTGGAGAGCCCTGTATTTTTTTAATTTTTTTATTTTTAAAAGCTTTGCCAAATGTTTTAAAACAGCTTTCCTCTTTATTCTGATTATTCATTTCCATGTTTCAATATCCTGCTTTATTTTTCTAGGCTCTCCTGGTTGGGGACCCTTTAAATAAATAATTAAAAAAAAAACAAACCGGAATAATTTTTAACCCTTGGATAAAAAGCTAACTTTAAATGTGGGTTTAATGGCCTTTAATGACCAGGTGATAACTTTCACAGGATTTAGGAATTTCCCTTTTCTGGCACATTCAAAATGACAGCTCCGTGAAGCTTGAAGATGGATAGGCTGGGGCCACTGAAAAAGTCTTGCTGGGCCCAGGGAAACTCTGGTTTAATGGTTAAACCAGAGTTTAATGATTGGCAGCCAAGAAAGTCTTCCGTGAGACTTCAGATATACTGCAGATCTGCTGTAGACTATAGATTAGAGGAAGGTTTCTTGACCTTAGTAACTTTAAGGTGAGTGGATGCTGGGGGATTCTGGGAGTTGAAGTCCACCCGTCTTAAAGCCTGCTTTGTGGGGGATTCTGGGAGTTGAAGTCCACTCATCTTAAAGAACACTGACTGGGGGATTCTGGGAGTTGAAGCCCACCCGTCTTAAAGCATGGTGGCTGGGGAATTATGGGAACTGAAGTCCATCCATCTTAAAGCCTGCTTTGTGGGGGATTCTGGGAGTTGAAGCCCACCCGTCTTAAAGCATGCTGGCTGGGGAATTATGGGGGTTGAAGTCCACTCATCTTAAAGCATGCTGGCTGGGGAATTATGGGGGTTGAAGTCCACTCATCTTAAAGCATGCTGGCTGGGGAATTATGGGGATTGAAGTCCACTCATCTTAAAGCATGCTGGCTGGGGAATTATGGGGATTGAAGTCCACTCATCTTAAAGAACACTGACTGGGGAATTCTGGGAGTTGAAGCCCACCCGTCTTAAAGCCTGCTTTGTGGGGGATTCTGGGAGTGGAAGCCCACCCATCTTAAAGCATGCTGGCTGGGGAATTCTGGGAATTGAACTCCACCCCTCTTCAAGTTGCCAAGGTTGAGATACACAGTTAAAGAGAAAATAAACCGTAATAACCGTAATAAACCCATCACAGCACTGAAGCTCTTCTATTCTTGCTGTCGGGCTCAAGTTTTTTTTATTTTAGAAACACACCAGAAATGGGTGTGTTGCAGTGCGTGTGATAGGACTGCACCCTCCACCAGCCCTTACTTTGGGGTGGGGTGGGGAATCAAAGGATCAAACATCCCCTTTGAACAATTGCAAGAAGTGGCCAATTGTTCTCGGCTTTGAACGCCCGGCCTTGCCAGCTCTGTGGGAGGCTTTTCTGAGTTGGGTGGAGATACCGACCCCCACTTACCCATTAGCAACAACAATAAAACCCCTCAAAGGCAAGAAGAGCCTTGGGATCAGGAGCAGGAGGTAGACTGCCTCTCTCCATGGAAGTTCCACCAATCTAACACACACCTGGATTTTTTTAAAAAATAGAGTAACAGAATTGGAAGGGACCTTGGAGGTCTTCTAGTCCAACCCCCTGCTTAGGCAGGAAACCTTACACCACTTCAGACCAATCTTCCAACATCTTCTTAAAAACTTCCAACGTTGGAGGATCCACAACTTCTGGTAGCAAGTTGTTCCACTGATTAATTGTTCTCACTGTCAGGAAGTTTCTCCTTAGTTCTAAATTGCTTCTCTCCTTGATGAGTTTCCACCCGTTGCTTCTCGTCCTGCCCTCAGGGGCTTTGGAGAATAGCTTGACTCCCTCTTCTTTGGGGCAGCCCCTCAAATATTGGAAGATGCAGTCATGTCTCCCCTAATCCTTCTTTTCATTAAACTAGATCTACCCAGTTCCTGCAACCATCCTTCCTATATTTTAGCCTCCAGTCTTCTAATCATCTTTCTTGCTCTTCTCGTTCTCTTTTTTTATATCATGGCCACCAAAACTGGATGCAGTATTCCAAGTTTGGTCTTACCAAGGCCTTCTAAATTGGCAGTAACATTCACTATGCACTCTTTTCTCTTTCTCTTTCTTTCTTTCTTTCTTTCTTTCTTTCTTTCTTTCTTTCTTTCTTTTCTTTCTTTCTCTTCTTTTTCTTTCTTTATTAGTTCAATTTATATGCCGCCCTTCTCCGGAGACTCAGGGCGGCTTACAATGCGTTAAGCAACAGCCTTCATACTTTTGTATATACCTGCTTAGTAGGGCTTTCGCCCCCCCCAAAAGCGGTGTTCTTTTTTTTATACAAAGTCAACTTATTGCGCCCCACAATCCAGGTTCTCATTTTACCTACCTCGAAAGGATGGAAGGCTGAGTCAACCTTGAGCCTGGTGAGATTCGAACTTGCAGTAATTGCAGGCAGCTGGTGCTAGTTAACAGCACTTTAGTCTGCTGCGCCACCAAGGCTCTTTCCTTCTCTCTCCCTCCCTCCCTCCCTCCCTCCCTTCCTTCCCCTTCCCTTCCCTTTCCTGCCCCCTCCCTGAAAACTTTGCAAGGACAATCCTTCAGTCCGGTGAAGGGAGCTTCTGTACAAACCCTCGACTTCTCTTAGCCAAAACAAAAAATATTATTTATTTCGGATTCTTCCACCTTAAGCGGCCTGAATTTAAGCCAGCCAAAAAAAAACCCTTAGCCCCCCTCCCTTTCCCTTCTCTGCTGCAAGGCAGATAAACAACTTTTAGACAAACAAAGAAGGAACCCAGGCGGTTTTTGACTTCCCTAAAACATCTGGCCGGCTAATTCCTGTCTGATCTGGATCAACAACCCTCCCTTCGTTCAACGCTGTGCACCCCCACGGTTTTAACAAACCAGCATTGAGTTAACCGAGGCCATTGTTTTTAAAGAACCGTTGTGCGGAGAACCTGAATCCTGGTTTATTTTATTCCACTGGTCACCTGATGAAAATCCAGGCCCTTGGCAACTGGCTCCTCTTTACGACGGTTGCATGATCCTTTTTTGCGACCTTCCGACCAAAGCAATGTCAATGGGGAAGCCGGATTCACTGAACTGACTTAACAACTGCAGTGATTCGCTTAGCAACCGTGCCAAGAGAGGTGGTAAAAGTGGGGGCAAAACTCACTTAGCAAATGTCTCGTTTAGCAACGGAAATTTTGGGCTCAGTTGTGGTCGTAAGTCAGGGGCTACCTATAGCTACCATTCATTCCCCCCGTTGTCATATTCAGTTGCTGTTGTGTACCTTTAAGAACTAACCATCATTGGCTAACCCGCCAGGATGTCAGTTCCACTATCAAACTACTCTTACCACTATCTTGGCTTAAGATCTTTTCTTTTCTATATCTTCTAAAACAGTATCAGCAACTTTAAGAGGGGCGGACTTCAACTCCCAGAATGCCCCAGCCAACATTTGTTTAGTGATGGTTTGAAGTTCCGACGATGCTGAAAAACATGGTTTAGAACTGATTCCTCACACTTATGACTGTTGCAACATCTCCACAATTATTATTATTATTGTCGTTGTCGTTGTCTCCATAACCATGCATTTATGATGATTGTTGATCCCAATATGCGACCTTCCCAGCCGGCATCCGATAAGCGGTGTCGGTGAAGGAAGGTGGACTCACTTAAGGACAATCTGATTCACTTACCCACCCCATCGATTGGCTTAATGACGATGGGGTGGGGGGGGGGGGAGGGAAAAAGTTTGCAAAATCGGGACGCAGCTCGCTTGAGCTCTTCACAACGCGATGGACAGTCCCGGACTCACTTAAGGACAATCTGATTCACTTACCCACCCCATCGATTGGCTTAATGACGATGGGGTGGAGGGGGGGAGGGAAAAAGTTTGCAAAATCGAGACGCAGCTCGCTTGAGCTCTTCACAACGCGATGGACAGTCCCGGACTCACTTAAGGACAATCTGATTCACTTACCCACCCCATCGATTGGCTTAATGACGATGGGGTGGGGGTGGAGGGGTGGAGGGAAAAAGTTTGCAAAATCGAGACGCAGCTCGCTTGAGCTCTTCACAACGCGACGGACAGTCCCGGTCCCAATTTTGGTCGTAACTCGAGAACTACCTGTATGCCACACTTCTCAATTTAAATACCGAGTTTGGTACGGCAGAGCAGAGCAGGGGAAAAAAAAAAAAACAAAAACCCCAGGATTTCAAACACGGAGAAAAACCTACACCATTTTCATCGGAAATCAAAGCAGTTGGCATTGGAAGCCTCAGATCTGAATTTTTGTCCACCCCTGTTTCTCAATTGCCCGAAAATTGGCTGATAAGTCACATTTAATGGCCATGTTTACCCGGTCAATGTCTGCCTCCTAACAAACAGAGCAGAAAGGCGGATTAAACACGGTTACAGGCTTATTCGGAGGCCCAGAAAATTTGCTTTCCCCAAACACCGGAGGCCTCTCCGCGCCCCCCCCCCCAGTCGCGTGTTTACGCCATGTGCTCGCATCCGATTCCAAGAATCCCTTTCCTCGTGAAATTAAAAGCTGCCTGCCCCTGTTATTCTGAAGAGCTCGGCTGAATCTTAGCCAGGAGTGGGGGGAAAAAAAAAATTAACTGACATTGCAAGCTTCGTGTTTATCAGCCTCAAAGATGGAAGATAACATCCCCGCAGCTGGGGTGGCTGGAACTCGACCAAAACTCCCCGCGAAAAAGTTGTCAACAGCCTTCCCCACCCCACCCCACTCACATCTGCGGGGGTCTGGGAACCAAACTGCAGGTGAAAACATGCTGTGGACTTTGGAGTTTTCCTCCAGGTTAGGAATCTGCAGTTTCCCACTGTTTTTCCCCCAACAAGAGAGAAACATTGAGAAACAGGTATTTCAGGGATTTTTTTTAAAAAGTATGAATCAATTATTCCAGCAAAAGAGAAGTTAATATTAGTCTCCTGCCTAAGCAGGGGGTTGGACTAGGAGACCTCCAAGGTCCCTTCCAACTCTGATATTTTAAATTCTAGCCACAACCACTTTAACATTTCTTTCTTTTTCTTTCTTTCCTTTACCTTTTTCTTCCTTTCTCTTTCCTTCATCTTTCTTTCCTTTCTCTTTCTTTCTCTCTCTCCTTCTCTCTCCCTCCCTTCCAGATGAACAAAAAAAGGTTCCTAGCCCTCAACACAACAGGGATAAACTTGAAATTGGGGAGGTCAGGGCTAAGATTTCTACAGATCAAAGGGGTGGTTTAGATAATGGCCCTTTTACTCCCCCCCTTCAAATCCCAGAATTCCCCAACCAGACTCTTTAAGATGGGTGGGCTTCAACTCCCAGAATTCCCCAGCCAGCCTGCTTTAAGAGGGGTGGGCTTCAACTCCCAGAATTCCCCAGCCAGCATGCTTTAAGAGGGGTGGGCTTCAACTCCCAGAATTCCCTAGCCAGCATGCTTTAAGAGGGGTGGACTTCAACTCCCAGAATCCCCCAGCCAGCATGCTTTAAGAGGGGTGGACTTCAACTCCCAGAATCCCCCAGCCAGCATGCTTTAAGAGGGGTGGGCTTCAACTCCCAGAATCCCCCAGCCAGCATGCTTTAAAATGGCTGGATTTTAACTCCCAGAATTCCCCAGCCAGCGGGCTTTACGATGGGTAGACTTCAATTCCCAGAATCCCCTAGCCAGCATGCTTTAAGTTGGATGGATTTTTTAACTCCCAGAATTCCCCAGCCTGCACGTTAGTTGAGGAATTCTGGGACTTGAAGTCCACATAGCTGAAAGTTGCCACGGACGAGACACTCCGTTCTAATTTAATAATTAGAAATTTCATCTTTGCAGGCCGTGTTCCTTACAGACCCCTGAAGGGATCGCCTGCCTCCCACCGTACCTCTCCCGAGCATGGGATCCTCGCCAAACAAACAGCCTCCGAGAACTTCCCGTCCAGCCAAAACATGAGACCAGTTCTCAGAATTGAAAATAAATTTTGAAAAAAAACAATCAGGACATCTGTCAAGCTTGCCCTCCTCCTCCTGTCTGGGAAAACTCCAGGGGTTGGGAAAAAAACGAAGACACAAACAGATCTGTTGTGATGAGAAACAGAAAACTGTAGGTGGGACAGAAAAGATGAAAGGATCGGTCGGTCGGGAAAAACTCTCGGAAGGCCTCCAGAGATCGTAAAGGGAGATGAATTTAATGAACCGGTTTGCCCATCTCTCCAAGCCACGATCTGATTAAATCGGAGTTAGGTGGACGAGCCACAACTTAGCGCCATGTGCTAAGAGCATAAAAACCCTTGTTTATAAATAGCTCTTTCCCCCCCACCCCTTTTAAGGGGTTTCTTCGGCTGTTTATTTATTTATTATTTATTTTATTGGTTCGATTTATATGCCGCCCTATGTTTATATGTAAAGCTCCGTAGTTCTCGCTTTCTTTTTTTTTTGCAACGATCCAAATTTTCCCTTTATTATTATTATTATTTTTTAAATCGCTAATGCTTGAGTAACGATGTTATTTTTGCCCCTGAAAATCAGGATAAATTCCATCCCGTTTTAATAGATGGTTACAGAGTTTGCTTATCATTTGTGGCATTTTGGCGAAAGGAAAAGCATTTAAAACTCAACTCATTTGTCTTTAAAAGTTCCATCTATATCCTATATCAGTGATGGACAAACACCCCCCCTGCACTCCCCCCACTTTTGGCACGCGATGGCAAGGTGGGCCCGGGAGGCCCGTTTTTCGCCCTCCCCAGGCTCCAGAGGCTTTCTTGGCGCCTGGGGAGGGCTAAAACAGCCTCCCCCCCCAGCCAGAGGCCCTCCGGAGGCCGGAAATGTCCTGTTTGCTGACTTCCGGTGGGACAGGAAGGCCCAAAAATCAGCTGTGCGCACCGGAGCTGAGCTAGGGCAACACTTGCATGCCCACCGATATGGCTCCGTGTGACACCTGTGGCATGCGTGCCATAGGTTCGCCATCATGGTCCTATATATATTTATATTCCTTTCCATATATTACAGGTAGTGCTCGACTTAGCACTGTTTTAAGTTACAAGTGCACCAGGTGGCTCAGTGGCTAAGACACTGAGCTTGTCAATCAGAAAGATTGGCAGTTCGGCGGTTCGAATGCCTAGTCCAGGTCTCCTGAGTGAGCAGTCCCTTCCAACTCTGTTACTGTTACTGATCAAAATTCAGACGCTAAGCAAGTGGCTCACATTTATGACGGTCGCAGTGCCCCGGGGTCACGCCGTGATCCCCTTTTGCGACCGTCTGACAAAGTCAATGGGGAAGCCGGATTCATTTAACGACCGGGTTACTGATTTATCAACTGCAGCGGGAAAAAGAAAGATTGTAAAATGAGTCTCACTTAACCACAGAAATTCGGGCTCCGTTGTGGCTGTTAAGTCGAGGACTTAACCTGTATGATATTTCCTGAATATATAAACTGCAGTGGATTCAACTGGCAAGCGAAGCAGGGTCTATATTTATCGGCTGGATTTGTTTTTTTACTGGCTGCGCTAAATAAAATTCACTGGAAAAGGTCATACGTCGTGTTTGCACCCAGATGACCTGAATAAATATCTCAAATTTCTAGGAAGCTTGGAAAGATCACGCACGGATCACAGGCTGCCACCAGACGTAAACACCACGGAGGGCTAAAGAGGATCCTTTTTCAGGAGTGATTCGGGAAAGATTACTTAGGCGAGATTACTTTTGAGGCAAATTGGAAGACCGTGCAAAACGGTCATTTGTAGGATCTGTCTTTTTGGATCGATGTCCGGATTGGCCGGCTGGAAACGGATCTATTTGCAAGGTAGAGTCCTCAACGTACGACTAAAATTCAGACGTTGCTAAGCGAGGCGTTCCCATTCACACTGATTTTTCAACTTTTTTTTTTTTTTTTGGGCCAGTGAAACACTGCCGTTGTTAACCGAGTCACACGGCCATTAAGCGAATCTGACTTTTCCCCCATTGATTTTGCTTGCCGGAAAGTCACGAACGGGGATTATGTGATCCCCGGATGCAACCATCGTAGACACGCCGGTTGCCAAGTGGCCCAAATTTTGATCACGTGAGTCTGGGATCCGGCGACGGTCGTTACGTCTGAGGACTGGTTGTTCAGTCGCTTTTTTTTCCACGGTGGTGTAACTCCGCTGGCTGAACGAATGGTTGTAAATTGAGGACTACCAGCAGCTCAGGTTTCTTAGCAGGGAATAGTACAAGGATTTCTTACGCAAGGCAGCTAGCTGGATTCCGACAAGGGTGATCTGTCCTGGATCTTTTTTTAAAGGCCAACATCCAGACCTGTCGTCTGTCAAGCAAGCACGCACAGCTGAGCTGGGCTCACCGAACAGAAACCACGCGAAGGTTGCGGTTGTAGGTACAAGGATGTAAACATTCGGCACGACCCACAATGAAAGAAAGGTTCCTGAAAATGACCAAATTTGCCGAGATGGCTTAAATCAGGGGTCTGCAACCTTAAACGCTCAAAGAACCATTTGGACCCGTTTCCCACAGAAAAGAAAACACCGGGAGCCACAAAAACCCTTCCCGTGCCTGACTATTTCTTGATCGGCCACAAAACTAGCATAGGTAGTTGAATTAAACGTTTCTTCTCTTGGATTTATCCATGGTTGGCCTACCGGGGATTGAAAAGCTCAATAAATTGCGTGCCGGCGGGTGTCGCACATTGGCGGTTGTGACGCATAATTTGAGTGACAGGGAGCCGCAGCAGAGGGGGGAAAGAGCCACATGCGGCTCCAGAGCTGCAGGTTGCTGACCTCTGCCTTAAATGGACTTCTTTGACAAGAGAAGACAATGATCGGCCTTGATAAGCCAATGATTGCCAACCTCTTATAGGCCTTCCATAAAAGAGGAAGAAAAAAAAAATCAACTTACGATTTTATGGTTCTGGTGATTAGGCAGGCTAGATTATGGAAAGAAGGGAGGGTTATGTCATAGAAATTTGATTAATAATAATAATAATAATAAGTAGTAAAGGTATAATTGTACTTAGAATGGCTGTAAAGAAGACGAGAACTTTTTTCCCTGATATTTTTTTTTCTTTTCCTTGCTTCATTTTGTCTCTCCTTCCTTCCTTCCAGTTTCCTCTCTTACAGCACACATTATATCTTTTTTCAGCTCTTCACTTCCCCTCTCCATCATCTCAATTTTTTTCCTTCCCTCTCTTTTCTCCTTTACTTTTCCTTCTTCCCTCCCTCCTCCCATTCTTCCTTCCTCCCTCCTCTCCTTCCTTCCTTCCATTTCTCTCCTCCCCTTTCCTTTCCCCTTCATTATCCTCTCCTGCTCCTTCCCTCTCCCTCCCTCCTTCCATTTCTCTCTTCCTCATTACCCTCTCCTTCCTTCCTTCCCTCCATCTCTCCCCTTCATTATCCTCTCCTTCCTTCCATTTCTCTCCACTTCATAACCCTCTCCTTCTTTCCTTTCCTCTCCTTCATTATCCTCTCCTGCTCCTTCCCTCCCTCCCTCCTTCCATTTCTCTCCCCTTCATTACACTTTTTTTAATAATAATAATAAAATAATAATAATAAAATAATAAAAACACTCTCCTGCTCCTTCTTCCTTCCTTCTTCTCTCCCCTTTCTGCCCCCTTTCTTTCTCCTCTTAGCTTGTATTAGTTTTTAATGTTGTTTTTAAAAATCTTCAATAAAACCTTCAACTAAAACCTCCCAGCGCCACCACCACCCCCCCCAAACCAGCCAAGACCGAATGACGCCAGAACTCTGCCTTCCGTCAATATCGGTGACACCACTTAAGGAACTCCGAGTCCTACCAAAGTTCACCTTTCAGATAAGAAAAACCAACTCTCAGCAAATCCAGAGAGAAACAAGAGATATGAGAAAGGAGGGGGGGGGAGAGAGAGAGAAAGAAACAATGGATAAGGGAGAGCCAGGGAAAGACAAACAGGGGGTGAAAGAAAGTTAAGATAGAAAGAGAAGTAGATTTAAATCCCGTGCAAAAGAAAAGGTCAGAGGCTATCACAAAGGCAAAGAACTGTGTCCCCCCTCAAAATCTTGCCTGTAACCCCAAAGCACCAGAAAATATATTTATTAAAGTATTAAGGCTATCTCCCTCCATAAATTTAGATTACTTCCTGAAGCTAAGCTCAGCTTTCTAATGGATTTTAGTCAGGGGTGAAATCCAGCAGGTTCTGGAGAACCAGCAGCAGAAATTTTGGGTAGTTCAGAGAACCGGCAAATGCCACCTCTGGCTGGCTCCAGAGTGGGGTGGGAATGGAGATTTTGCAGTATCCTTCCCCCGGAGTGGGATGGGAATGGAGATTTTGCAGTATCCTTCCCCTGGAGTGGGATGGGAATGGAGATTTTGCAGTATCCTTCCCCCGGAGTGGGGTGGGATGGAGATTTTGCAGTATCCTACCTCCAGGAGTGGGGAGGGAATGGAGATTTTGCAGTATCCTTCCCTTGACGTGGGGTGGGAATGGGGATTTTGCAGTATCCTTCCCCTGCCACGCCCACCAAGCCATCCCACGTCCACCAAGCCACGCCCACAGAACCGGTAGTAAAAAAAATTTGGATTTCACCACTGATTTTTTTAGTCTCTTAAGACCTGGCAGCTATAATAAATTTCACAAACGAAGGCAAATAATCTATATGTAAATATTATAATACGTGAGATGCATTATATATTTTTTCCCTTATGCTATAATAAATCTAATACAATCGCCATCAGCATTGACAAAATCGCCATCGGTCAATTGCAACAGAGGCTGAGGTTTGCATCCACCAGCCATTTTTAAAAAAAAAGTTTTGAGGGTTATTCCTGATTCTGGTTCTCCTAGATCAGGGGCTCTGGAGCCACATGTGGCTCTTTCACCCCTCTGCTGCGGTTCCCTGTCATTCAAAATATGCGTCACAACCGCCAATGTGCGACGCCTGCCGGCACGCGATTTATTGAGCTTTTCAACCCCCGGTAGGCCAACCATGGATAAATCCAAGAAAAGAAAAGTTTCAGAAGAAAACAGAACGTTTAATTCAACTACATAGGCTAGTTTTGTGGCCGCTGAAGAAATAAGTCAGGCACAGGAAGGGTTTTGTGGCTCCCGGTGTTTTCTTTTCTGTGGGAAACGGGTCCAAATGGCAGACCCCAGTCCTAGATTCTTGTGGCAACGTCCCTTTATTCCCCCAGAACCACAACCCTATGAGGTAGGCCAGGTTCAGAGAGAAAGGCAGGTGCAAATTCATCCAGGAGGAAGCTTCACATTTTAAATTCTCATTTTCCTGCCTAAGCAGGGGGTTGGACTAGAAGACCTCCAAGGTCCCTTCCAACTCTGTTATTCTCTTTTTTTCTCCCTTAGAATAATGATCTCTGTCAATATTAAAAAATAAATAAAAATAGAGGTGCCACAGAAAAAAGGTGGAAGCGCCAAAAAGAAAGCAGAAATGGGGATTTGTTTTGAGGAAAAGGAAGAAAGAATAGAGTTAAGTTTCTGTTTCTAAACCACCTTGGGTGCAAAAACCATCCGGCTGGGAATTTGCTTGGGATGGGCAAGCCTGACCATCTCCTGGCTTAAGCCTACCTCGTCAGGCTGTTGTGCACACAACAACTCATTCTGCCTCTCACTTGCAAAAAAGGACAACTCCCACCCCCCAAAAAAACCCTCCGACATAAGAAAGGAAAAACTGCTGTTTTGGAGCATGAGACGGACAAGCATATACATTCAATATATTTTCTGTAATGTATGTGCCTCCATCTTGTGGCTCAAGGCAACCCAAACAATAAATTAATAGAAAGAAGCTGGAGTATTTCTGACCTTGGATTCCCCAACCAAGTTGCGAGTTCAATTCTCACCGGGCTCAAGGTCGACTCAGCCTTCCATCCTTTCTAAGGTGGGTAAAATGAGGACCCGGTTTGTGGGGGCAATAAGATGACTTTGTATAAAATATACAAAAGTATGAAGGCTATTGCTTAAAATATGTAAGCTGCCCTGAGTCTCCAGAGAAGGGCGGCATATAAAAATAATAATAATTAAAAAAAACCCCACCATGCCAGCCCTTTGCAGTGCCCTGCCCATCCTCAAGAAATATAGATAGATAGATAGATAGATAGATAGATAGATAGATAGATAGGATGGAGGGAGGGAGGGATGGGAGGGAGGGAGGGAAGGAAGGAAGGAAGGAAGGAAGGAAGGAAGGAAGGAAGGAAGGAAGGAAGGAAGGAAGGAAGGAGGAAGGAAATGATATACCCTGTTTTCCCCAAAATAAGACATCCCCTGATAATAAGCCCAATCGGACTTTTTAGCACATGGCAATAAGGCCAAGCCCTTATTTCAGGGTTCAAAAAAAATATAAGACAGGGTCTTATTTTCGGGGAAACACGGATAGATAGATAGATAGATAGATAGATAGATAGATAGATAGATGCAAGGGAAGAAGGAAGAAAACGATATAGATAGATAGATAGATAGATAGATAGATAGATAGATAGATAGATATGAGTGGAGGGAAGGAAAGGAATGAATGAAATGAGGAAGGATGGAAGGTTGTTTTTGATGAGATGGGCTATATAAGATAGATTAGATAGATAGATAGATAGATAGATAGATAGATAGATAGATAGATAGATAGATGCAAGGGAGGGAAGGAGGACGGAAGAAGAGAGGAGGAAGGAAACGATATAGGTAGGTAGGTAGATAGTGATAGACAGACAGACAGACAGACAGACATAGATGTAGATAGAGAGATAATTTAAAATGTGCATGCAGAAGGCTGTAACAGTTGCAAAAAAGCCTGAAACGGCTTACCTCGGCTTCCCTGCTGCCCCGTCTCCCTTTCGGGGTCCGCTCTCTCGTGAACCATGGTTGGGGTCTCTCCACCACCCAGCTCTCCGGTCCCTGGAGCCGCCATTTTGGCTCCCTCTCACTGCAGAGGCTGAGGTTGCCGTGGCAACAGCAGTTGCAAGCAAAGGATGCTTGGGGCAGGGAAGAGGATTAAAGCAGATTCCTTCCTTCTCTTCATTTTGACTCAAAAGTGGTTGGGGGCAGGGCCTCCCCCTTATTATTCCAAAATAATCCACTTTTGCTGGTAGCAGAGCAGTGGGGGTTTCCCCCCCCGCCCTCTTCAACTACAAAAATTGGGAGGTATTTTTATGCAAGTGCTCAAAGCTCCTCCAAATTGCTGGAGTTGGATGTTGAGAGGAATTAATTTTAAATATGGCTTTCAAAGTGCTACAACCTCCATATTTTGGGGCAGAGTGACCTAATGGCATTGGCTGGCAAAATTTAAAATGAAAAGATTAGATAGATAGATAGATAGATAGATAGATAGATAGATAGATAGATAGATAGATAGATAGATAGATTGATTAGAGGATGGATGGATGGGTGGATAGATACGATAGATAGATAGATAGATAGATAGATAGATAGATAGATAGAGCGTAGATAGATAGATAATTGGATGGATGGGTGGATGGATGGATAGATACCACAAATAGGTAAGATAGATAGATAAATAGATAGATAGATAGATAGATAGATAGATAGATAGATAGGTAGATAGATAGAGGATGGATGGAGGATAGATGAATGGGTGGATGGATGGATGAGAGATAGATTATACAGACAGGAGAGATGGATAGATAGATAGATAGATAGATAGATAGATAGATAGATAGATGGATGGATGGATGGATGGATGGATGGATGGATGGATGGATAGATACCATAAATAGGTAAGATAGACAGATGGATGGATGGATGGATGGATGGATGGATGGATAGATAGATAGATAGATAGATGGGATGATAGATGGATGAGTGGATGATAGAGATAGATTATAGACAGACAGGAGAGATGGATAGATGGATGGATGATAGATAAAGACAAACAGACAAAGACAGGGATAGGTTAGATAGAATGAAATAGATGATAGAATGAGATGGACAGATAGAGATAATTAGACAGATAAAGAGGGATAGATGGATGGATAGAAGGAGATAGAAGACAGACAATCCCCACCACCATCTTTGTGGTGACAAGACACATATTTGGAAAAAAAGATGCTTTCTATATTTTTTACACCCAGTATCTGCATTGCTGGGCAAAATTGGTAAGATATTCATACATCAATTCACATTAAGTTCATATATGAGTGCCCACCACTCTTGGTGCCACAGAGCATTAGCATCGCTGGGCCAAAAGTATAGATATTCGTATTTAAATTCACATTATGAGTCCCTACCACCCTGGGTGACGAGACGACCCGCATTTGAAACCAGAGGCTTCGATATTTTTAACACCTAGGCTCAACTACAATTTGAATAAGGGAGCATCCTTCTCACCCCCTTAGCTGCCTTCTCTTCCTCTTTTTAAGGTCTTTCTTTTTTTAAACTTAAATTTAATTTATAGCAGAAAGGTGGAGGATATAATTCAAAAGTTTCCACAGGGAAGGAGCTGTGAATTCTGGATTTTAATGTCTGCATTTTAACTCTTCTCTCTTCCAGCAGCCTCCGGACACATCGGGACCTCGTGGCTAGGTCCCTGGAACACGGATTTCACCATTCGCGATAGGCTCCCACGGTGATGTCAAACAGTGGATTGTTGGTGATGGATCCCTGCTTGTCCAGCAAGAAATAAAAAGGCTTCCCTTTGATCTTAACCGGGATGATGGCGGCTACTTCAGAACGGTGGGACATGCAGCAGATGTGGCGAAGGGGCACCGTGAAGGACGAAGTGTAGCCGAAAAGGTAATAGGTCGTAAAAGTCACCTCCTGGCTGCCGCGGAGAAGGAGGATCCGGCTGACAGACCGTCGCGCGAAGAAGAAGCCTGCCACAAAGATCAGCGTACCTGCAAAGAAACGCCGTCGGAATTGGAGAAATAAATAAATAAATAAATAAATAAATAAATAAATAAATAATAAATAAATAAATAAATAAATAAATTTAACAGAAGTGAAAATTTGCAAGAACTGTGAGGTCGTTGGTGCTCTCTGAACTTGGTCGTTTCATGACCCAACTAGAGAACATTATCAGCGCTAGCAGTGAGGGGGGTTTGCAGGGAGGGGGGGAGGAGAAGGAGAAGGAGGAGGACTGTGGAAACCTTGGTGCTCTCTGAGCTTGGTTGTTTTCCTGTAGGCATTTCATGACCCGACTAGAACTCGCTATGTCCTGCTGATTGGCCAAGACTCCCCCAGGCAGCCTTCACAGCTAAGGCAGGACTAGAACTCGGGGTCTTCTGGTTCCTAGGCCAGCGCCACATTATATGCAATGCTCTCTACATGGGGCTCCCCTTGGGGTGCACCCGGAGGCTCCAGTTGGTCCAGAATGCAGCCACGCGGGGGATTATGGGAGCGACGGGGCGCTCCCATGTGACATCCCTCCTGCGCGAGCTGCACTGGCTTCCTGTGGTCTTCAGGGTGCGCTTCAAGGTGTTGGTGACCACCTTTAAAGCGCTCCATGGCTTAGGGCCGGGGTATTTACGAGACCGCCTTCTGCCGCCAATAGCCTCTCACCAGCCAGTACGCTCCCACAGAGAGGGACTCTTCAGGGTGCCGTCGGCCAGACAATGTCGGCTGGCAACCCCCAGGGGGAGAGCCTTCTCTGTGGCGGCACCTGCCCTCTGGAACGACCTACCCCCAGAGATACGCACGATACCAGACCTCCGGACTTTTCGTCCGGCCGTGAAAAAAACATCTTTTTCACCTAGCCGGCCTGGCTTGATCCCATCCCTTCAATTTTAATTTGTAATTGGTTTTAACCCGGGTTGTTTTAATTGGATAGCCAAATTATTTAATGTTTTTAAATTGCTTTTCAATTTTATATGTTATGTTTTAGCATGGCTGTTCACCGCCCCGAGTCCTGTTGGAGAAGGGCGGTATACAAATAAAATAAAATAAAATAAATAAATAAATAAATAAAATATACCAAACTGGCTCTTGTAATAAAAGAGTGATATGCCATTTGGACCCGTTTCCCACAGAAAAGAAAACACCAGGAGCCACAAAAACCCTTCCCGTGCCTGACCATTTCTTGAGCGGCAACAAAACTAGCATATGTAGTTGTATTAAATGTTCTGTTTTCTTCTGAAACTTTTCTTTTCTTGGATTTATCCATGGTTGGCCTACCGGAGGCTGAAAAGCTCAATAAATTGGGTTCTGGCGGGTGTCGCACATTGGCGGTTGTGACGCATATTTTGAGTGACAAGGAGCCGCAGCAGAGGGGTGAAAGAGCCACATGCGGCTCCAGAGCCACAGGTTGCTGACCCCTGGTTTAAGGAAAGATGGATGGATTGTTTGTATTTTGAAAAATATATTTTTTTTAATTAAAAATAAAAAAGGCTTTGAACCTGAAAGCCAACCCACCCTTGTGTCGTCCCCCCCAGCCGTTTCCACCCCAATGGAACGCCCTGCCTCGCTTACCGACGGTCACGCAGGTGGCGGAGAAGCCGTAGCGCCACTTAGCGGAGCCAAAGTTCCCGGAGGTCAGGTTGAAGAGGTTGCCCAGCCAGGGCCGGGTCGGGGCTGGGGGTCGCTCGGGGGACTCCGAGGAGCCCGGTTTCTCCGGGACAGCCGTCGTTTCCCGCAGGGTCGTAAAAGCGAGGTCGGCCAGGTAGAGCCAGAAAGCGAACTGGCTCAAGCAAAACAGCCCCACATTGCGGAAGAAGCGCGATCGCTCGTGGTGGAAGAGCTCCACGTCCCGGTTCACGAAGCCGTCCAGCGGGAAGGGCTCCTGGGCTCGCCGGATGGAGGGGCTCCAGAGCTGCTTTGCAAACGGGGGAAGGACCCCGAGCCGGGCACTTTGCAAGCCCCCGCGCAGGAGGGAGGAGAAGCCCACGCGGGTCCACGTCAAGGAAGCCCACGCGCAACGAGGAAGCATCAGCACCAGCATCGTGGAGCTGGGATCAGGGGAGCTGCATGGGAGGAAGAGGAAGGGGAAAGGAAGAAGGGAAGGAAAAGGAGGGAGAGAAAGGGAGGAGGACAGAAGAAAGGAATGTGAAGGGGAAGAGGAAGGGAAGGAAATATGGAGGGGAAGGGAGGAAGATAAAAGGGAGGAGGGAAAGAAAAGGAAAGTAAAAAGAGAGGGAAGGAGGAAAGAAGAAAGGAAAGTAAAATATAGAGGAAATGAAAGGGAAGGAAGAAGGGAAGGAAAAGAAGGAAGAGAAAGGAGAGAAGGGAGTTAGGGAGGAAGGGAGGAGGAAAAGGAGGAAAGGACAGGAAGATTTTTTAATTCGTCTCGGGCCAAATTGTTTAATACGTTTTTATACTGTTTTAAATTTTATAATCTGTGTGCTTTATCTTTTTGGCTGTTCACCGCCCTGAGTCCTTCGGGAGTAGGGCGGTATATAAATCTAATAAAATAAAAATAAATAAATAAAACAATAAGAAGATAAAAAGGAGGAAAGTAAAGTAAAATATGGAGGAAAGGAAGATAGAAGGAAAAGGAGGAAGGAAAGAAAAGGAAGATAAAAGGAGAGAGGAGGTGGGAAGGAAGAAGGGAAGGCAAAGAAGGAAGGGAAAGGAGAGAAGGGAGTTAGGGAGGAGGAAAGAAGAAAGGAAAATGAAAATAAAGGGGAAGGGAAGGAAGGTAAAATATGGAGGGAAGAAGATAAAAGGGAGGAAGGAAAGAAGAGGATGGAAGGAGGAAAGAAGAAAGGAAAGGAAAATATGGAGGAAAGGAAAGGAAGACAGCGGAAGAAAAGGAAGATAAAAGAAGGAAAGGAGAGAAGAGGAAAGGAAAGGAGGAAAGGAAAAGCAGGTAAGAAGATAGGAAGGAAAGAAAGGAGAAGATAGGAAAGAGGGAAGGAAAGAAGGAAGGAAAGGAAAGGAAAGAAGGTAGGAAGGAGGAAAGGAAATTAGATAGATAAGAAGGGAGGGAGGAAGGAAGGAGGAAAGAAGGAAATTATGAAGGAAGGGAGGAAGGAAGGAAGGAAGAAAGAAGGAAATTAGATAGGAAGGGAGGGAGGGAGGGAGGGAGGGAGGGAGGGAGGAAGGAAGGAAGGAAGGAAGGAAGGAAGGAAGGAAATTAAATAGGAAGGGAGGGAGGAAGGAAGGAAGGAAATTAGATAGGAAGGGAGGAAGGAAGAAAGGAAGGAAGGAAATTAGATAGGAAGGGAGGAAGGAAGGAAGGAAGAAGGAAATTAGATAGGAAGGAAGGAAGGAAGGAAGGAAGAGAGGGTTTGCAAGGTCGTGGGAAGGAGAGTAGGAAGTTAAGAGAGTTTCAGTTTTTCTTTCTTAGCTCACCGAAGGGGTCCTTTGCATCCCTAGATGCGTGTCCTCCAGCCTGCACGCGAGGATGCAGAATTCAGAAGCCTGTTGGGAGGCAAAACGTGGAGTAACTTAATACCGCTTGATTTCTTCCCTCCTTTGCAATTCCAAGATCTGGGGACTTCCACTCCCAGCATGCTCGGGGGGAGCCACGCCGGCGGTGGAACTCTGGGAGTTGGAGTCCACACGTGCAAATCCGGAAGTTGCCCTGAATGGCTGGTTTTGGCCCCAGGGAAGTAGATAGGAGGGAGTCAGGTGCAAATCTCCTCCTTCCCCCCCCCCTAAAATTTGGGGGTTGGTTTCTTTTCAGATCTGCTCTGAGTTTAGGGTCTCTCCCCCCCCCCCAAACGTGGCAGGCTTTGCTTGGTTATATATTCAGGTTGCATTTATCAAATTTGGCTGAACTGAGCCATAACTGGAATGAATTTGAGCCAACATTTCTTTGCATTAAATTAAACCCAGTTTCATTGGCAGTTAATACGCGGTTTCCCCCATAATAAGACATTATCCCCTAATAAGAAGCCCAATCGGACTTTTGAGCGCATGGCAATAAGGCCAAGCGCTTATTTCAGGGTTCAAAAAAATAATTATATATAAGACAGGGTCTTATTTTCGGGAAAACACTGTATCATCTATCTATCTATCTATCTATCTATCTATCTATCTATCTATCTATCTATCTATCTATCTATCTATCTTTTCTGTGGGGAACGGGTCCAAATGGCTCTTTGAGTGTTTTAAGGTTGCAGACCTCTGAAATAAAAGGAAATAAATAAGCAAAAACGTAGCCATAAACACATTGAATGATTACATATAAATGGGGGCAGTAGGACAGGGACGGTAGGCACGCTGGTGCGCCTTATGCACGCACCCTTAGGGATCTCTTAAGAAACGTGAAAGGTCCACGGTAGACAGTTTTAAGGTAAAAGGTATGGGGGTTAGCGAGACTTAATAACAGGATCAGGTAGAACGTTCCAGACATTTACTACTCTATTGCAGAAGTCGTATTTCCTACAATCAAGATCAGAGCAGATTACATTGAGTTGGAAGCCATTGATAGCTCTTGTGTTATTACGGTTGAAATTAACGTACTCGTTTACAGGTAGGACATTTTGATAAATAATCTTATGAACTAAGCTTAGGTCGGAACCTTTGTTCCCAATTATTCCTGCTTGTTGGAACAGAAACTACCCAGAGGAGGGTAGCCTTTAAATTCAAAATAAATAAATGAGAAATCTTTGCCAAGAGACATTCTGCACGTTAGCAGGATATATATATATATCCTGCTTGGGGAGAGGGGAAAAAAAATCAAGTTATTTACATCGTATATCAATGTCTTGATCGAGAAATTCTTTTTTTGGGGTGGGGGGAAGGAGACAGCCGAGGAATGGCGGTGGCCTGACTAGGTGGCTCAGGGGCTAAGACACTGAGCTTTTGTCGATCGGAAAAGTCGGCAGTTCGACTCCCTAGTACAGGTCTCCTGCGCGAGTAGGGGGTTGGACTAAATGACCTCCAGGGTCCCTTCCAACTCTTAACTGTAACTACCGTAGAATCCCCCTCTCCCCCCCCCGATTCACAGAAGACAAAGTCAGTTCCTCGTAGGCCCAAGAATGCGACACACAAAAAATCCAAGATTTTAATAACAACTTTACTAGGCAGAGTGTTTCCAAGGACTGGTAGGAAAACGCAGAAGGTAGAGCTTGTTGGGATAGAACGGCCCCCGCAAGCCGCCTTCTCCTTTAAAAGAAAAACAACAGACGCTACGATTTGAGAGCGTGCGCCTAGGAACGAAGAAACTTAATGCTCGGGGGGAAAAACAAAATAACAGGGTTTGGGAAGCTTTAACCCAGTTTGAAAGTTTAAAGAGTGCTGGCAGCACTGCTGACCCATCTCAGCGCATACGAAACGTGACTTTCGAGACAAGGATGCTTTAATGGGGGGGGGGGGGAAAGGTTTACGGATTGGCCAAAAATAATTCCTTAAAAAATTTGATGTTTCCGAACGGAAAGGGATTGGAGGAAAGAAAAGGTGGGAGTTTTTTTTTTTTTTTCCCCCTTTCTCTTTCCTCTCTGGCTTCTGAATTTAGTCTTCTCGGCCGCCGGCTTCTCTCAGCGTCTCTTCCAGCTGCCGACGGCGCTGGGAACGGGAGCTGCGTCGTCTTCTACTACGGCATAACTCACGGTTTTTTTTTTTTCTACCTCCACCCCGAACAGCAAAAAGGTTTTAAGAGGCACGGCGTTTCAGCCCCCCCCCACACATGATTGGGAGCAGGGCAGGAGTCTCTTTTAATTTACAACGGATAAACTTTTTATTTACAAAAAAAGAAAAAAAAAAACCCAAACAGGTTATCCGAACAATAAAAACGCTGCTCTGGATCGACTTTGGTCGTTTGGACGCTCAGTGGATAAACGCCACTTCGGGGATCTTCTGCTGAGCCTGGGAGAAGCAGAAAAAAAAAAAAAGAGGGGGGAAAAAAGTGAGAAATCGAGGCTTTCTTAATGTCTGGGATATCGGCAAAAGTCTTTTGAGGTGTCTTTTGTGGGATGTCCTGGACTATGGTACAGGCAAGTCCTCAACTTACAACAGTTCTTTCATTCCCCATGCAAAGTTCACGGATTTAGGATCGGTTTTTCACACTTAACAACCGTTGCACGTGTGTCAGACTGCGGTACTGTCTCAAGATTAAATGAATCTCCAAACTGCCAATCTTTAAGGAAATCTTTTCTTTAATTGAGCTCAGCCACCGGATCTTGACTCCGCGCGGACAAGACTGACCTTTTGCCTCCCAATCCCTCCCTTTCCGACCCCCAAGACTCTGCTTCTCATTGGCTGTCTTCCAAGTCATTCTTCAGAATTCTTTTCCCCGTCATTTCTCAGGAATGTGCCCCCACCCCTTGATCTCCACGACAACCAAGCTTCAAAGGGATTTTGCAGGCAAAAGTTTCAGAGTTTATCTTTCGCTGTCCTCCGCTCTCTCTCTGGCAGCGTTGCAACGCTGACAACGTAATTTTTTTTTTTTAAAAAAAGGCAGTTGTCAGCTGGGCAACTGACTCATATTTATGACGGTTGCAGTCTCCCGGGAATCATGCGATCTGCTTTTGCGACCTTGCTTGCCGTTAAGTAGGGTTTAAGCGAGTAACCCAGCTGTGAAGTGAATCTGGCGTTTTCTCCCATCGGCTTTGCTTATCAGGTTGAAGGGGGAGATGCTGCCTCCGTCGTAAAGACGAGCCAGTTTGCAGGCGCCCCAGGTTTTGATCACGTGACCATCGGGGGGGGAGATGCCGCAATGGTTGTTAAGTGTGAAAAATGGCCGTTAAGTCGCCTTTTTTCGGCGCCCGTTGTGACTTTCGGCCACCAAGGGAACTGTTGTTAAGTGGAGGGCTAACCTGTATAATGGCCAGAATCCCAAGGGAGAGGCACCACTTGCTCACCCTGGGCACAAAGAGGAATCAGGTTGTGTTTCCTAAGGCAGAGACACGACACTCACCTTCAGCTGGGTGTAGGCATGAGCTGCTTTTGCGTAGTTCCAATCGTTGTCCATGAGGCACCTGGGGAGGGAGAGAGAGAGAGAGAGAGAGAGAGAAAGAGAGAGAGGAGAGAGATTGAAAGAGGAAGGATTGAAAGATTGAAAGAAAGAGATTGAAAGAGAGAGAGGAGGGAGGGAGGGAGAGAGGGATTGAAAGAAAGAGATTGAGGGAAAGAGAGGAGAGAGATTGAGAAAGAATAGAGAGAGAGATTGAAAGAGAAGGGATTGAAAGAATTTGAGAGAGAGATTGAGAGGAGAGAGCGATTGAGAGAGGGAGGGAGGGAGAGGGATTGAAAGAGGGAAGAAGAGAGGGATTGAGAGAAAGAGAGAGATTGAAAAAGAAGAGAGAGAGATTGAAAGAAATTGAGGAGGGATTGAAAGATAGAGAGGAGAGAGATTGAAAGAGATTGAGAGAAAGAGATTGAGAGAGGAGAGAGGGATTGAGAGAGAGGGAGTGAGGGAGAGGGATTGAGAGAGAGGAGAGAGATTGAAAGATTGAGAGATAGATTGAAAGAGAGAAGAGATTGAGAATAGAGAGAGGAGAGAGATTGAAAGAAAGATTGAGAGAGAGAGGGGAGATTTAATTTAATTTAGTTAGTTCAATTTATATGCCGCCGATTATATGCCGATTGAAAGAAAGAGAATAGAGAGAGATTAAAAGAGATTCAGAGGAGGGATTGAAAGATAGATAGATAGATATAGAGATAGATAGATAGATAGATAGATAGATAGATAGATAGATAGATAGATAGAAGATCCTTAAGCCACGGGAGAGACCCCTGACGTCAGTCAAATGCCATCTTTGCCTCTACCCCCTACCCATTCCTGCCCTCGCTCTCCCCCGCCGGCACTCACTTCTGAGACCACTCCAGGTTCATGCCCGACTGCAGGGAGAAATTCTGCAACATTTCCTGCTGCTCGGCCGTCAGGGTGGGCCCGGGGCTCGAAGAGGGCATGGGCTCAGTGGAAGGGGTGGGCACGGGGCTGGAGGATGGGGTGGGGGCCGGCATGACGAAGGCTTTGCGGATTTCCGTGTTGTTGGCTTTGCGGATGAAGAGCTGGTCGTTCACGATGCTCAACCTGGGGGGAAGGAAAGGAAGAGCTGCAGGCGGATGCTTCCCCCATCCCCCCGTGCAGGGAGTCCTCGACTTACAACAGCTCATTTAGTGACCGTCCGAAGTTACCACGGGACTTCGGACCGGCTTTCACATTTACGACCTTTAATCAAATTTCAGGCGCTTGGCAACTGGGTCGTATTTACGACGGTCGTAAACTGGGGTCACCCAATCCCCTTTTGTGACCTTCTGTCTAGCAAAGTCAATGGTTTCACTTAACAACCGGGCTACGGACTTAACAACGGCGGTGATTCTCTTAACAACCGTGGCAAGAGAGGTGGTAAAATGGGGCCAAGCTCAACTTAACCAATGTCTCGCTTTAGCAACAGGAAATGTTGGGCTCCGTTGTGGTCGTTAAGTCGAGGACCGCCTGTCCACAGGGCGTGGCCCGATTCACTCTGTAACGAGGCGACTCGCTGAACCGCGGTGATTTCGCGACCTTCATGGCAAGTCGAGTCAAGCGGGGGGGGGGGGGGGAGCCCGATTCACTTTATAAACGATGCACGTTATAAACTGCTTCCCTTAGCAATTGTGGCAAGGAAAAAGTCGCGAAACTGGACAAGGCTCGTTTAAAAGACGTCTCGCTTAGCGACGGGAATGCTGGGCTCAATGACGGCCATACGTTGAGGGCTATCTGTACTCTAGCAGTTGAGAGAGGAGGGGGAGTCGAGTCTGAATCATTTCTATCCTTCTTTGTTTCCCGTGACCCCCAAAAGAGCGTCCTGGGAGGCAGGCTGAGCCGAGAGTGTGCGAGTGGCCCATACAGACCCGGGAGATGGGGGAGCGCTGAGAGTCTCCAAAATCTTAAATAAAAGCTACAACCAATACTGACTCACCCCATTGTGCCGGGTGCTAACCCTACGCTCACAGAGTGGCTTTCCAAAAAAACTACAGTTGAATGTCGGATTCCCTGTTATCTCTCGCAATGACTCTCTAAAATTTTTGGGTGGGAAGAGGAAAAAAAAAGAAAAAGAAAAAGAATAAAAAAAGAGAGTAAGGAAAGAAAAAAAAAAAGCAGGCAACCACTGAAGACGATAACGCTGGAGGTTTCAATAAAAGGAGGATACCTTTAGGGTTGAAATGATGCTCTGCTGAGCTTGGTGGGTTTTCTTGTAGACATTTCGTGACCCAACTAGGTAACGTCATCAGTGCTAGAAGGGAGTGGGGTTGGTGGGAGGAGGGGGAGGAGGAGGATGGTTGGGTCCTTGGTGTTCACTGAGCTTGGTGGTGGTTTTCTTGCAGACATTTCATTACCCAACTAGATAATGTCATCAGTGCTACACTGGAGGGTGCTGGGCTTATAAACCCAAATATCTTTTGGAGATGTTTTGACTTCAGGAGGCAACAAGATTCTTTCAAGGGGGGGAATGGTGATGAGAGAGATAAGACAGCGACTGACTCAAAGGCTTTTAAAGGCCTTTGGATTCGAACCGGGGTCTCCTCCAATCCCGGCCAGGCAGCACTCTGACGTCCAGAGTGGCTCCTGATTACCGACCTTCTGAAACCACCGCTTCCCTTACCCGCTGTGGCCCACAGGTACGGCAATGAAGACCCGGGTGAAGGCTCGCACCAGCTCCCGAGACCGGCTGTCGACTGGAGAGGGAGAAAGAAACAGAGGGGAGGGGTCAGGAAGGGGGCCCTGTATGCTGAGATCCGACCCCCCCCCCTTGCGTTGTAGGACGGGGCCTTTCGGCCATGTAACTCACCTTCCTTAAAGATTCCGCTCAGGCTAAAACATAACAGCGAATTCTGAAACGAGAAAGGAGCGAGCATTAAAAACAGAGAGGACTGGCAGGCCGCCGACACACCACTCACAAAAACTTACAAAGCCACAACCAGGTACAACCTCAAGACGACACAGAGCGTAATTATAACCAATATTTACTGGAACAAGTTATGTTTGAAGAACAAGCGAAAGAAACCACGTGAACTCGGGGAGTAAAAACTCTGGTTATAGCATCGATTTAGACAATTGGCAGGAATTATGGGAAAGCAGCAGAAAACTTAGTTTAGTAAGAGGTGGTTGTTAGACATTACTGGTTACAAACTACAACTGAAACCTGAATTTTATTTATTAAACATCAGGCCAGATAAAATGAGCACTAACAAATGGTATCTGATGGTTTATATCACAACTGCGGCTAGAATATGCCTCGCCCAAAACTGGAAGGGTAAAGATACGATTATAGGGAACCGTCTGAAGATACGATTATAGGGAAAATCATGGAATGTGCAGAAGCTGATAGTCTAACTAAAATTTTAAGAGATCAAAAAGACTCTGGATATTTCCAATGCTGGGACTTATGGTATGTCTGGTTAGATAATAGGAGGAGCCCTGGTAGCGCAGCAGACTAAAGCACTGTTATTAAGACCAGCTGCCTGCAATTACTGCGAGTTCAAATCTCACCAGGCTCAAGGTTGACTCAGCCTTCCATCCTTTCTAAGGTAGGTAAAATGAGGAACCCGGTTTGTGGGGGCAATAAGCTGACTTTGTATAAAATATACAAAAAGTATGAAGGCTATTGCTTAGCGCATTGTAAGCCGCCCTGAGTCTCCGGAGAAGGGCGGCGTATAAATCAAAATAAAATAAATAAAAAATAAATAAAATAAATAATAGAATAAAAAAAGAGGACAATGCTAGATTAGACTTTTATTTTTTATCTGTTTATTTAGATTGAAAGTTATGTATGGTGTAATGTTCTCACCGTGTTTGTCGACAAATCGTCTGTTTGTACTTTTTTAAAGAAATAAAATTTATTACAAAAAAAAAGAAAAAAGAAAATTTACTTTAGCTACCACGTACAAAGAAAATCTATACACGGTGTTCTATGGGTGGCATCTCTCACCCACAAGACTAGCCAAAATGAGCAAAAATGGTTCACCGATGTGTTGGAAATGCGATAAAAAGCCAGGGGCTTTTTATCAGAGATAAGAAGGATATCGGATCTCCGGGTCTTTCGCCGTGCCCTGAAAACTTTTCTTTTCCATCAAGCAGGGCTGGCGTGGAAACCCCCCCCCTTTTTTATAGTTTTTTAGTTTTTTAGCTTTTAATCTGTCAATGGGTTTTAATTCGAATTGTTTTAAATTTGGGCCAAAGTATGTAATTCTTTTTAATAATTTTAAATTTTGTATTGGTATGTGTTGTTCTGCCAGGCAGGGCTATCAACATAATAATTTTAAATTGGGGTATTTTAAATTTTTGGCGTTTTAAATCGGCCAAATCTATTTAATTATTTTAATTTTAATTATTGTTGTGTCCTGTGTTTTTAAATTGGCTGTACACCGCCCTGAGTCCTTCGGGAGAAGGGCAGTATAGAAATAAAATTATTATTATTATTATTATTATTTAGTTCTGGCTGTGCACCGCCCTGAGTCCACTAGGAGAAGGGCGGTATACAAATTGAATAAGATGAAATAAAATAAAATGAAATGAAATGAAATGAAATAAAATAAACAAATAAATAAATATCATATGGGAAGGAAGAGCCACCGCTCCTAGCGAAGCTCCACCCTAGCTCTGGGGATAAAAGGCAGGGGGCGGAGATGAATAGATGTGGCAGACAACTATTCATCTTCCGGATGGACGGACTTGTTAGCCTGCGTTGAGAGAGAAACTTTTTGCCGGGGCTGCCGGCGGTCCTAATAAAGGAATCTTTGAGTTCATGTCAGAGGGTTTGTCATGTTTGGGGAGCTGGATCAGAACCAGAGGCCTCCCCTTGGCTGATCTCAAAATACAGCTAAGCCTCGACTTAACGACCGTCATGGAGCCACAGCCCATCAGTCAGACCTGGCCAGCCTTTTCTCCTTACTCACCGTTTGCGCGCAGACGTCCACCACGAAGGAATTCACGTCGTGCTGAGTCTTGGGTAATTCGCTGAGGAAAGCCACGACGTTCAGCTTAGTGTGTTTGAGGAGTCGGAAGCGCAGGGCTGAAGGGGAGGAAGAGAAAAAGTCAAGGAGGTTTTCTGGAGGCAGATCGGGGCTTTCTACACAAAAACTGAAACCCAGAAGGGAAGCAAGAGGCTTCCTGCCTCAAAGGAACGAGGAACAGAAACAAAGAAGGGGGCCAACAAGGACGGTGGGAAAGCGATTGAAAGAAGGCTGGATATTAAAAAAGACTTCAAAGGGAAAGAATTTGGGAACTAGGAACCAGAAGGTAGAAAGAGGGACTCGAACTCGGGGGTATTTATTATTTATTTATTATTATTATTATTTATTAATCAAATTTCTATACCGCCCTACTCCCGAGGGACTCAGGGCGGTGAACAGCCAAGATAAAATACAGATAATACAAATACTAAAAATCCCTTAAAATTATTAAATGTTTTGGCCAAAACACAGATTAAAACACCCAATTTATAAAATGACGAATTAAAAATTTAAAAGAGGAGAGTTAGGCCAGGCCAGGCCAGCCTGCGATTGGGTGTACAACTTCTATGCAGGAAAACTTGGGACCTGATCCTCGTTTCCCCAAATAAAGGGATCCAGGATCAGGAGCTGGGAAGGATCTCAATCTGTGAGCCTTAAAAGGCAGGCTGGGCTAGACAGAAGGACAGTTGGACTGAATAAAGAGGGTTTTTAATTTTTTCCCCGCCAACACTGGAAGTTTTAAAAAAGATTTGGATAACCCATTTGTATGAAGTGGTCTAGGATTTCCTGCCTAAGCAGGGGGTTGGAATAGAAGACCTCCAAAGTCCCTTCCAATTCGTTTGTGTTGTGTACTAATTTTATAAATAACTCAAGGCGGTAAACATACTTCATTCCTCCTCCTCTTTTCCCCAGAACCACCCTGTGAGGTGGGTTGCACTGAGAGGGAGGGACTGGCCTAGGGGTGAAATCCACTTACCTTTGCTACTCGTTTGCAAATAGGAGCGCGCGCAAGCACGCAACACCTCTGCGCATACGCAGAGCGTCAAAAATGGGACGTGATGACGTCCAGGCAGGTGGACAGAGCCTCCAGTGCTACTGGTTCGCCCGAGCCGGATAGAACCGGCTGCATTTCACCACTGGACTGGACCAAAGTCACTCAGCTGTCTTTCCTGCCTAAGGCAGGACTATAACTCACCATCTCCTGGTGATTGGCCCAAAGTTACCCAGCCGGCTTTCATGCCTATGAGGGGACTAGAATTCCCAGTCTCCTGGTGATTTGCCCAAAGTCACTCAGCTGGCTTTCACGATTTAAGATGGGACTAGAACTCTCCAACTCCTGATTATTGGCCCAAAGTCACCCAGCCAGCTTTCATGCCTAAGGTGAGACTAGAACTCACCGTCTCCTGGTTCCTAGCAAGTGCCTTCTCTATTAGACCAAACTGGCTCTAGCTAGCTGATTAAGGAATTTAAGCAGGGAACAAAGTATGGAAACTTTCTGCGTTTTTTTAAAGAATTCGCAAGGTTTTCGCTTTGCACCCAATGCTCTTTCATGCTAGGCCTAAAAGGTAACCCTGTAACGCCCAAACCTCCTATTGTCATAATTTGCTTACAAGGATCCTTCAGTCGCTTGACATTCCGGCTGTTTTTGAAATATTCAGACAAACAGTTCCTGCGGGGAAAAATAAACAAATAAGTAAATAAATAAAAAGACTTCAGTGCACATTATTAAATAATGAAAACTGGGGCAGTTGTAGGGAAGGGTGGGTCGGGGGGGGGGGGGGAGAGGTAGAGAACTCTTCCTAGTCCTTCACTTGAGTAATAAGAGGCCTATCTTGCTATAAATCTCATTAAAATTCTAGGCCCGTGATGGTGAACCTCTGGCACACGCGAGCCGTCGCCCAGCTCAGCTCCACCGTGCATACGCGCGCCTCCCGCCGGCCAGCTGATTTTCAGGATGGGGGGCAGATAGATAGATAGATAGATAGATATGAGTGGAGGGAAGGAAAGGAAAGGAAGGAATGAAATGAGGAAGGATGGAAGGTTGTTTTTGATGAGATGGGCTATATAAGATAGATTAGATAGATAGATAGATAGATAGATAGATAGATAGATAGATAGATAGATAGATAGATAGACAGGGATAGATAGATAGATAGATAGATAGATAGATAGATAGATAGAAAGAAGAGGGAGGGAGGGAGGTGGGGAGGGAAGGAAGATTGTTTTTGATGAGATGGGCTATATAAGATAGATAGATAGACAGATACTGTCTTTCCCCGAAAATAAGACCCTGTCTTATATTTATTTGAACCCTGAAATAAGCGCTTGGCCTTATTGCCATGTACTCAAAAGCTCGATTGGGCTTATTATCAGGGGATAATATCTTATTTTGGGGGGAACAGGGTATATACCTGTGGGCCGAAACTATTTAATATCTTTTAAAATTGTTTTAAATTTTGTATGCTATGTTTTTACCTTGTCTGTTCACTGCCCTGAGTCCTGCTGGAGAAGGGCGGTATAAAAATCAAATCAAATGAATAAATAAAATAAATATACAACAGGAACAGGAAGCGCCTCACAGGAGCAAATAGAGGTAAATCCTAGAGAGGCAGGAAATGCATCACAAAACAATGGAGGTGAATGCTAAAGAGGAATAAAGCTGCATGCAAGGCTGACATAACACCTGTAACAGCAGGGAGGCCTACTAGGCCCAAAACGGGGGTGGGGGTGGGGGTGTCGCGTGCACATGCGTGAGACGGGGCTGCACTGCATTGTGGGTGCTGTCATGCACACATGTGCGCGCTTTCGGCACACGACAACAAAAAGCGTAGCCAACACTGTTCTAGGCATTGACGTTATCATACGTTGACCAGAAGAGTCCGTCTTTGGGATCGGGTCCCCCTGAGCTGACCGAAACCCTCGCTTTTCAAACTCAAGCGTCAGCCTCCTGCCCCCCCCCCCAACAATTCTGGCTCCTCATTTTATCGACCTCAGAAGGATGAAAGGCTGAAGGTCAGTTTTCTGAGTGGGTTCCCTTCTTAATTACGGCTGTTTTCCCACGGGTGTTGAACATCTTGAATTTCCTTTCCTTTTTTTTTTTATTACTTAAACATTAAATTAAATATACAGTTAAAAACATTGGGCAAAGTGCGACTTCTCTGGTTCCAACATTTCCATCGCATTTTTCCTTACAACAACTACAATTCAATATTCAATATATACCTTTGTGCAATCTTATCAAAATTCAGCTACATCAATCTCTTCCGTCTGTGGAAGTGACCAATATTCAATAACAATACATTTCCAGCACATCGGTGAGAGGTTTTTGTTCATTTTAGCTAATCTCGTGGGTGGGAGAGGCCACCTGTTCTGTTCCCAAAGCATCTGGCTTTGGCTAGTTAAAACTCTAGCAAACAGGTTTTCATACAGATCAAGTTTATTTCGGGTATCCTCCAAATATAGACTTACAATCATGGGTGAGTCAAGGTGGGATTCATCCGTATATTTCATAATCTGTCCCATTTCTTAGTGTAAAATGACAGAAGATCTGTCCCTCTGTTCAGAAAGCATGCTTCTCTCCTCCGGGGCAATTTGTAATGGCCGGGCTTTGTTCTACACCCCAGGCAGAGAGCCTCAGTGGCCAATCAGACACACAGAAGTGGTCACATGTCATGGACTACATTTCCCATCATGCAATCTCTCTCTCTCTACATCTCCCACAATGCAATCTCTTCAGGACACCGCTCTTAATTCTTAAGGTAACTAATTCACTATCTGAACAGCACACCACTTGTAAAACATCTTGTAGAGGTTTTCTTTGTATGCAGTGGCTGAGAGTTAATTTTCTATTCCTCTCGCATAACTCCTGCCCTTTATCTAAATCAATACTATAACCGAAGTTTTAAGCCCAAGCTAGCATGATTTCTTTCACCTGTTCTTCCGCCATAGCATATTCCAGTAGGTATTCTACTGGAATCCTGAATTTTCACTTGAGTGGGTTTGTACCCCGAGTCACAGGAAGAAAAGGAAGCGGATGCAAAGATATCCAGCTTAACTCGTTGCCCTGGTCCAACGAGTGCGGGGTGAAGGCAGCCACTGAGTTTTAAATAGCTCTCTTTACACCCCGGCGCATGTTAAGGTGGAACATGCCGAACCCCCCCACCCCCAAAGCCAAGCGGTGGAACCCCCGGAAAACCGACCTGTAAGGGTGATTCCCGGAGAACGGGATGCTCAGCGAACAGCACGCCCCCTCGTGATAGGCATCCAGCAGGCCTTGTCGGTCTCCAGAATCGTAGATGGCGTAGTATCTGGAAGGGAACGGACAACTGTGTACCACCACAAGCAGCAGGATGCACTATTGCTTTCATAGAACATAGGAGAGCGGGAAGGGACCTTGGAGGTCTTCTAGTCCAGCCCCTTGCTCTACCAGCAGACCCTATACCCGCGATGGCGAACCTATGGCATGCATGCCACAGGTAGCACGCGTAGCCGTATCAGTGGGCATGCGAGCTCAGCTCCGGCTGATTTTCAGGCCTTCTGGGCCCCACCGGAAGTTGGCAAACGGGCCATTTCTGGCCTCTGGAGGGCCTTGGGGGGGGGGGGAAGGCAGTTTTTGCCCTCCCCAGACTCCTAGAGAGGCTCTGGAGTCAGGTGAGAGAGAAAAATGGGCCTTCCGGTTGGCAAACGGAACTCAGCAAACCGGCCCTTTCTGGCCTCTGGAGGGCTTCCGTGTTGGTGGGTGGGGAGGCAGTTTCCGCCCTCCCCAGACTTCTAGAGTGGGGGTTCGTGTATGCATGCGTGGGTCACGTAGAATTACGGGGGTGGGCACAGATGTGTGGATCCTGCCCACGGGCCGTGTGTTTGACACCCCTGAACTACACAAAGGTCAAGATTACTGGTCTATCCTTCCAAAATGTCTGTGCATCAGGGGTGAAATCCAGCAGGTTCTGGAGAACCGGTAGTGGAAATTTTGGGTAGTTCAGAGAACCGGCAAATACCACCTCTGGCTGGCCCCAGTGGGGTGGGAATGGGGATTTTGCAATAAGTATCCTTCCCCTGGAGTGGGGAGGGAATGGGGATTTTGCAGTATCCTTCCCCGGAGTGGGCTGGGAATGGGGATTTTGCAATATCCTTCCCCAGAGTGAGATTTTGCAGTATCCTTCTCCCGGAGTGGGGTGGGAATGGGGATTTTGTAATATCCTTCCCCAGAGTGGGGAGGGAATGGGGATTTTGCAATATCCTTCCCCTGGAGTGGGGTGGGAATGGGGATTTTGCAATATCCTTCCCCCAGAGTGGGATTTTGCAGTATCCTTTTCCCGGAGTGGGGTGAGAATGGAGATTTTCCAGCATCCTTCCCTCAGAGTGGAGAGGGAATGGGGATTTTGCAGTATCCTTCCCCAGAGTGGGGAGGGAATGGGAATTTTGCAGTATCTTTCTCCTGGAGTGGGGTGGGAATGGAGATTTTGCAATATCCTTCTCTCAGAGTGAGGAGGGAATGGAGATTTTGCAATATCCTTCCCCACAGTGGGGAGGGAATAGGGATTTTGCAGTATCCTTCCCCTGCCATGCCCACCAAGCTACGCCCACAGAACCAGTAGTAAAAGAATTTGAATTTCACCACTGCTGCGCACCCTTCACCCTGTGCTCCTCTCACCTCACCTCACGTGTACTAGGGGTCAACTGCTCTGAATTATTAATAAAGTGATACTCACTGTTGTAAAAAGCGAACGATCAGCATTTTCAAGCCTTCGGAGGCAAAATAACTGCCCTGCGGAGAGAGAGAGAGAGAGACCAGGAGGCTGGTTTGAAAGAAGCGGGTTTCCAAGTGGACAAGGGAGGACGGCTGAACTCGGGATACCCTCCGTAACAGGTCGTGTGTCGTCCCTCCCCACACAACACCCATTTCCATCTGCCCCTTCCCCAAGGTTTGGTCTACCTTGCACGGAGGCAGAGTAGTCGGCGTTTCAACGTCAAACGAGATCGGCGGGGGCAGCTCATGACCGTCCTGCAGAGGGAAAAGAGGGACCTTGTCAAATGTGCCTGATACACACACACATACACACACATACATAGCAGGACCTGTTTGACTCTGCTGCCAGCTTTGCTGGCCGCCGGCGGGCCACGACAGTGAGGAGGTTGGGGAGCAACGTGTGCCAGTCCTGGGGGCTGGGAAAAGCTCGGAGGGCTCTGCGTCGGAGGCAGAGAGGGAGCTAGACAGCAGTGAGGCAGAGGAATAGCTGGAGCCTGTTCCCAATGTGCGCAGAGCTGCCAGAAGACAAGAACAATTCAGAAAGCAGGGCCGACTTGGGAGTAAGCCACCCCTCGGAGGTGATTGGCCCCTCTCATAGGAAACAAAAGAGGAGCAAACGGGGAGGGGGCTTTTGCAGGAAACAATTCGTTCGTTCCGTGACTCTGAGAAACTCTGTGCCAAGTTTGGCCTTGTACTGTGTTTGGAAACTATTGACAATGGCAGCTTTCCAAGCGAGATAAGGTCTGTGTTGATAAGTCTTCCTCTGAAAGACTGTTTAGACAGGCCTTGCTGACGGTGAATGAAAGGAATTCACAGTAGTGTAAATAAAAAGGTGTTTTTGCCGAGACCAAAACTCTGCTTCCTGCTTTTTAAGGGAGCCTAGGTCAGAGCAGGACTCACCAGCCGCAGCAGCTTGGGGAACCGTTCTCGGATGGCGCTGTCGGAAACAGAACAAGAATGAGTACGCAGCAGGTCCTGTTGGCACAGCCGACCCCTCCCTCTGACCGCCTGCCTCAGTGGGCCCTATCGCCCGCCCTCGGGAGCCCATTTCGTCCATCTTAGGAACGGCACCCATGCATTCAGCAGGGTTTTTAATTCCCCCAGCATGGTGCTGATGGGCCAAGAAAGAAGGGAGTCATAAACGGCTCCGGTGGATGGAAGTTTAAAAACTTCTCCAGCTGCCAATCCGGTGTTTCAATTACGAAGCAGCTAGTCCTCTTGACACGGGGCATCTTGCGCCGGTCAGCATTTTGCAAAAGAGTTTCGTTCGACAGGTTTGAGCCTTGGAGCGATAGCTCTCAGGGCTAAGAAACGAGGACGTGGCTCACCGGAATCTTTAAACGAGGAGCTGCGAAATAAGACTTGACTGCCGTTTTTTAGATTTTTTTGGGGGGGGGGATTTACAGAGGCTTTAAAACAAGACCCGTCAAATGAAGGGGGCGTCTAGCGTCTGAACTCAGGCCCAGTCTCTTAAGTCAGGCGCTAAAAGGAGCACAGTAAAAGACCGTGAAGACACAGCGCCTCTTAAAACGAAGCTCAATCACTTCTGGAATCCGTTAGAAGCTCCGTCGCTGGCCAGTTCAGTAATGGATATCTGATGCTTGACCTCTCTTTAAGGAGAAAAAGTCACCATCCGTTTTCATTCGCCGGACCCTTCTGGCTTTTAAGAGAAATGGGTCCAGCTTGTTATTTGCCACTGCGTGGAACAGGGGGTGGCCGTTGGCTTGATGCTAGGAGACAGCACGCCACGGCTCTGCCCCCACCCCCCAAACGCAAGCCTCAGTCGAACACCCTGTAAAATGGGGGCATTTTTCTCTCCCTGTGCTAGTTTTCCGCATGCAGACAGAGGTGTTCATTTTAAAAAGCAGGCTGCGTGAACTGGAAGGGTCTAAGCACTTACCTGAGGGTGTACTCACCTGGTGGGCTCCTTTATAGGAGAAACGCTCCTTGGGGGAGGTGGGGTGAGGAGAGGGGAGGGAGGGAAGGAGGGGAATGGCCAAGGTAAACCATCGGTCCTGGAGATGCCAGAAGCAACTTCCTGACCACCATCTTTTAAAAACGTTTTTAAAAAATGTTCCTGTATCAAGGTCTAAATCGAATGAATGGTTGCGGAGGACAGGGATGTGGGGGGGGCGAGTTGAGAAGGGAATCCCAGGGGAAAAAAAAAAGGTGTGTGTTTATGTGTGTGTGTGATTCAGAAGCCCGCTCGCTCCGGCGCACAGCCTCCTCCATCCTCAAAAGCCCTTTGGGCGTTCCTTTCCCACCGCCAAAGTCCCGGCGAGATGCCCGCCTGGCCAGCCATCATGTCTGAAGCCTCCTTCTGCAGGGAGTGGGGTGTGTGTGTGTGTGCGGAGAGGTGTTTGGCCGATTTGCTCGCCACAAGCTCCGTGACCATTTCAGTTCGGGAGAAACGCCGACCGCTCGGCTGCTTTAAAAGCGAGAACATCTCCCTCCTTGAGCTGTTTGTGGTGGCGGCGGCGGTGGCAGCCGTGCCAGGAGAAAGCACGTGCGTGCGCGAATGAGGTCCCTGGGCTTTTCCTCCCATCGCCTTCTGCCGCCGGGAAGGCTCGTTCCGGCTCCCCTCTGACTGTGCCTGTCTTAGGTTGTTCCTTCCACTGAGGAATCTTACCCGTCATTGGCTAACCAGCCGTCTTGCAGGGGCCACGTTGTGTTTTTTTTTTCCTTCCGGTCACCAGGGAATCCTCGCCGTTTGGCAGCAGCTCTCGTGCCAACGTTAAAGCCAAGGAGGTGCAAAAAAATCCTGGCCCTCCAAACAGAGAAGGGAAGACCCAGAATGGCAGGCTCGGGCCAAGGGAGGTGGGCGAGCCACAGAGGGAAAGCAGGAGAGGATGACGAAGGCTGTGCGCTCAGAAGTCTTGGGGCCTCCGAAGGAGAGAAGATTGAGGGGCGGGTGGGAATGTTAAAAACAGGCAAGAGATGCCCGGAGGGGAACAGAAATGTATTAACAAGGGGAGGAGGAAGAGGAGGGAAGGATGGGTATATGGGCACTTGCTCAAAAAAAAAAAAAAAAGAGCAAACTTTAAATCACTTTGTAAGGCTGAGGTGGGTGAGAAGGAAACCCCGCCGGGCAGATGCTCCAATCTTAACTGCAATAAAACCATGGTCAGAACACATCGCAAAGCAAATTCAGAGAAGGCACAAGGGCCCCTCTGGGAGATCCGACGCCAGCTGGGAAGACGGCCTCCTGGGATGATCCAGTCCTCAACCAGGCAGGAGAGAAGGCAAAACTGGGGGGCTGTCACCCCATCAGAAGTCCGGGGAGAGAGGGCCACGGGAAGGGCGGTTCTCCTCCGGTAGCCGAGGTGGGACTTAAAGGCTGCGGCTCACCTGATATAAAGGGAGCGGTCCCGAAAGCCGTCGCACAGGGGATTGCTGTCCAGCCAGAGTTCGTCCAGCTTTAAGCCTTTCAGCTTGTCCAGCTCGTGTTCGGTCTTCAGCTGGGAAAGAGGTAAGCAGGGAGGAGGCAGAGTTAGGCAGGGGAGGAGCTGGCTAAGTACAGGTCCAGCTTTGAGTGGCGGGGGTGGGGGTGGGGGGGGTGGGACTGGGCTTACCTGGTTACAAGACAAGTTGAGGATCTTCAGGTTGGGAGCTTTTTGAACTAGCGCGGACATGTCGTCGAGGCGATAGAGCTTGTTGTCACTCAGGTTGAGGGAGAGGAGCTGCAGAGAATAGAAACTTTATTGTGGCTTTAAATGTACACTTATCAGCATACATTAAAATGAAATTTTCGTTGCACAAAGTCACCCAGCTGGCTTTCATGCCAAAGGCGGGACTAGAACTCTCAGTCTCCTGGTGATTGGCCCAAAAACACCCAGCCGGCTTTCATGCCAAAGGCATTATGCATATACTCGCATACACACACATACATGACACAGAGAAACATCACAGTCTAGTTTGAACGCATACATATACACGGCGAAAGGAAAGAATAGACGCCTGGAAACCTCCTCCCGAAGGGGAGCAACAGAAACAGGCCGTGCAGTGGCTGGGTGGACTCTCTGACAAGGAAAGAAAGGGCTGTGTGCTACACGAGTTGTAGCCCGGCAGAGCTGTGACAATTTAGAAGTCTTATGCAGAAAAGCTGGCTGGGTGACTTTGCGCCCATCACCAGGAGACGGTGAGTTCCAGTTCTGCCTCAGGCATGAAAGCTATCTAGGTGACTGGACCAATCACCAGGAGATGGTAAATTCTAGTCCTGCCGTAGGTATGAAAGGCAGCTGGGTGACTTTGGCCCAATCACCAGGAGACGGTAAGTTCTAGTTGCGTGATGGCGAACCTACGGCACGCGTGCCACAGGTGGCACGCGGAGCATATTAGTGGGCACGCAAGCTCAGCTCTGGGGTGCATGCGCGCGCCAGCCAGCTGATTTTCGGGCCTTCTGGGCCCACCAGAAGTAGGGAAACAGGCTGTTTCCTTCCTCTGGAGGGCCTGGGGGGGTGGGGAAGGCCCGTTTTTCTTCCTTACCTGGCTCCAGATCCTCTCTGTGTATCTGGGAACGGTGAAAACAGCCTTTCCCACTCCCTTGGAGGCCCTACAGAGGCTCAAAGGGCCCATTTCCCCACTCCCGGTGGGACAGGAAGTGACGTTTTTTCCTGTCCCCAGCCTCCAGAGACTCCTAGAGACTCCTAGAGAGGTTCTGGAGGCTGGGGACAGCAAAAAATGTCACTTCCTGTCCCACCGGGAGTTGGGAAATGGGTCTTTTCAGCCTCCGAAGGGCCTCCAAGGGAGTGGGAAAGGCTGTTTTCACCCTTCCCAGATACACAGAGAGGATCTGGAACCAGGTAAGAAAGAAAAACGGGCCTACCAGGCCATCATGTGCCAGGAGCAGGGGGGGGAGGGGGGGTTGCGCACGCGTGCACGTGACCCTCCCCCGCCCCCCCCCTCTCCTGGCAGGCGATGGCAAAAAGGTTAGCCATCACTGTTCTAGTTCCATCTTAGGCAGGAAAACTGGCTGGATGACTTTAAGCCAGGCTTGCTCTCATGGCCCACCCCCGCCTCACAGGGTTGTTGTTATCATGGGGGAAACAGCCGAAAGAGCCCTATGAAAACCTCCTTTATATAGGCAGGATATTACATAAATAAATAAAGATGGGATGCCTCAAAAAAAAAAAACACTCCTTTGTGACATTTAGGAAGAAAAGATCCTTGCATTGGAGGCATAACAGAACGAAAAGCGAGAAATGTTGATTTTTTTAAGGATCGGCGACCAGCCCGCGGCCGTTGTTCCCCAAAGGGAGGCCCATCTGACCCGCTAGAGTTCTCCAAAGCGGCCCACGTCCATTTGAAACCCCCCCCAGGTGGAAACGCGGCAAAACCCACTTTTTCGTGCCTGCCCCCCCACCCCACCCCACCCAAACCGAGGATTAGGACGGAGGACGGGAAAATGGCTGACCTCGGGGATGTTGTCGTCGATGATCTGCAGCACAGCTAACATGCAGTTTCGGCGGTTCAACACAATGTCGCAATTTTGGGCTATCAGATCTGGGGAGGGAGGGAGGGAGGGAGGGAAGAGAACAAAACGGGATTGATTTCACTTCCGAAGCAAAGGATGCCTATAGCCTTGAGAATGGACTTTGTGAAACAAAAAAAACCCCGCGAGTTAAATTTACGTGTGTGTGTGTGTGTGTGTGTGTGTGTGTGTGTGTGTGTGTGTAGGGCAGTGCCTTGGTAGTACAGTGGTTTAGAGCACCCTGTCATTAACACAGCTGCCTGCAATTACTGCAGGTTCGAATCTTACCAGGCTCAAGGTCGACTCAGCCTTCCATCCTTTCTAAGGTAGGTGAAATGAGGACCCGGTTTGTGGGGGCAATAAACTGACTTTGTATAAATATACAAAAGGATGAAGGCTACTGCTTAACGCATTGTAAGCCGCCCTGAGTCTCCGGAGAAGGGCGGCATATAAATCAAATCAAATCAAATCAAATCAAATCAAATCAAATCAAATCAAATCAAAATAAATAAATAAAATAAAATAAAATAAAATAAAATAAAATAAAATAAAATAAAAGGGAGGGGGGAATGACTCACCGGGATCTGTGTGGATATTTTTCATATCCAAAGCTTGATTGGCGCTATCGTACCTTTTGCTCATACATTGCTGAAAGCAGAAGGAGAGGATGATTTGAGAGGAGGCCGCGATCGCCGCTGGAGGTTGGCATTCCCCAAAGATTTAAGAAAGCAGAACTGATCTGAACTCTCGAGGGCCAAATGGGTCAGAAGTGATCCAAACAATAACAGGAAGCTTATTCGGCCTCCAGGCTGCTCCCTTAAGCTGATTCGGTCTTTAAGTCTGTTTCCTCTCTGCTGTTTCAGCAACCAGCCGCTTCTCCCTCCCTTCTATCTACCATAATAACAGAGTTGGAAGGGACCTTGGAGGTCTTCTAGTCCAACCCCCTGCTCAAGCAGGAAACCCTATCCCATTCCAGACAAAAGGACATCCAATCTCTTCTTTAAAAACTCCAGTGAAAAAGGAAGGAAGGAAGGAAGGAAGGAAGGAAGGAAGGAAGGAAGGAAGGAAAGAAGGAAGGAAAAAAGAATATGAGAATAACAGAGCTGGTAGGGACGTCAGAGATCTTCTAGTCCAACTCCCTGCTCAAGCAGGAGACCCTATCCCCATGATGGCGAACCTATGGCACGCGTGCCACAGGTGGCACGCGGAGCCATATTAGTGGGCACGCCAGCTCAGCTCTGGGGCGCATGCGCGCACCGGCCAGCTGATTTTCGGGCCTTCTGGGCCCACCAGAAGTAGGGAAACAGGCTGTTTCTTACCTCTGGAGGGCTGGGGGGGTGGGGTGGGGAAGGCCCGTTTTTTTTTCTTACCTGGCTCCAGATCCTCTCTATGCATCTGGGAAGGGCGAAAACAGCCTTTCCCACTCCCTTGGAGGCCCTCCAAAGGCCTGAAAGGGCCCATTTCCCGACTCCCAGTGGGACAGGAAATGACGTTTTTTCCTGTCCCCAGCTCCAGAGACTCCTAGAGAGGCTCCTAGAGAGGCTCCTAGAGACTCCTAGAGAGGTTCTGGAACCAGGTAAGAAAGAAAAACAGGCCTACCAGGCCATCATGTGCCAGGAGCGGGGGTGGATGGGGTTGCGTGCGCGTGGGCACTTGCGCGCGCGACCCTCCCCCACCCACCCCTCTCCTGGCACACAATGGCAAAAAGGTTAGCCATCACTGCCCTATCCCATTCCAGACAAAAGGACATCCAATCCCTTCTTAAAAACCTCAACTTCTGAAGGCAAGCCATTCCAAACCATCCCTTCCTTCCCTCTTTTCTTTCTTTCTTTCTTTCTTTCTCTTTCTTTCTTCTTCTTTCTTTCTTTCTTTCTTTCTTTCTTTCTTTTCTTTCTTTCTTTCCTTCCTTCCTTCCTTCCTTCCTTCTTTCCTTCCTTCCTTCCTTCCTTCCTTCCTTCCTCCCTCCCTCCCTCCCTCCCTCCCTTTCTTTTCCCTAGCGGAGGAATACTTGTACGGCAAGCTAGTAGGAAGACGTTTGCCGAACGTTTTACCTTCAGATGCTCAATATCTTCTGGTTTCAGTTCATGCTGGACGGTCATCGGCGGATTGCACGTGTTTATAAGTATCGCCACCTGAAAGGAAGCAGAACCTGAATTAGGGAAATGGCTTGTGGGAAGCGAAACGAAGCACAGGCCGGTTTTTCAGTGGGGGTTGTTCTGGAGCCAGGACCTGCCCTCCCCCACTCGCCCCCGCCCCCACCAGCACCTCCCAGGCAAGGATGAACAAACCTTGTATCCATCCGGAGACAAAATTTTACGAGAGGTCTGCTTAAGGGCGTTGGCCACAGAAGTGTCTTCTACGTAGAATACAACCCGATTATTCACGCAGTGGAACTACAATGGGAGGGAAACGTCATCTTGGGATCAAACAGCTTCTTTCCAATTAATTTTACAATTAAAATAAAGCTAACGTTCTTGATAATCGGCGACGTTCTGATGAATGGGGAAGCCAGATTCACTTAACAATCATCATCGTTTAACGACCCCATAATCCCTTGGGGGGGTGGAGCCTGGGCAACTGAATGGAGCTAGCAGAGTGTTTTACTGGCTAGATGCCCTTCCTGTTGCCAGAGCGGAGTTTTGTTCAGCAGATATTATTATTATTATTATTATTATTTATTAGATATATTCTCATCGTACCAAGAGAGAGAAATATCTGCCTCTACCTAGGATCGAACTCACAGCCTCCTGATTGTGAGGCGAGAGCTCCACCTCTAGGCCACCGTACCACTCTCCAGATTCACTTAACAATGGTGTGATTAATTTAACAACTGCAGTGATCCACTCAACAGTGGCAAGAAAGGTCGTAACTTGGGGGCAAAACCCACTTAACAAACGTCTCACTTAACCATGGAAATGTTGGGCTCAGTTGTGGGTTGTTAAGTCGAGGACTCCCTGTAGTTTCGAGGGAGCTGGAGGGCTCTCTTACCTCCACGGGGTGGAAGGGGACGCTGCAGGTTTCGTGTATGGCATTCATCAGCCAGTTCTTTTCGTATTTTCTTCCGTAAGGAATCTGACGAAGGAGAACACAGGAGCCAGTCAAAAATCAGGATTTCTGAGGCACAACCCACAATTCTCTCTTTCTCGTCTGCTCTACCTAACAGCCCTTTAAGGCAACAGCTGTCCAAGCCTCTGAATGCCAAAGGGGCCCCGGATGAATGCCCTGCAGCCTGGCAGATGGCGGGAAATAAGCTGCCTTCCTACAGCTGTCATCAAAGCTTTTTTTTTTTTTAAACTTTTCTTTCTAATCTTGACTGAACACCTAAAGGTAAAGTTTCCCCTCGCATGTACGTGCTAGTCGTTCCCGACTCTAGGGGGCGGTGCTCATCTCCGTTTCAAAGCCGAAGAGCCAGCGCTGTCCGAAGACGTCTCCGTGGTCATGTGGCCGGCATGACTCAACGCCAAAGGCGCACGGAAAACGCTGCTCCCTTCCCACCAAAGGTGGTCCCTATTTTTCTACTTGCATTTTTTTTTAACCTGCTTTCGAACTGCTAGGTTGGCAGAAGCTGAGACAAGGAACAGGAGCTCACCCCGTTACATGGCACTAGGGATTCGAACCGCTGAACTGCCGACCTTTCGATCGACAAGCTCAGCGTCTTAGCCACTGAGCCACCGCGTCCCTCTCTCTGAACACACACTTGCTTATAAAAACAAAATCACCAGGATGTTTTCTTTCTGTGGCCCCTCTGTTCCAGTTTCTCATTCGAAGCGTTTCTACCCGTATTTGAAATCTCAAGTTTTCCAGAATTTTTTCCCCGTTTCTTGGATTGTTATCTCTTTTATTACTTTTATAAATAACTCAAAACAGCAAACATACCTTATGACTAAGTCTCCCTCTATTTTCCCCATAACAACCACCTCGTGAGGTGGGTTGGGCTGGGGGAGGAGGGATTGGTCCAAGGTCACCCAGCCGGCTTTCCTATCTAAGGCGGGACTAGAATTCTCTATCTCCTGGAGATCGGACCAAAGTCACCCAGTGGGTTTTCATGCCTAAGGCAAGTCTAGAAATCCCAGTCTCTTTGGTGATTGGCCCAAAGTCTCCCAGTCGGCTTTCACATCTAAGGTGAGTCTAGAATTCACTGTCTCCTGGTGATCGGCTCAAAGTCTTCCAGCCAGCTTTCATATCTAAGATGGGACTAGAACTCATCGTCTCCTAGTTGTTAGCCTTGCGCCAGTGGTGAAATCCAATTTTTTTTACTACCGGTTCTGTGGGTGTGGCTTGGTGGGCGTGGCAGGGGAAGGATACTGCAAAATCTCCATACCCTCCCCACTTGGGGGCCAGCCAGAGGTGGTATTTGCCGGTTCTCCAAACTACTCAAAATTTCCGCTACCGGTTCTCCAGAACCTGCTGGATTTCACCCCTGCCTTGTGCCTTATCTGCCAGCCAGGACAAACTGGGTCTCTAACAGTTGATTACAATTCATAGTACGAAAAGTCTGTGGGGACAATTAAGACCCAAGAGACAAGAAGAGGGCCAAGGAAGGAAGGAACTAGCCCTTCCTGAAAAAGCCCGAAATGGCTCAGTGAAAATTGGAGGCACAAAAGATGTCCTCGTCCTTCTGAACGCCCCAGTCCCCGAATTCCTGCTGGGTAGCTCACCGTAATCCTGAACCAGGTCTTCCTGCTTCCTGTCCCTTTCTGAGGAGGAGGAGGAGGAGGAGCACGGTCCCCAATATTCAGATTTCGTCTCACGGTGGCATTCATAAGGCTCGGACTCCCTCGGTCTGGTCGGTGCGGACGTGACCCGTAAGGAGTGCTAAGAGATAAACAAAGGGCTTTTTTTAACTACGGACCAGAGAGACGTAATTAAATTCGTTTGCTGAGAACGGCCAGTATGAAATTCAGGATTGTGGGAATGCCACAGACAGCATGGACCATCATTTGGATGAAGGTTACACTGCCCTGCAGGTAGTCCTCGACTTACGACCGCAGTAGGGACCGGAATTTCCGTTGCTAAAACAGGGCTGTTGTTAAATCAGTCAGCGAATGATTTTAACCGTCTTTCTGCCACGGTGGTTTAATGCAATTGTTAAGGGAATCACAGGGTCGTTAAGCAAATCTGGCTTCCCCCCATTGACTGCACCGTCGGAAGTAATCTGGGATGACATGACCCTGGGGACAGGTGTTGTAAATACATGCCAGTTGGCAAGTGCCTGACGTTTTGATCATGTGACCACAAGGATGTGATTTTTTTCCCCCCAGTGCCCTTGTGACTTCATATAGCTGCTAAACGAATCGTAAATCAAGGACTATCAATGCATTTTTTAAATTTTTTAAAGTTACAATTATACTTTAATTAACCAAACCACCTAGAAAACTAGCACCATTTAATTGCTAAGTGATGAGCAGGTTCCAATTACTGGTTTTCCAGCTGCTGTCTTTGAACTTCATGGCTCTTTGTTTAATTACTAGGATGACAAATGAATCAGATGACCTCAATTTCCCCAGGAGCAAACCCCAGAATTTCTCAGCAATGAACTACCGTAAACCTGGTTAGGCAGGAAAGGCTGACTTTTTTTTCCCCCCAGTGCCTACTTTTCGTGTTGCTTCTTACAGGTGGATCCACATATAGGCTAACACAGAGGTGGGCAACTATGGCCCTTTTATGACTTGTGGACTTCAATTCCCAGAATTCCTGAGCTAACACGGCTGGCTCAGGAATTCTGGGAGTTGAAATCCACAAGTCATAAAAGGGCCATAGCTGCCCACCCCTGGGCTAACACATTAAACCAAAACAGGGATCAGAAGGATCACCAAAGCTTTCAAACAAGGATTTCTCTCACAAGCAGACAGTATTCCCCGGCTATTCCCACAGAATCTATTTCTCACTAGCGTGTTCGGAGCACTTCGTGAGCATCGCTCATGAGAACGTCGTCATCGTCGTCGTCGGGCCAACCACGAGGACCGGACCCAGAACTGTTCCAACTGCGCTGATGAGAGCCCGTCTCGCTGTACATTTTTCCTCGGAAGGGGACACGGCCCTTTCTCCTCCGCGCATAGTGCCTGTTGCTGGTGGCCACGCGGTCGTCATGTTCTGAAAAAAAGGAGAACGGATCGAAGCATCAATAGGGTGCCTCGAGGCGGTTCAATTGTATAGAGCAGGGGTGGGCAACGATGGCCCTTTTATGACTTGTGGACTTCAACTCCCAGAATTCCTGAGCCATGTTAGCTCAGGAATTCTGGGAATTGAAGTCCACAAGTCATAAAAGGGCCATCGTTGCCCATCTCTGGTATATAGGGCTGCAGGCAAGGGATTCAGAGCATCGTTCTTCAGTCTTTGGAAACTTTAATTTCGGTGGGCTTCAGACTCCCAGCGTTCCCCAGCCTGCATGTTGCTAAGGTTGAGGAAGATTGGTTTAGAGAACTGACGATTGGGTCAGTTAAGGCTCCAAAATAGATAGGAATAACTGGGCTTGGTGGTTTCCTTGGAGACGTTTCATGACCCAACTAGGTAACACCATCACTGCTGAAGATAAACTGATGATGTTACCTAAGTGGGTCATGAAACGTCTGCAAGAAAACCATCAAGCTCAGAAAGACTGCACAATCTTCCTCCTCCTCTTCTCCACAATCCCCATTCACTTCTAGCACTGATGATGTTACCTAGTTGGGTTATGAAACTTCTTCAAGAAAACAAGAAGGCTCAGAGAGCACCAAGGACCCCACAATACTCCTGCTCCCTGTAAGCCTCGCTCCCTTCTATCAATTCTCCCCCCCCCCCAGACAGCACCAAGGACCCCACCAGTTCAACCCTGAGCTACAACTACAGGTAGTCCTTGACTTACAGCAACTCGTTTAGTGACTGTTGGAAGTTACACTGAAAAAAGTGACTGATGACCATGACTGATGACTTTTGCAGCTTTTGTTAAGTGAAGGATTACACATATATACACAGCATGCTTTTGGTGCCCGAAAATCTACAGGCGGGCCAACGTCTTACGACCCCAGCCGAGCCCAACATTTAGGTTAGGTTAAGCGAAACATTTAAGTGAGCTTCGCCCCATTTTACGACCTTTCTCATCACAGTTGTTAAGTCAATCACCGCCCTTGATAAGTTAGCGAATCTGACTTCTCGATCGATTTGGCTTGTCAGGAGGTCGCGAAACGGGATCGCGTGACACACACACACACCCGGGGGGGGGGAAAGGACGACGACACTGCGACCGTCATAAATACGAGCCAGCTGCCGAGCGTCTGAATTTCAATCATGTGACCATGGCGGTGCGGGGGGGGGGAGAGGGGGATGCCGGAAAGGTCGTTAAGTGTGTGTGTGTGGGTGGAAACTGGTCCTAAGTCCGCCCCCCCTCCTTTTGTTCAGTGCCATGGCAGCTTCGAACGGTCACTAAACGAATTGGTTGTAAACCGAGGGCCGCCTGGCCTTCCACACCCCACTGTTAAGAATTCAAAGGCAGAACCTTCTCAAGCATTAGATTTACACCCCCATTTTCTTTTTTTTTCCCCTTAGGAAGCCCCAAAACTCCCCCTTTTTTCCCCCCATTCCCTCCATCACAACAACCCCGCCAGGTAGGCTGAAAGGAGAAAGACTCACGTGGGGCCTCTTCTTGGTGGGGGGGGAAGTTCAAGCCCCTCCCTCATCAGAACCCTCCTTGGTTTCCCAGGTAACGACCCCTCCCCCTCTTCCCTCAGGTGCCTCCCCTTCCTTTCCCACCCACAACGACCCTGCGAGGTAGGCCGGGACGGCCGTGGACTCTCTAGGAAGGCCTCCCCCACCCCGTCCCCCTCAGCTCCACGTTGTATCCGCCTTGCCCCTCCCCTCGCACAACGACCCTGCGAGGTAGGCCGGGAAGGCATAAAATTCTCCGGGAAGCCCCCCCACCTCGTCCCCTCAGGCCCCCCAAACCCACCACGCTCGCCCCCTCACCGCTGTATCCGCCTTTCCCGCCGTCGGCCATGAGGGGAGCCCCGCTGGCGGGCACCTCAGACAACGGCTCCCCCCCTCCGGCACACAAGTTCGGAAGGCCGCCGAGAGAGGCCTCGGAAGAGAGTCGCTTTTGGCTCCCCGGCCGCTTCCGCGTCCGCCGCCGCCGCCGCCGCTTCAACTGCTCGCCTTTCTTCTCCTCCTCCTCCTCCTCTTCTTCTCTCCCCTCAGCGCTTCGCTCTGGAACGGAGGCGAGCCGCCCAATGCGCACGCGCGGCGGGCAACGCGTAGCCGCCGCCGCCGCCATGAGCTTCCGGTGCGGGCAACACAATTTCCGGGAGGGAGGGGGAAAAAAAAGTCCTTGCCTGCCGCGCAGGCGCGCTTTCCCCGCGGCGCCCTTCTAGCCCACTTTGCGACCATAGATTTAGGATTGTGGTGGGGGCGAAAGAGAGAATGGAAGGTGGTTTTTTTTTTTTTCCAAAGTGGCCAAGCTTTTAAGCCTGGTTAGGGTTGGCCCTGAATGGTGGTTTGGAGGGATGCTTTGCCCTGCACCGGTTGCCAGTGGGATGCTAAGCCACGCTTGGTGGGCTTATCAAAGTTGCCAAGATATATGTATATCAGGTCTTCAAACTTGGCCGCTTTAAGACTTGTGGACTTCAACTCCCAGAATTCTCCAGACAGCATAGCTTGCTGGAGAACTCTGGGAGTTGAAGTCCACAAGTCTTAAAGCAGTTTGAGGACCACAGATAGATTAGATAGATGATAGAAATGATAGATAAGATAGATTGATAAAATAGATTAGATAGATGTAGATAGATGATAGAAATGATAGATAAGATAGATTGATAAAATAGATTAGATAGATAAGATATAGATGATAAAAATTATATAAGAAATAGATAAGATAGATAAAATAGATGATAGAAATGATAGATAAGATAGATAAAATAGATTAGATTAGATATAGATGATAGAAATGATATAGATAAGATAGATTGATAAAATAGATTAGATTAGATAAAATATACAGTAGATGATAGAAATGATAGATAAGATAGATAAAATAGATTAGATATAGATTATAGAAATGATTAGATATAGAAATAGATAAAATAGATAGATTAGATAGATAGATGATAGAAATGATAGATAAGATAGATTGATAAAATAGATTAGATAGATGTAGATAGATGATAGAAATGATAGATAAAATAGATTGATAAAATAGATTAGATAGATGTAGATAGATGATAGAAATGATAGATGAGATAGATAAAATAGATTAGATATAGATTATAGAAATGATAGATTAGATATAGATAAAATAGATTAGATAGATGATAGATAAGATTGATAAAATAGATTAGATATATTAGATAGATGATAGAAATGATAGATAAGATAGATTGATAAAGTAGATTAGATAGATTAAATAGATATATAGATGATAGAAATGATAGATAAGATAAAATAGATTAGATATATAGTAGATGATAGAAATAATAGATAAGATAGAGAGAGAGAGAGAAAGAGAGATAGATTTTGGAGAGTCCTTCATTTAATGACCGGTTGAAGTTACACTGAAAAAAAAGTGATTTATGACCATTTTTTCACACTTAACCATTGCCGAACCTCTGTGGTCACATGATCAAAATTGGCAACTGGCATGTACTTATGACGCTTGCCGTGTCCCAGAGTCACGTGATTCTCTTTCTTGACAAGCGACGTCAATGGGGAATCCGGATTCGCTTAACAACCCATGTTACTCTTAACTGCGGGGATTCTCTTCACGGTGGCAAAAAAAAAAAAAAAAAAGGTCGTAAAATGGGTCCAAACTCCCTTAACTGTCCTGAGCAATGGAAAGTTTGGGCTCCGTTGCAGTCGTTAAATCGAGGACTACCTGTAATGGGACTGCTAGATTACAGGAACTGCAAAGTGCTTTAAGACGCCCCAAGAAAGGAAATGCATTTAAATCCTATGATTTACCAAAAGTCAGGCCTCATAGGTTTAAACAAAATAGGTTTATTTTTTTTCCCCCCAGCAAAAAATGTTCCTATACTTGGGAAATTTCAAAGATCACGCTAACAAAGCAGGCATCGTATCTGAACGTTTTTTTAAAAAATATAACTTATATCCAATGATCCAAAGACCTGTGAATTTACATGACGCTTAAGTATGCTACCCTGAGGTGCTGTACAGATAGTCCTCGGTTTACAATATTTAAGGACCTCAACATCTCTTGCTAAGCAAGATGGCTGTTATGTGAGTCGCGCCTGATTTTATGACCATTTTTTTGGCCCCCGTTATTAAGGGAATGCTTGTACATGTTAAGGTGTGACTTCGTCTGTGGCTGTTATTGCACCTAGTTTTTTTTGCACCTAACTATTATTGCACCTAGTGAGCTCATGGCACACTAAACACACCTGTTTTAACACATCCTAAACAGACTTAAGTTAGTCTTCTGGATTTGCAGGCCAAACAAAAAAAGGTACATTAATTCCACAGGCTGGATTCGCACGACATCCCCATTGTAGGCTGAACGCGTCCCCTAAACCAAAGCGGATGTCCCAACGGTGTTTTTCAAAAGGCAACTGGACTTTCTTGCTTTTTTTTTTTTTTTCTTCCTGGAAGACATTTCGCTTCTCATCCAAGAAGCTTCTGTTCTGCAGAAGGGAAGGAAGCTTCTGACATGAGGAGTGAAACATCTTCAAGGAAAAAAACAAACAAACACCCCAGGCCAGTTGCCTTTTGAAAAAGCGTTTTTGTCACAACCACGAACCTGGATGATTGAGAAGCTCCATCGACGAAGATAAAGGTAAAAGTTCCCCTCGCACATATGTGCTAGTCGTTCCCGACTCTAGGGGGCGCTGCTCATCTCCGTTTCAAAGCCGAAGAGCCAGCGCTGTCCGAAGACGTCTCCGTGGTCATGTGGCCGGCATGACTCAACGCCAAAGGCGCACGGAACGCTGTTCCCTTCCCACCAAAGGTGGTCCCTATTTTCCTACTTGCATTTTTTTTTTACCTGCTTTCGAACTGCTAGGTTGGCAGAAGCTGGGACGAGTCACGGGAGCTCACCCCATTATGCGGCACTAGGGATTCGAACCGCTGAACTGCCGACCTTTCAATCGACAAGCTCAGCGTCTTAGCCGCCGAGCCACCGACGAAAGCGGACGGCAAAATAGTTAATAGGCATCTGATCAAAAGGCGGCATACAAGACGTAGAAAGGGGCAAGATGTTGGTTTTAAAGTAGATTTTTTTTTTCCGTTTAATAGTTTTCAGAGCACAAGGAAGAGCTGGGGATCGCTTGGTGCTGGAATTCAGATTAGAAACAGCTGATTTCCCCCCCCACCACCACCACCACCACTCAGCCGCAGCGGAGAAATCGCTCCCTTGGTACTGGCACAGTCTTTTTCAGAAGGAGCAAGAAGTTTTTGAAGAATGGAAGAAGATACCAAGAGTGGGACATTAAGGGCAAAGTTGCGAAGTGGGTGGAGGGGAGGAAGAAAACCCCAGCTCCCTAATTTAAGAAAAGGAAAAAAAAGAAAAAGAGGGAAAGGAAGTCACAGTTCAGCCACCATAACTAGGCCAAGAGGGAGACGACATTGGCTCCAGCGTAGGCTTTAAAATAATAATAATAATAATAAGGAAGGAGATTAAAGAATACGTTTTATTAATCTCCAGTAGTGTAAAAATTAAGTTTTGGGGGGGGGGAAGCAGGAATGCTTTCTCTGCTCCCTTCTTGAGAGGGGAAGGTTAACCGTTGAAGCCCAAATGAACCGGAAAATGGAACAGCAGTACTGGGACGGGGAGGCAGAAAAATCTCACCTGGTCTAAAGGTGGCTGAACTCAAAACGCCCAGAACTTTTTGTGATCAGCCAGGGCTGAAAATTACAGCCGTATTACAGACTTTCGTAACTTTGAGTTGTACAGATTCTTTGCTCCTGCAACAGAGAGCAAATCTGCTTGGGGATGCGGGGGAGGAGAGGAGGAGAAAGAGGAGAAGAGATGGAGAAGGGGAGGAAGGAAGGAGGAGAAAAGGAGGAAGGGGAGAAGGAAAGAAGAGATGGAGAAGGGGAGGAGGAGAGGAGGAAGAAAGGAAGAAGAGAAGGAGGAGGAGAAAAAAAGGAGGAAAGGAGGAAGAGGAGAAGGGAAGAAGAGATGGAGAAGGGGAGGAGGAGAGGAGGAAGAAAGGAAGAAGAGAAGGAGGAGGAGAAAAAAAGGAGGAAAGGAGGAAGAGGAGAAGGGAAGAAGAGATGGAGGAGGGGAGGAGGAGGAAAGGAGAAAAAGGAGGAAGAGATGGAGGAGAAAAGGAGAAGGGAACAAACAGAGAAGGAGGAGGAGGAGAAAAGAAGGAAGAAGAGAAGAGGAGAAGGGGACGGGGAGCAGGAGAAGAAGGGAAGAGGAAAGGAGAAAAGGAGGAGAAGGAAAACCTGTCAACCGGTCAAAGAACTGGGGCTCCTTCCCAACGATGAGCGAGAAACGGATCTGCCATTCCAGTTTAGCTTAGAGAAGACACACTTGGTCAGCAAGGCTCAAAACGTGCTACAAAAACCTGCCTACTGAGTGGGGAGGGGACGGTTGTCTTCAGAGGGAGAGAGCAGCTGGGCAAAAGGGCCTGGTAGGGAAGAACTAGTCCCGGAAAAGAAGAAGAAGAAGAAGAAAAGGAAAAAAAGGAAGAAAGAAGACAACTTAAATACGTTAAAAAGAGGGAGAGAATCCAGCCTTCTGGGTGTGGCCATCCTCCTGGATCCTCTCTCGTCGCTGGGAACCAAGGAGGAAGGCGTGGAAGTTTGGATCCCGTTCTGAAATACTCATCTTTCTTTTAAAAAATAAAAAATAAAAATAAAGAGGGTTGCGGTTAGCACAGCCGAGGTTGGGAAAATATACACACACACACAAAAAAAAAAGGAAGGAAGGAAGGAAGGAAGGAAGATACTGGTCCCACTACCTCACTGTTGCTCAACCTGGCCAGCTTGAAGACGGGTGGACTTCAACTCCCAGAATTCACCCCAGCCAACATGGGACTTAGAAGCCCACCCCCACTTAAAGTGCGCTGGCTCTGGGAATTCTGGGAGTTGAAGCCCACCCATCTTAAAAAACGGGCCTGGTTGAGCAACGCGGCACTGACACACGCTCCCTGGGTTGAGTCCCATTCGACGAGGGGGGGGGTTTCCTGCCGCGAGGCCACCCCATAATGCTCTTGTGCTCCCCAATAAGGGGGCAGCCTTGTGTTTCGGCCGAAGGAACCGCAGCGAAGGGCAAGGCGGTGCGGAAGAGTCTTCGGCGCGGGGTTCGAGGCGCGGCGCGGCCCTGCACCCCCCCCACCTCCCCCCCCCGCTCTTTGCCGACTAGCTTTGCAAAAACGTGGCAGTGTCCAGTGTTCGTCACGGCTCAGGAAGGGCGACGAGGAAGGGGACGGGAGGTCGAGCAAGCCCCCTTCCTCCGTCAGGCGAAGAAGACCACGAAGATGATGAAGAAGACGATCAGGATGAGGAAAATCTTCACCATCAGCCACCGGTTGGAAGAAACCGACTGGAAGTACTTCAAGATCTCCATGTGGGCGCCTTCCACGTTGAGCTCGGTGTCCTCCACGTTGGCGTCGATTCTACGTCAGGGGCAGAACGGCAGGGAAAATTGAGGAGTGGGCTTCCTTAGCAGGAGAGCTCCCCCTACCCCCCGTTTCCTTACCACCAACCCCCAAGCTACCTTTTCTTTGAAGACGTTTTACGTATCTCATCCAAGAAGCTTCTTCAGCTCTTTCAAGTGGCAGCTTTGTTTTTTCTTTGAAGACATTTCACTTCTCATTCCAAGAAGCTTCTTCAGCTCTGACCGGATGGTGGGGAATGGAAGGCTTTATACTCCTTGCAGGCAGCTGGTCATTTGCATCCTTTTTTAGAGATTCGTTGAGGCCACTTGGAGGTTTATCTGTGTCCTGGTGCAAAATAGGGTGTGGAGCCTTCTTGGAACTGCTGAAAGGACTGTATTGTAGATTGGAGATAGGTGATGTCGTATTCCTCCCCCTCAGTTGAGAGAAGGCTGTTCAATTTGGACATAGATGGCCTCTTTGACCCCTCTCTATCCAAAATGTGGACTTTGCCATCTTCAAAAGAGCGGCCTTTGTCTTTGAAATGCAGCTGGACTGCTGAATCTTGTCCCGATCGATTTGTTCTCCTATGTTGCGCCATGCGTTTGTGAAGTGGTTGTTTTGTTTCCCCAATGTACAGATCTGCGCATGGCTCACTGCATTGTACTGCATATACCACGTTGCTCAGTTTCTGTCTGGCTGTTTTTTATTCTTGGGGTGGGCAAGCTTCTGCCTTAGTGTATTCTTGGGTTTGAAGTGTGCATGTGTGTTGTGTTGGCAACGACCCTCTAAAAAGGATGCAAATGACCAGCTGTCTGCAAGGAATAACAATCCTTCTTTTCTCCTCCATCCAGTCAGAGCTGAAGAAGCTTTTTGGATGAGAAGCGAAACGTCTTCAAACAAAAACTAGAGTCCAGTTGTCTCTTGAAAAAGCCCCTTTGGGACAACCCTGAAACCTGGATGACTGAGAATCTCCATCGACATAGAAGGAAAGATTTTAGATTTTTTTAAGGGGCTCACATGCTGGTTGATTGCCGTGTTCTTCGTTTTAACATCTTTTTAAGTTTTTCAATGTAACTTGCCCTATGATAAGATGGGCAGCCAATAAATTTTATAAATGAATAAACATGTTGGACATGTTCCCTTTACGACCGACCACAGGGACACTGCAGAAGCATCCCCTGACCTCACCCCACCGCCCCACCGATCCTGGTCCGCACAAGTTTAGCATGGGTCTGGCTCCCCATCCTATCAACCATTGCACACTTAACTCTTCGAAGATCTCTGGACCTTCCAGGGCCTCCCCCCACCCATTGCACCCCCTACTCTGCCGAACAGTCTGCTTGTCTGTTTAATAGCTGCATCAAGGAGAGCTGGGGGGTGGGGAGGTCATTTAGCGAAGCCATCTCGTTTTAACCGCCGTCACCACTTGCGATCCTAATTACGGTCGTAGGTCGAGGACTACAGTTAGTTCTCGCAAGCCACAAAATTTCCTTTGCTAAGCGAGAACAGTCATAAATCGAGGACTATTGTCCATTCATCGCAGATGGCCGATTCACCACAACGTTAATCAACCCTCTAAGCTTGTGGTTGCTTAACAAGCCGCTGCTAAGCAAACCATGGCTTAGTTAGAAGCCTGTGAGAAGCCAGCTTAGGCCTCTAACCTCTGGATCGTCTCCTCCTGTTCTTTGACCATATGCGCCAGTTGCTGAAATATGGAGCCCAGCTCTACGATAGTCGATTCGATGTTCTGCATAGTGTCCGCCCGGCTCTGGATGTATGAATCCTGCAAAAAAATAAAGGAAAAAAGTAAAGTCGGCGTGTTTTTTAAACAGGGGGGTCTGTTCTTTCGGCGTTTTCCAAATCATTGTTCTGAAAAGTTAAGCGTAGTTCTGCAAAACTTAAAGATGGCCGCCTTTAAACCCGGCGATCCTGTTTACAAATTTAACGCAAGCCCAGGAGGTTAGCAAACAGACTGAGATAGATAGATGGATGGATCGATGGATGAATAGACATAGATAGATAATAGACAGACAGAGATAGATAGGTAAATGATAGAAAGGGAGAGAGAGAGAGAGAGAGAGAAAGAAAGGAATGGATGAATGAATATAGACACAGATAGATGATAGATAGATAGATAGATAGATATGAGAGAGGGAGATGATATATAGATAGACAGACAGACAGATAGACAGACAATAGACAGATAAATAAATGACAGAAAGGGAGATAGGGATAGAGAGAGAGATGGATGGATGGATGGATGGATGAATGAATAGACAGATAGATAGATAGATAGATAGATAGATAGATAGATAGATAGATAGATAGATAAACAGTAAATAGATAATAGACAGAGATAGATAGATAAATGATAGAAAGGGAGAGAGAGAGAGAGAGAGAGAAAGGGATGGATGAATGAATAGATAGACACAGAGAGATAGATGATAGAGATGATAGATAGATACAGATAGATAGATAGATAGATAATAGACAGAGATAGATAGATAAATGATAGAAAGGAAGATAGGGATAGACAGAAAGAGAGAGAGAGAGAGATGGGGGGTGCATAGATGAATAGATGGATGGATAGACAGATAAATAGACTGATAGATACAGTAGATAAATGATAGAAAGGGAGATAGGAATTAGGTAGGTAGGTAGGTGGATGGATGGATGGATGGATGGATGGACAGACAGATAATAGACATAGATAAATGATAGAAAGGGAGATGGGGTAGATAGGTAGATAGACACGGATGGATGGATGGATGGATGGATGGATGGATGATGGACAGACAGACAGGACAACATTCCACTTCCTCCTTTGTGCGTCCCCGTCTCCAAGGCACCTGTTCATTGATGAGTTGCAACTGCTGACTCGTCCGATTGTCCATGTCAATGGCCACATCTCCCGAGTACCGGCGTTCGTCCTGAAGCACGCTGGAACCCCCTGTAGGAGGAGACAAGGTCAGAAGCGGCGCCTCCGAAGCCCCCCATTTCCAGGGGGACGGGCAAAGGTTTCACCCCCATTCTCCTTCACCAGCCCAAAGCGATCCCAGCATCAGCCGATTCTGCCCCACGAGAGTGTGGGGGAAACTCACCGAGGTTGTTTGCAGAGGTGGTCACTGGGGGACGGGAGAATTGTTCTCGCCGGCTTTTCTGCTGCTTAAGATTCTGGGGAAGGAAAGTCCGGGGGGGGGGGGGGGGAGAGGCAGGGTCACGGGATTAGGGAGGGGCCAGGCAGACAACCGAGATTAGCACCTCTCAGTTGCTATGGCTCTATTTACCCTGTCTCTATTTATATTATTCTATCTCACCATGTGGATGTATATATCTATCTATACAAATACCCCTCCCCTCTCTCACACCGTATGTTATCTATCCTCTATCAATCTATCTTTTTCCTTCCTTCCATCTTCATCTCCTTCCTTTCTCCCCTATCTTTCCCCTTCCTGTTGTTCTATCCCCTTTTTCCCGTCTCGATTTCCTTCCTTCCTCCCTTCCCCCTCCCCAAAAGCTAAGAAAGTGAAAAGGGCTACTGTCTCCTTTCCTTTCCTGTCTTCTTTCTCCTTTCCTTTCTTCTATCTTCCTTTCCTTTCCTTTCTTCTATCTCCTCTTCCTTTCTTCTACCTTCCTTTCCTTTCCCTTCTTTCTTCTACCTTCCTTCCTTTCATTTCCCTTCTTCTTTTATCTTCCTTTCCTTTCTTCTATCTTCCTTTCCTTTCTATCTTCCTTTCCTTTCATATCCCTTCCTTTCTTCTATCTTCCTTCTTTTTGTTTCCTTTCTTCTATCTTCCTTTTCTTTCCCTTCCTTTCTTCTATCTTCCTTCCTTTCGTTTCCTTTCTTCTTCTATCTTCCTTTCCTTTCGTTTCCTTTCCTTTCTTCTATCTTCTCTTCCTTTCCCTTGCTTTCTTCTATCTACCTTCCTTTCATTTCCTTTCTTCTATCTTCCTTCCTTTCGTTTCCTTTCTTCTTCTATCTTCCTTTCCTTTCGTTTCCCTTCCTTTCTTCTATCTTCTCTTCCTTTCTTCTATCTTCCTTTCCTTTCCCTTCCTTTCTTCTATCTACCTTCCTTTCATTTCCTTTCTTCTATCTTCCTTTCCTTTTCTTTTTTCTTTTCTTCCTTTCCTTTCCCTCTTCCTTTCCTTTCGTTTCCCTTCCTTTCTTCTCTCTTCTCTTTCTTTCTTCTATCTTCCTTCCTTTCGTTTCCCTTCCTTTCTTCTATCTTCTCTTCCTTTCTTCTATCTTCCTTTCCTTTTTTCTTCTTTCTTCCTTTCCTTTCTTCTATCTTCCTTTCCTTTCCTTTCCCTTCCTTTCCTTCACTTCTGCTTCTTCCTTCCTTCCCCCCTCCCCTCCTGTGAAAAGAGCTACTGCCTAGCAACTCCTCAGGGCAAAGCATAAAAACCACAGCTGACCAGCAACTCACCTCCGTCCGCACCTCCAAAACGGACTTGAAATCGTTGGACATGGAAGCCAGCTTCGACTACAAAAAGGAAGGAAGGAGGGAGTGAAGGCAAAAATCACGAGTTTCTTCTCCTGCTCTGCGACTCCCACCGTTTTTCCCGTTGCCGGTGTCCCCCACCCCTCCCCGACGTCCCTGAGCAGAATGTACTAGCGGGGGGGAACATTTTGCAGGAAGCGTATTTTAAGATGCGCCAAGGATTAGCTCCGGGTATCTGTAACTTCAGCACCAGGAGGCCGGGGAGGGCAGGGGAAGCAAGCCCCATGTTCAATCCTGCCGGACGGGCCCCACTGCAGCCTTTTCCTCACAACACCCCCCTCCCAATCTCCTCCCCCACCCGCTCCCCAAAATTTAGAAAAGGGTGTTTTTTTTTTTTCCCTGCGGCTCCGAAGGCCTCACCTGCAGAGATACCACCACCGTATTGGAGTGTGTTTGCACATGTCTGCCGGTCAAGCTTCCTTTGGCTTTGACAAACTCCTGGAGTTGTGCGATCTGTTTGTTCAGGCTGTTGATGTCCTGCGAGGAGGAAGGGAAACGGGGTTGAGGGATGAGGGCAGCGAGGCCGACAGAAGGGCTGGGCATTCTTTTCACTCTGCGGGCTCCGCCTTCCTTACCTGTTTGATGATGTAAGTCAGCTCCTCTATCTCCACCGCCTTGTCGTCGAAGAGCGATTTCCGTTTGGCCACTGGGTAGGCAAAGAGTCAGATCCAGGGTGATTTTTATTATTATTTTCCTTTTGCCTGCCCTCCCTGTATCCCCCAGCAACCACACCAGGCCCCACTCTGTCCTCTCACTCTCCATTTTCTTATATCTTCACTCCTTCCTTCCTCTTCCTCTTCCTCCTCACCCCTTCCCTTCACCAATCCATCTCCATTTCCTCCCTTCCATCTCTATTCCTTCCTTTTCCCTCTTTCCCTTCCCATCTTCCTTGCTCCCTACCTATCCATCTCTCTCCTTCCTTCCTTCCTCACTCCCTTTTCCACCTCCCTCTTTTCCTTCCCTTTCTTCTTTCTCCCTCCCTCCCTTTCCCTTCCCATCTGTCAGATCCATGAATCTGCCATTCCTCAAGGGGGGAACCCCTGCATTTATTATTGCATTTATACTTTCTTTCTTTCTCCCCGATATTATCGAGTCTTGTCATCTGCACCTCTATCACTGTCCGGTTTGGCTCTGCAACCCAACAAGACAGACCCAGACTTCAGAGGTTCATTAGAACTGCAGAAAAAACAGTGGCTACCAATCTGCCTTCCATGGAGGATCTGTATACTGCACGAGTCAAAAAGAGGGCTGGTAAAATATTTACAGACCCCTCGCATCCTGGACATAATGTCAGACTTCGATGCTATCTCATAATAAATGAATTTCCAAACTGCCAATCTTTAAGGAAATCTTCTCTTTAATTGAGCACAGCAACCGGATCATGACTCGATGCGGACAAGACTGACCTTTTGCCCCCCAATCCCTCCCTTCCCGATCCCCAATGATCTGCTTTTCATTGGCTATCTTCCAAGTCACTCCACTGACTTCTTGTCTCGTCATTTCCCAGGAATGTCTCCCCCCTCCTCATTTCCACGACGACCGGGCTTCAAAGGGATTTAGCAGGCAAAAGTTCAGGGCTTATCTCTCTCCTCTCTATGCCAGCGGTGAGACGCTGACACATAAACTCTTTCAACTCCTACCCTCAAAATGACATTATAGAGCACTGCACACCAGAACAACTAGATACAAGGACCCTTTTTCCCCAAACGCCATCACTCTGCTAAACAAATAATTCCCACAACACTGTCAAACTATTCACTAAGTCTGCATTACTATTAATCTTCTCATCGTTCCTATCACTCATCTTCTCCCATTTATACTGCATGACTGTAACTTTGTTGCTGATATCCTTACGATTTATATTAATATTGTTTCCTAGTATGATTCGATTGCTTATTTGTACCCTATGACTATCGTTAAGTGTTGTACCTTATGATTCTTTTCTTTTATGTACAATGAGAGCGTATGCACCAAGACAAATTCCTTGTGTGTCCAATCACACTTGGCCAATAAAGAATCCTATTCTGTTCTGTTCTGTTCTCTATCCTGTATCCTGCAATGTACTGATTTATACTTTCAAGCCTGGCGCTTAAGTGGCCTGGCATTTTTTCACCTCTTGGGGATTGTAAGGGGATGGAAGGCCGTGCGGATTCCATGGCTAGAGAGCCAGTGGAAGGATGACCCTGAGAAAGTTCCCTTATCACTTTCTCAGAGCAGCCGGTACAATAACATTTTCGCACTTGTGGATTGGCTGAATCCACTTTGGGAGGGGTTCCTAATTCCTTTATTCTACCTTTATGGCTTGAGGGCTCCACAGAGTCTGCTTTCTTTTTGCCCTATCACCTCTATTCAATAAAAGGTACATTTGGAAACGCTAAGTTTCAAGAGCCTTTAAAAGGGAAAATGTAAAGGTTCCCCTTGCACATACATGCTAGTCGTTTCTGACTCTAGGGGGCAGTGCTCATCTCCGTTTCAAAGCCGAAGAGCCAGCGCTGTTTTTTAATTTTAATTTTTAATATTTTTAGTATTTTATATATTCAAATTTTAAAATTGGTTTTAAATGATTGGGGTTTTAATTTGTCTGGGCCAAAACTATTTAATTTGATTTTAATTCTGCTTTTAAATTTTGTATGTATGGATTTTATTGTTGGCTGTTCACCGCCCTGAGTCCTTCGGGAGTAGGGCGGTATATAAATCAAATAAATAAATAAAGTGTTTCCCCCAAAATAAGACCGGGTCTTATATTAATTTTTGCTCCAAAAGATGCATTTGGGATTAATTTTCTGGTTAGGTTTTATTTTGGGGGGGGGGGTAAGGAATACGGTATTAAACGCATCCATTTGGTTGACGATCTTAACTGGGGCTTATTTTTGGGGTAAGGCTTATATTATGAGCATCCTGAAAAAATCATGCTAGGATGTCAGCATTTCAACCTGCATTTACTCTAGTGCTGACAGCGGAGGCGTCTGGAAAGTGACATTTGACTTTTCACCTACTTATTTTCCCTGGAGATAATATCCCCTAGGAGATGGGATGGGAGGGGGGAAATTCCTTTGAGCTGGAGCAGTAGATTAGGGGTAGAATGACTTGGAAGATGGCCAATGAGTGCAGGGGAGTGGGGAACGGAAAGGGAGGGTTTTGGGGCTGGACGTCAGTGTTGGCTTCGTTTGGAGTCGGGTTAGAAATGTCGTGCTTAATAAATAGGAGTTTTTCTTCAAAGACTTTGTTTGAAATGCAATTTATTTGAGACGACCTCGAAACTTGACATAGGGCTTATTTTCTGGTTGGGCCTTATTTTCGGGGGAAACAAGATAGTATCAGGTCTCTAGTTTATTAAGCTGCAACTAGAGGATTATTTTCAACATCTGTTAAGGGAGTGGCAGCAGCAGCGTCTCCCCCATTCCAATTTGGATGAAAAATTCTCTTACTCAAACACAGTATTTACATGGAGTCCTTGGTGTTCTTGGAGCTTGGCTCTTTGCCTGCAGATATTTCTGACCACTGATGATGTTCAATCAGTCAACAAAAGTCTGTGAGCAAACAACCAAGCTCAAAGAGCGTGAAGGACCCCATAGTCCTCCTCCTCCTCCTGCTCTACCCATTCTCTTCCTCCTCCATTCCACAACCTTCACTCCCTTTTAGCCTGATGATGTTACCTAGTTGGGTCATGAAACGTCTGCAAAAAAAAAACCCAACCAAGCTCAGAGAGCACCAAGGAATCCACAATCTAACCCTGAGCTACAAATATTCTCTTCTATTCGTAGGCACCTGCCAGCTTTCTCATTCCTGCACTTCTCCTGGTTTCCATTAATTTAGCTGATGCCACTCGGTGATCCCCCCCCAATTACTACGAGCCACATAATAATCTTCGCAGCGCGTAAGTCCCCAAGATACTCACAAATGGTTAGTTTTTCTAGCTTGGCAAAAGTGTTGCTCAGATCCTTCCCGATGCGCCTGAGGATCACAAGAGACGGGCCATCAAATACAACACCAAATCCTCGACAGGCAACATTGTTCGCTACGCTGAATGATTTTTTGACAATCGCTCCCGAGTTACGGGGTAGTCCTGAATTATACCAATGGCAATTCAGGCCAGTATTACGATTGTAAATTGTTGCAGTCGTTAATTGCAAGGTTGACTCAGCCTTCCATCCTTTCTAAGGTAGGTTAAATGAGGACCCAGTTTGTGGGGGCAATAAGCTGACTTTGTATAAATATACAAAAGGATGAAGGCTATTGCTGAGCACATTGTAAGCCGCCCTGAGTCTTCGGAGAAGGGCGGCATATAAATCAAATTAAAAAAAAAAAAAAAAATGGAGGAATTTTCCTGGCCGCACCTGATTTTAGGACATTTTTTGTGGCGAGAGTTAAGGAAAACTATCCCCTGCGCATTCTGCCTTAAAAGAATGAAACAGTAATAATAGAGTTGGAAGGGACCTTAGAGATCTTCTAGTCCAACCCCCTCCTCAAGCAGGAGACACTATATAATTCCAGATGAATGGTTGTCCAATCTCTTCTTAAAAACCTCTACCCACAACTTCTGGAGGCAGGCTGTTCCACTGGTTAATTTTTAGGAAATTTCTTAGTTCCAGGTTGCTTCTCTCCTTGATTAATTTCCATCCATTGCTTCTTGTCCTACCCTCAGGGGCTTTGGAGAATAGCTTGACTGCCTCTTCTTTGGGGCAGTCCCTGAGATATTGGAAGACTGCTATCCTGTCTCCCCTGGTCCTTCTTTTCATCAGACTAGACATACCCAATTCCAGCAACCGTTCTTCGTATGTTTTATCCTCCAGCCCCCTAACCCTCTTTGTTGCTCTTCTCTACACTCTTTCCAGAGTCTCAACATCTTTTTGTACATTGTGGAAACCAAAACTGGATGCAATATTCCAAATCCCTCTGTTAACGCAGCCTGGGACTGCATACCCATTCCAGCAGCCATGGCTGAGAGGCCTTCATCGGTGTCTCCGCGCTGCCCACCCTGACTTAACAAGTCAACCTTGCTAGACATAAACGGTCCAAGGTGCTTACTTAGCCATGAGAGTAAATTCACTTCTTTGCCGGATGGCTCCGCTCTGCGCCGGCTTGTTGATGTGAAGCCCATTCTGGAAACGGAGAAGGCAGAAAGAGAAAATTCCCATTTTAGCAATAGCAATAGCAATTATATAACACTTCATAGTGCTTTTACAGCCCTCTCTAAGCGATTTATAAAATCAAGGAAGGAAGAAAGGAAGGAAGGAAGGAAGGAAGGAAGGAAGGAAGGAAGGAAGGAAGGAAGGAAGGAAGGAAGGAATGAAGATAAATAGATGGAAAGGGAGGGAGGGAGGGAGGGAGGGAGGGAGGGAGGGAAGGAAGGAAGGAAGGAAGGAAGGAAGGAAGATGAGTAGATAAATAGATGAATCGAAGGAAGGAAGGAAGGAGGAAAGGAAGGAAGGAAAGGAAAGAAGATGAGTAGATAAATAGATGGATCGAATGGAAGGAAGGAAGATGAGTAGATAAATAGATGGATCAAAGAGAAGGAAGGAAGGAAGGAAGGAAGGAAGGAAGGAAGGAAGGAAGGAAGGAAGGAAAGGAAGATGAGTAGATAAATAGATGGATCAAAGAGAAGGAAGGAAGGAAGGAAGGAAGGAAGGAAGGAAGGAAGGAAGGAAGGAAGGAAGGAAGGGCAATAGCAATAGCACTGAGACTTATATCCCACTTCACAATGCTTTACATCCCTCTCTAAGCAGTTTACAAAGTCAGCCTCTTGCCCGTCAACAATACGGGTCCTCATTTTTACTGACCTCGGAAGGACGGAAGGCTGAGTCAACCTTGAGCCGGCGAGATTTGAACTGCTGAACTGCAGCTAGCAGTCACCTAAAGAAGCCTGCAGTGCTGCCCTCTAACCACTGCGCCACCTCGGCCCTTTTACCTCATTGAAAAACATTCCCGAGGGTGGGAAAATGCTAATTTTCTATGCTGGGCAGGAGACCAACCGCCACTTCCTGTCTTTTTAAAGATTTCAACCGCAGCAGTAAAGAACCGGCTGTTTATTTCCTACCAGCCAAACCATCTCGCTGAGGATCATTCAAAGGGCAAAGCTTCTGGTTGAAAAGGGATCGCTTCTCCGCACTCACTTCTCTGCTTTGCAAGGACTTGCAGGCCGAGCGGAACTCGTGCGTGCGGTCCTGGCACGACATGGCGTCCCACTGTGGCTGGGGAGGGTTGATGGGGGCAGCAGCAGCGGTCGCCGCAGGAGGGGCCCCAAGCGGAGAGAAAGCCTGCGTCTGGGACGGCCCCAGGTAAACGCCTTCCTCAGTGTTTCGGGAGCCGTGGCGTTTCCTCGTATTCATGGAGGCTCATAACCTGTGGCTGTTAGGGAAGAGAGAGAAAGGGATTAGAGGAGAGCAGAGTGGGAAGGCACTTTGGAGGTCATCTAGTCCAGCCCCTCACCCAAGCAGGAAATCCTTGACCATTCTGGACTAGTAGCTCTCCAATCTCCTCTTAAACACCTCCAGTGTTGGAGCATTTACAACTTCTGGAGGCAAGTTGTTCCACTGATTAATTGTTCTCACTGTCAGGAAATTTCTCCTTAGTTCTAGGTTGCTTCTCTCCTTGATGAGTTTCCACCCGTTGCTTCTTGTCCTGCCTTCTGGAGTTAGACTCACAGAATAACAGATTTGGAAGGGATAGAATAGAGATAGGGATAGGGATAGGGAGAGAGTAGAGTAGAGTAGGGTAGGGTAGGGTAGGGTAGGGTAGGGTAGGATAGGATAGGATAGGATAGGATAGGATAGGATAGGATAGGATAGGATAGAATAGAATAGGATAGAATAGGATAGAATAGAATAGAATAGAATAGAATTAAGAATAGCATAGCATAGCATAGCATAGCATAGCATAGCATAGCATAGCATAGCGGAGAAGAGAAGAGAAGAGAAGAGAAGAGAAGAGAAGAGAAGAGAAGAGAAGAGAAGAGAAGAGAAGAGAAGGGACCTTGGAGGTCTTCTAGTCCAACCTCCTGCTTAGGCAGGAAACCCTACACCAATTCAGACAAATGGTTGTCCGATTTCTTCTGAAACACTTCCAGTGATGGAGCACCCACGACTTCTGGTGGCAAGTTGTTCCACTGATTAATTGTTCTCACGGTCAGGAAGTTTCTCCTTAGTTCCAGGTTGCTCCTCTCCTTGATGAGTTTCCACCCGTTGCTTCTTGTCCTGCCCTCAGAGGCTTTGGAGAATAGCCTGACTCCTCTCTTCTTTGGGGCAGCCCCTGAGATATTGGAAGACTGCTCTCATGTCTCCCCTAGTCCTTTTCATGAAACTAGACATATCCAGTTCCCGAAACCGTTCTTCATATGCTTTAGCCTCCAGTCTAATCATCTTTGTTGCTATCTTAGGATCTTAGAGATCTTCTAGACTACCCCGCTGCTTAAGCAAGAAACCCCATATGAAAGATTCCCATGAAATATGGCTACCCTTTTCATATGTGTCTATCTATTTGTAAATATTTGTCCTGCATGACTTTGTTCCTCTTTTCTTTTCTTTTTTTTTAGTTTCATTTTCTTTTTCTTTCTGCAGGATCTTTTTCCTTCTAATGTGGCATGTTGTTTATTTTGAAACAGAATTAAATTACTTTTGCTTTCAATTACTCAAAGCGAAAACAACAACAACAACAAGCCTTTAATTCATGCCTATGAAAGCTGGAACAAAACTAAAAATGAAAGACGCAACAAAGCACGGAGGTTTTTTTTTCTTCTAAATAACACCCAAGACTGAAACCGAATAGGAAATGAACAGTATGCCAGCAACCTTCCTAACGAAGTGAAACTTCTCCATTTAAGTCACTTGTTGAAACTACCTAAGTCAGCTTTTTTAAATCTTTCGGGGCAAACTGTTTATTTGACAAATCCGGCTTCTGTTTTTTTTGTTTTCCTGCCTGACTTCTCACATGCCATAAAATCAATCTGATCCAAGTTTCCTTAATCTGTGATCATACATGCAGCGATGGTTGGATAGGAAAGTACCTGTTTGCAATACTTCAAATTGTCAACAGAAACTATTTGAAGCTCAAGGTTGGAATGAAGGGTGCTTGGTGCTCTCTTGAGCTTAGTGGTTTTTCTGCAGACGTTTCGTGACCCAACTAGGTAACGTCATCAGTGCTAGAAAGGAATGGGGAGGGGAGATTGTTGCAAATGCTCCTTCTAGCGTTGATGTTACCTACTTTGGCAGTAAAACGTCTGCAAGAAAACTACCAAGCTCAGAGAGCACCAAGGACCCCAGAGTCCTCCTCCTCCTTCCCCCCTTCTAGCACTGATGATGTAACTTAGTTGGGTCATGAAACATCTGCAAGAAAACCAGCAAGCTCAGAGACCGCCGAGGGCCTCACTTCAATTATCATTCGACCAACCACTTACTCACCATGAAATTAAAAAGAATTTATTATGACAGGGTTCCTAAAAGGTCTCCCGTTCAGGAATTGGCAAAACCCAACCCTGCTTATTAGCTTCTCCAAGATTGCTCCGTCATACAGGCTACCGTCTTTTTTGGCCTCCCCCATTTCAGCGGGAAGAATTGAGGAACGACCCCCCCCTTAATTAATATGTTCTGCCTGAGCATATGGGATCTCTTCATGCAGGAGCAGCCAGAGGGATTATATCTAAATATTGCTGAAGGCCAGACAGAAATCTTACGTATAACATTTTATTCTAATGCCAGAAGAAACGAAAAGCAAGAGACAAAAAGTTTTCATTGCACCAAAATCCTACATTTGCTGAAGTCAGCTAATGGCAACCAACACAACAAAACCTTCCCTCTTCCTTGATTCATTTCACCACAGCCCTGCGAGGTAGGGTAGGTTTCGGTTTGAAAGACAGGAAGTGATCTAAACCGGAGAAGCTAACTGACAGGTGGAGGGGAGGATTCGAACCTGGGTCTCTTAAGTCTAATGTAGCACTTATAGCCAAAAGGAAAGAGAGGAAGGAAGGAAAAAATAATCTGACCGTCCCTAGCAAACACGGACACCCGATTTGGGTTGAACCACCAGGCTGGGGAGGATGGGAGGCGTGGTTCAAGTGGCTTGGGGGACATCTACTTCCTTCATCCCACTAGGTTGGGGAGGATGGGGAGTGTAGTTCATGGCTTGGGGTCCTCTAAATCCCATCAGCCCACTAGTCTGGGGAGGATAGGAGGTGTGATTCAAGTGGCTCAGGGACATCTGGTCCCCTCACCCCACCAGGCTGGGGAAGATGGTGGGTGTAGTTCAATTGGCTGGGGGGCATCTACTCCCCTCACTCCACCAGGCTGGGGAGGATGGGACATGTAATTCCACTGGCTCAGGGATATTTACTTCCCTCACACCACCAGGCTGGGGAGGATGGGAGGTGTAGCTCAATTGGTTTGGGGGCATCTACTCCCCTCACTCCACTAGGCTGGGGAGGATGGGACATGTAATTCCACTAGTTCAGGGATATTTACTTCCCTCACACCAGGCTGGGGAGGATGGGACATGTAATTCCACTGGCTCAGGGATATTTACTTCCCTCACACCACCAGGCTGGGGAGGATGGGAGGTGTAGCTCAATTGGTTTGGGGGCATCTACTCCCCTCACTCCACTAGGCTGGGGAGGATGGGACATGTAATTCCACTAGTTCAGGGATATTTACTTCCCTCACACCAGGCTGGGGAGGATGGGACATGTAATTCCACTGGCTCAGGGATATTTACTTCCCTCACACCACCAGGCTGGGGAGGATGGGAGGTGTAGCTCAATTGGTTTGGGGGCATCTACTCCCCTCACTCCACCAGGCTGGGGAGGATGGGACATGTAATTCCACTGGCTCAGGGTTATTTACTCCCCTCACACCAGGCTGGGGAGGATGGGAAGTGTAGCTCAATTGGTTTGGGGGCATCTACTCCCCTCAACCCACCAGGCTGGGGAGCATGGGAACTGTAATACCAGTGGCTGAGGGATATTTACACCCCTCATCCCTCCAGGCTGGGGAGGATGGGTGGTGTAGTTCAAGCTGCCTGGGACCTCAGCCCAGAGAAAACGGGAAAGAAACCGGGGTTAGAGGGCAGGGGAAGAAATCCATGGGGGGGACCCCAAAGGAGGGGGCCCCCTCGAGGCGAGGCAGCGGGGGGAAGGGGGAGCCCTTTCGAGGGGACACCAACAGGAAAAGACGGGGGGGCGACGCGGGAGGGGAGACCCCGAGGACGGGAGGGGGGACTTTTACGAGGGGACACCCCCAAGGGATACTCCGTCCCCGCCCCGCACTCACCAATCCCGCGGACCCGGAGCGTTTCTCGGCGTCGCTGGGCGGCTCGGTTCCGAACACCGGCCTCCGCATCGAACAGCCAAACAAGGCGAAAAGAGGGCGGGCCGCGACGTCACTGCCACGTACCCTATCAGCTGATGGCGTCACACGCACGGCGCCGCGCGCGCATGCACGCACGGCGTCGCCGCGCCACGCCCCTCGCGCGGCTTCCTGCCTGTCGTCGTACCCGTGACGTTGAAGGGAGTGGGAGGGAGGGTAGTTGCTAGGCGACCGAGGAGCACTTTTGAGAGGCGTCGGTAGAAAGCGAAGGGGGAGGGACTACCTTCCGTCATGGTTGCTGGGCAACCAAAGCAAACAGGGCCTAGTGCCTTTCCTCAGCCTTACTTTAGTGCAGGCTCTCTTGAACTCTCCATAGACAAAGCAGCCATTTCCCAGCAGTTACAGTAACAGTAGAGTTGGAAGGGACCTTGGAGGTCATCTAGTCCAACCCCCTGCTCACTCAGTTAGTGCAGGCAGTGCCGCGATATCTAGAAGTTGCTGGAGTGCAACGGGAAGAATTTCAATTTTTAGAAAGGCTGCACCTGTCGCAGTGAGCCACCTCACCTCAGTCTGGTGCTCTCTAGGACAGGGGTCTCCAATCTTGGCCACTTTAAGCTTGGCGGACTTCAACTCCCAGAATTCCCCAGCCAGCAAAGCTGGCTGGGGAATTCTGGGAGTTGAAGTCCGCCAGGCTTAAAGTGGTCAAGGTTGGAGAGACCCCTGCTCTAGATGCTGCAATGCAAGGTTGTGGACTTCAACTCCCAGAATTCTCACCCATGGCCATGCTGGCTGTGGAATTCTGGGAGTTGAAGTCCCTAAGTCTGGAAACAGACAAAAGATGCTGAAACCAATATCTAGGAAGGCAAAAGGGGGATTTTCAGACAATCAAACGTTTATTTTTCTTCCCCACACCTACACAAAATTGGCTGGGGGGGTGATGGGCGTTGTAATCCAATGCATACAAGACATGTGCTTCTCCACAGGCGGTGGCACTTCTAGGATTGTGGATGGGAACTCCCAGAATTCTCATTCCATGGCCATGCTGGCCGGGGAATTCTGGGAGTTGAAGTCCACCCATCTCAAAGCACGGTGGCTGGGGAATGCTGGGAGGCGAAGACCACACTTCTTAAAACTCCCGTGTTTGAAAAACACTGAATAAGACCATCCTTTCAGACCCGACAAACCCATTTTCTGACTGCTCCCTTTGCACCACGCACACAAGCTACAATTTCATAGGAAACATACGTGATAATGAATGTTTATTCCCCGTAGCTGTATAACTTCCGACATGTTGGAACCGAGCTGCCGTAACACTAGCTAACTCTTCTGTCCAGTGGTCACAACATATTCTCGGCACTGAGGTCGCTAATTTGGGAGGTTTGAGCAAGTCTTCCACTGGGTCCGGCAGCTTCTCCCTCCAGGCGCTTGTTAAAGGATTCGTGGGTGTTGTTGAAAACGGACCAACGTCTCCAAATCACGGTGACCTTGGTACTTTCTGATCTGGATGTCAAACCTGGCTTCTGCGCATCCACTCCTTTTTTCTGGCCGGCCAATTTTTTCCGTAATGAGATTTTTTTCTTCTTTTTCCCTGGCAAGGCGAGAGAAGAACAAGGAAGATTAAATCCCGATTTTAAGGATGGGATCAACTGATTGAAACAACCTAGAACTGAGGAGAAATTTCCTGACAGTGAGAACTCTTAACCAGGCTTGCTTCCACTCCGTCACTGAAGGTTTTTAAGAAGAGATTGGAGAACCATTTCTCTGAAATGATATAAGGTTTCCTGCCTGAACAGGGGATTGGACTAGAAGACCTCCAAGATCCCTTCCAACTCTGTTATTCCTCCAGCCAAAAAAGCCAATGCAATCCTAAACTGCATTAACAGAGGGATACAATCAGGATCAAAGGAGGTACTAATACCACTCTATAAAGCAGAGATCTTCAAACTTGGATGCTCTAAGAGTTGTGGACTTCAAGCATAGCTGGCTGGAGGATTCTGGGAGTTGGAAGTCCACAAGTCTTCAGTTTGAAGACCGCCGCTATAAAGCCTTCGTAAAACCGCACCTAGAAAAACTGCATCCAGTTTTGGTCACCACACTATAAAAAAAGATTTGGAGACTCTAGAAAGAGTGCAGAGAAGAGCAACCAGGATGATTAGGAGAATGGAGACTAAAACATACGATGAAGGGTTGCAGGAATTGGGCACGGCTAGTCTAGTGAAGAGAAGGACCAGGGGGAGACAGGAGAGCATCTTCCAATATTTGAGGGGCTGCCACAGAGAGGAGGAAGGGGGTCAAGCTATTTTCCAAAGCAGAAGAAAGAAAAGAAAGAAAGAAAGAAAGAAAGAAAGGAAGGAAGGAAGGAAGGAAGGAAGGAAGGAAGGAAGGAAGGAAGGAAGGAAGGAAAGGTAGAAGGGAGGGAGGGAAGGAAAGAAAGAAGGAAAGAAAGAAAGAAAGAGGAAGGGAGGAAGGAAAGAAAGGTAGAAGGGAGGGACGGAAGGAAAGAAAGAAGAAAGAAATCTGAGTGAACCATGGATGGACAGAAGACATGGCTAGTCCAGTGAAGAGAAGGACCAGGGGAGACAGGAGAGCATCTTCCAATATTTGAGGGGCTGCCCCAGGGAGGAGGAAGGGGGTCCAGCTATTTTCCAAAGCACCCAAAGGCCAGACAAGGAAGAATGGATGAAAACTGACCAAGGAGAGATTCAACCTGGAAATAAGGAGACATTTTCTGACAGTGAGAACAATCAACCGATGGAACAGAAGTTGCCTTCGGAAGTTGTGGGAGCTTCATCGCTGGAGGCTTCCAAGAAGAAACTGGAGTGCCATCGGTCAGAAATGGAGAAGGGTCTCCTGCTTGAGCAGGGGGCTGGACTAGATGACCTCCAAGGTCCCTTCCAACTCATCTGTTATAAAAGGGCCAGCTCAATTTTCCTTATTCCCACGATGGGCAGCTAAGTTTGGAGAAGGCAGGCTTAGATATACCTTCCCTCCTTGGGCAAGTGAGGGTCTTGGAGGGGGGTGGGATTCCCAGGAGCGGAGGGAGACCACCTCCCGCCCCAGCTGCAAAATAAGCCCCGCCCTCTCCCCGCGAGCCCCGCCCCGTGCTTCCCCGAACGTTCCATCGGGAAGCTCTTCCCACCCACGTGGCGGGGAATCCCCAACCCGGGGATTCCCTTTATTATGGGGGGGGGAGGGGGCGGGAAAGCCCTCCGCTGACCCTCCGCTCACTTTGTTCCTCCGGCGCGGAAGCCGCTGCCCTGTAAGCCTGACCCGTGTCTTCCTCCACGTCGGGATGCCCTTCCTTGGATTCCACGCAGCCCATCGCCCGCCTGGATGGGGGGCCGAGCCCCCCCCAGTAAGGGACTCGGCGGCGCCGCCGATCGGCTGCCTCCGATGCCTTGGCGGCTTTTGTGAGATCACGCCACCGCCGCTTGACCCACCCGTGCAGACTAGATCGCGGGGGATCCTTTCCCCCCCCTCCCCCCGAAGCCATTAAACCAAGTTTCATTTGCAACCAATGGGGCAGGGAGGAGGGGGAGTTTATTAAGAACCAGGCTCAATTCAAAAGAAGCCCCGTTCTCTCTCTCCCTCCCGCTCCCCGCCCGCAGGGGGTTGGACTAGATGACCTCCAAGGTGGCTTCCAACTGTTGTTACTGTTACTTAGTCCACCTCCCACCCCGGCCAGGTGAGGAGCAGAAGGTGGTGGGAATTGGGGGTGGGGTGGGGATGTTTGGAAAACTAAAGGTCGTTTTGATTTTAATGTTCCTATTTAGCCTTTTTTTAAAGGTTGTATCTCTATCATCCATCTATCTATCATCTATCATCCATCCATCTATCTATATATCTATCATTCATTTATCTATCTATCATCTATTTATCTATCATCTATCATCCATCTATCTATCATCTATCATCCATCTATCATCTATCAATCTATCATCTATCAATCTATCATCTATCATCCATCTATCATCCATCTATCACCTGTCTATCTATCATCCATCCATCATCTATCAATGTATCTATCATCTATGTATCTATCTATCATCCATCTATCTATCATCTATCATCCATCATCCATCTATCTATCATCTATCATCCATCTATCATCTGTCTATCATCCATCCATCTATCATCTATCTATGTATCATCTATGTATCTATCATCCATCTATCTATCTATGATCCATCTATCTAATCTATCATCTATCATCTATCAATCATCCATCTATCTATCATCCATCTATCATCCATCTATCTATCATCTATTTATGTATCTATCATCTATCTATCTATCTGTCTGTCTGTCTGTCTGTCTGTCTGTCTGTCTGTCTGTCCTCTGTTGCTTTTCCCAGAGGTGCCTTGAAGGAGAGATAGGCTGCCTATCAATTTTTTAAATTTATATGCTTAGAAGAATAAAATAATCAAATCAAATCAGAGGAAGGAGTCCCCAGACTTGTGGGGAAGGGGGATGGAGATTACAGCATGAGTCCCCAGCTCAGCTTTTGCCCCCCTAAGCCTTCAGCTAGACTGCTTCTAAACCTGGAGGCTCCATCGCTCCAGCTCAGCTTTTGCCCCCTGAGCCTTCTGTCAAATAATTCACTAAGACTGTATTACCATTATCCTTCTCTTCCTTACTAGTATCTGTCTCTTCCCACTTCTGACTATAGGTTGCTTGTATCTTTCAATTTATATCGTTTTTATTCATTTCCTAGTACGATTTGATAGCTTATTAGTGACCTTGACTAACACTAAGTGCTGTATCTTTTTATTCTCGATGAATGTATTTTATTCTCCTTTTTTTAAAAAAAATTTGGTTTATATGCCGCCTTTCTCCGGAGACTCAGGGCGGCTTACAGTGCGTTAAGCAATAGCCTTCATACTTTTTGTATATTTATACAAAGTCAGCTTATTGCCCCCACAACTGGGTCCTACCTTAGAAAGGATGGAAGGCTGAGTCAACCTTGAGCCTTGGAGAGATTCGAACCAGCAGTAAATTGCAGGCAGCTGTGTTAATAACCAGCTTAATAACAGGGTGCCTTAGACCACTGTACTACCAAGGCTCCTTATGTCCACTGACAGCATATGCACCACAAATTCCTTGTGTGTCCAATCACACTTGGCCAATAAAGAATTCTATTCTATTCTATTCTATTCTATCCTATTCTATTCTCTACTTCTTATTCTATTCTAATTTATTCTATTCATATTTATTGTATTATCTATTTTATTATCTACTTATTCTATTCTATTCTATTCTACTCTACTCTAATTATTCTATTCTATTCTATTCTATCCTATATTCTATTCTATCCTATATTCTATTCTATTATTCTATTCTATTCTATTCTATTCTATCCTATATTCTATTCTATTCTATCCTATTCTATTCTCTACTTCTTATTCTATTCTAATTTATTCTATTCATATTTATTGTATTATCTATTTTATTATCTACTTATTCTATTCTATTCTACTCTACTCTATTCTAATTATTCTATTCTATTCTATCCTATATTCTATTCTATTCTATCCTATATTCTATTCTATATTCTATCCTATCCTATCCTATCCTATCCTATCCTATCCTATCCTATCCTATCCTATCCTATCCTATCCTATCCTATCCTATCCTATCCTATCCTATTCTATTCTATTCTATTCTATTCTATTTTTATATCTATCCTCTCCTCTTAGTTCCAGCCTCCTGGGATCACACCATCCCAGGAGGTAACCGTCCCAGCCCCACCTCCCAACGCACAAAATCAACGACCTTGTGAGATCCGCTTACCTTCTTGCGGTTTGCTTAAACAATGGCGGCCCGAAAACGGTCGTAAGATCGGACGCGATGAACTTAACGACCAAACTGTGCTCCCCAATTGTGGCCGGCCGTTGAGGGCTAGCATCAAATTAAGACAGGTGTGCAGAATGGAACCCAACCCCTTCGCACCTTTTAAACAAAACCCCAAAGCCCACCCAGATTGGGAAAACCCCCCCCCAAAATTAAATTGCATCAGAAAGCCCGGCTTGTTGGGACTGCCCCGTTTGGCACAGGCTCTCCCGAAATGCAGGTAGTCCTCGACTTACAACAGCCCGCTTAGTGACCGTCCAAAGTTAAAAACGGTGCTGAGAAAAAGTGACTTAGGACCGTTTTTCACACTTTACGACCGTTGCAGCATCTTTTCCCCTCCCCCCCCCATGGTCACGTGATCAAAATTCGGACGCTTGGCAGCTGACTCATATTTATGACGGTCGCAGTGTCACACGTGATCCCTTTTGTGACCACCTGACCAGCAAAGTCAATGAGGGGAAGCCGCCGGATTCAGTGTTATTAACACTTGCAGCGATCCGTTTAACAACCTTGGCAAGGATAATTGTAAAATGGGAGAAAGTTCACTTAACAAATGCCTCACTTAGCAACATTAAATGCTGGGCTCAGGTGTGGTCGTAAGCCAAGGACTACCTGTGTTTTAGATTTTAATATTTTTTGTCGTATAGTAGACCTTTTATTTTCCCTGGGATTCTTCTGACACAGAGAAACAAACAAACCAAAAGCAGATAAAAGTGAAGATAGAGGGAACAGGGGGAAAAAAATAAATTAATTCCCACCTCCGTTTCATTTTAGCTCTCGGTCCTGTAAAATCTTGTAGACGAAACGTGTGCTCATTCCTGCTTTGACAGCATCCGAACTCGCAGCCAAGGGCTTAAAGAATCTTTCCCCCCCCCCCCTGCCCAGGAATCGGGCAGCCTTGTCTTCATTAACTTTCCCTCCCCCCCCCCACCTCAGGGATGAAATTCAATTTTTTTTTTTTACTACTGGTTTTGCGGGCGTGGCTTGGTGGGCGTGGCAGAGGAAGGATACTGCAAAATCTCCATTCCCACCCTACTCCAGGGAAAGGATACTGCAAAATCCTCATTCCCTCCCCACTCCTGGGGGAAGGATACTGCAAAATCCCCATTCCCACCCCACTCCTGGGGCCAGGATTTGCCGGTTCTCTGAACGACTCCAATTTTCCGCTACCGGTTCTCCAGAACCTGCTGAATTTCACCCGTGACCCCCTCCCCCTCTTCCAATCAACGCGCCAAAGAAAACTTCTCAAATGCGTGTCCGGATGTTAAAGGAAACCCATCGGATGAGATTTTGCCAGCTTTGTGTTAAAAAGGTAGAGGCTTGCTGTACCTCTCACCGCGAACACAATTTAGTCTTTTTCATCTTCTTCTGCTTTTGGACGTTCGGATCCTTGAGGGGTTTCGGATTCCCCGTCCGGGAGCCAAGATCTGGATCGACTTTCCGCTTGGAAGCCACCACTTCCATGGAGTTCCATAATTCGTCGTCCTCCTCTTTCACCTCGTCCTGCAGGTTAACGGACGGCTCCAGATCCTCACTCTGCAAAAAGAAAATAAGAGAAACAGATCACGGGGGTGGAACTGGCGGGTAGTGTCCAAATCTCCTTTCAGCCTCATTGGTTGATTGGGAGTAATAATGCAGCACGTCTTAAGACCGGCTGTTTAAACCAGGGGTCCCCAATCTTTTGGACCTCAGGGACCACTAAATTTATAATTTTAAATCCCACTAATATAATCTGCCAATTGACAGGTTGAGTGGGCGTGGCTAGGTGGTCATATGACTGGGTGGGCGTGGCCAACTCGATGGCGAACTTGATGTCACTCACATCGAGGGGCGCCTCGCTGGCCTCTACTCGCCCCTCCCCTCCCAGCCACTCTTCGCCTGCCCGCCCCGGCTCCTTAGGCGCCCAACAGGAAGCAGTTGTTGGAGCTAAGCATCACAAGAAAGAGTTGGCAAAACAGCTGGCTCAGATTAAATTGGATCTGACCGAGAAGGAGGTTGAGCAGAAGCACCTCACTGAGGACTAGGAGCACAGGCTTTCTAAGCAGAGGGAAGACCTGCAGGAGTGCAAGGGCAGGTACCAGCGCCTGGAGGCTCAGCGGGCTGAGATGGTCAGCCAGTTCCAGGCCATGAGGCTGTCCCCACTGGAACGGGGCCCTCCGGCTCTTTGCCACCAGCGGCTCTTCCCTCCAGCCTTCGCCCAAAGCCCCACACCAGGAGATCAAAGCAGACCCTGAGTCGGAATTTCTGCCCCCCTCCAACCCACACAAAAAGACCCCGAAGGGGGAGACTCTCTGCAGCAACACAAACGTTCATTGCACGTATCCGTCCCAGGGGCCGTAGTTTGAGGACCCCTGATTTAGTGCGATATAAAAAAATGCAAATCATTTTTCTGCAGACCACCAAAATTTTCTTGCGGATCACCAGTTTGTGACCGCTGGTTTAAACAACCACTCAAAGTTATGACGAACTCCCCCAAAGCTACTTACGGCCCATTTTCAAAGTTATGATAGCCGTATACAAACATACACACACACAAACAAACACACACCATGGCCATGGTAACTCACCTCCCATTTTTCCCGGCTGGTCAGCAAGAGGCAGTTCAATCGGGATTTTAGATAAACCTGGAATCAAGACAGACTCGGTAAGAAATGTTTTTAAAAGGGAAGAAATTAAACCCCAGGATTTCCAGTCTCTTGGACAGCCTGCGTCAAGCTTTCCTGGAGATTCGGATCCCACCTGATTAGAGATAAAGTTAGGCAACCTGCAGCTCGCACAGGCTCCCCCCCCCACCCAATCATTTAGAGTGAGAGGGATCTTGGGAGTCCTAGTGGACAATCATTTAAAGATGAGCCAGCTGTGTGCAGCGGCAGCCAAAAAACCTAATACAATTCTTGATTGTATAGGTAAAGATAAAGGTTCCCCTTGCACATACGTGCCAGTCGTTCCTGACTCTAGGGGGCGGTGCTCATCTCCGTTTCAAAGCCGAAGAGCCAGCGCTGTCCGAAGACGTCTCCGTGGTCCTGTGGCCGGCATGACTCAACGCCAAAGGCGCACAGAACGCTGTTACCTTCCCACCCAAAGGTGGTCCCTGTTTTTCTACTTGCATTTTTTTTAACCTGCTTTCGAACTGCTAGGTTGGCAGAAGCTGGGACAAGTCACGGGAGCTCACTCCGTTACGCGGCACTAGGGATTCGAACCGCCGGACTGCCGACCTTTTGATTGACAAGCTCAGCATCTTATAGTGCCTTCCAGCTCTATTGTGATTGTAAGCTCCAGATTCTGTACCCAAATCCCCAATTCTGCCGACTCTACCTTGTGTTCTAAACGCTGGCTCTGGAGGTTGTGCAGCCGAAGAAAACGGTCCAATCCACACGAGGCGACCACAGGAAGCGTAGGGTGACACTGGATGGCGCGGACACTGCCGGCAAAACCCTTAAGGCACTTCACCAAACGCCCTGTGACAGAGAGAGTCCAAGGTTGAGTGGCAAGAATTACGTCTTCACCCCAAAATACATGTGATAGGGTTGGCTCAATCAACCATATTTCAACTGGGAAACTCTTTTGAGAACCCTAAATTGAAATTTAGGAATTTCTGGAAGCTTGGCACTCAAGCTTGGCTCCCCTTGAAGTGCACCCGGAAGCTCCAGCTGGTCCAGAATGCGGCCGCGCGAGTAATTATGGGAGCAACATGGCGCTCACATGTAACACCTCTTCTCCGCGAGCTGCACTGGCTTCCGGTGGCCTTCCGAGTGCGCTTCAAGGTGTTGGTTCTTACCTTTAAAGTGCTCCATGGCTTAGGACCTGAGTACTTATGAGACCACCTGCTGCAACCGATAACCTCCCACCAACCAATACACTCTCACAGAGTAGGCCTACTCATAGTACCATCATTAAAACAATGTCGTCCAGTAGTTCCAAGGGAGAGGGCCTTCTCTGTGGGGGCACCTACTCTTTGGAACAAAATACCCCCTGGAATACGAATAATCCCAGATCTTCGCACTTGCCGACATGCCCTGAAGACCTTTCTGTTTCAACAAGCAGGGCTAGCATAAACATCTAAATTCTATGCCAAGGTCTTAGCAGATACACCAAGTTGACTCAATTTATTATTTACTGTTTAATATATATATATATATATATATATATATATAAATCTTAATCTGTTCACCGCCCTGAGTCCTTCGGGAGAAGGGCGGTATAGAAATTAAATAAATAAATAAATAAATAATAAAATAAGATCAATTAACTATCAGCAGGCACAGAGAGGTAAACAACATTTAGATCAGTGGTGATATGTAAAATTTGTTACTACTGTTCTGTGGGCGTGGCTTGGTGACGGTAATGTGACTGGGAGGGCGTGGCCAACTTTTTTTTTTTTTTTTAAACTTTTAAAAGCAATTTTTCTACAACCTCTTCGGCTGAAGAGGTTGTAACCAAAATGCTTTTAAAAGCCTCCGACGATCCCAGCTGAGCCGTGCGATCATCAGAGGCTTTTTTTTTTTACTTTTAAAAGCATTTTTTCGGCCGAAGAGGTTGTAGAAAAAAATGCTTTTAAAAGGGGGGAAAAAAAGCCTCTGATGATCGCGTGGTTCAGCTGGGCATGGGGGGGGGGGAAACGCAGGGATTTTTGCTACTGGTTCTCTGAACCACCTGCCATCGCTACCGGATCGAGAGATCCGGTCCGAACCGGGAGCATTTCACCCCCGTTTTAGACCCCTTTCGGAAGACAATAAGCAAGCTAGGACTGAAATAACAAGACCACAACACCTCCTCAACACCCAGATAAGCAGGGATTAACACCAGACAAACAATCGAGCAGAAAACAATACCCCAATCAAGGGATCGTCAAGGGGAAAACGACATCCCCACCAATATTGGCAGGGCAAGCCGCAGTATATAAACAGGGAGCAAATTCCACACTCTAGGCGCCGGTACTTGGCCTAGAAAACACAGCCTTCTTTTCACCCTCCAAAGTCTCTTTTGAAGTAAATCCTATTTTTTTCTTCTCCGTTTATACCTTGCCGTAGATCTATAACCGCAACGTCTCCGTGGGAACTGCCAACAACAGCAGCACTGGGGGGGAAAAAAAAGATAACAATTTTTATAAAGCAGAGTTCTATCATCTAAGAAACAACTGCCCCTAACTCGTATAACTGCCTTTTCCAAAAGCTTCTCCGTTTCAGGGAGAGGAAAAAAAAGAGACTCACTTTGCATCGGAGGTGAGCGAGAGGGCTGTGAGTGGGTACTCGCCGAAGGTCGCCTCCAGGACGGGACGGCGTTGGGGGCAGCTGGGATCGTAAACGCGGACCTGGATGCAGAAGATCAAGAGAAAGTCAGGCCACGTTTTTGCACAAAAAGCAGAATAGGATGAAATAATTGAAATAAATGAAATACCGTTGGGGCACAATAGGTAGAGAAGGGTTGTTCTACCTTAGTGAAGGGGGGGGGAAGGGTGTTCCCCTCCATTTTCCTCATTACTTCCCTTCCTTCTTTCCTCCCTCCCACCTTATTTCCTTCCTTTCTTCATCTTCCCATCCATTCCTTCCTTCCTCCTCCCCTTTTCCTTCCTTCTTTCGTTCCTCTTCCCATCCATTCCGTCCTTCCTTCTGTTCCTCCCTTCCTTTTCTTCCTTCCTCTTCTCATCCATCTCTTCCTTCTGTTCCTTCCTCCCTTCCTTCTTTCGTTCCTCTTCCCATCCATTCCGTGCTTCTTTGTTCCTCCCTCCCTTTTCTTCCTTCTTCTTCTGATCCATCCCTTCCTTCCTTCTCTGTTCCTCCCTCCCTTTTCTTCCTTCCTCTTCTCATCCATCCATCCATCCCTTCCTTCCTCCCTCTTCCTTCCTTCTTTCATTCCTCTTCCCATCCATTCCGTCGTTCTCTATTCCTCCCTCCCTTCCTTCCTCTTCTCATCCATTCCGTTCATCCTCCTCTGTTCCTCCCTCCTTTTCTTCCTTCCTCTTCTCATCCCTTCCACCCTTCCTTCTCTGTTCCTCCCTCCCTTTTCTTCCTTCCCTCCTCTCATCCATTCCTTCCTTCATCCCTTTTCTTCCCTTCCTCCCTTCTTTTCCTCCCTGCACTTCTTTTCCTTTGGACTAGTTAACCTCTCAATCCCATATTCTGGAAGAGGCATAGTTCCTAAACCTATTTCAAGAGCAATGCTAGTTGGGAGTTTATCCGGTGTAGTTACTACTAGGCCAAACCCAGCTGACCAACTCTAAACCGCTTTGAGTGGCTGAAGATCTCACTTATTATCTCGACCAGCTTCTACCTGATGGTGTCCGGTACAAGTCACAATCTTCTCCGATCCAGGCAGGAATTCCATATCCCGGTCCCAGATAGGTACCCTCAGGTCGAGCCAATCGTGGCACACCTGTGAACGGGTACAAAGAAATCACGTGAATGCAGGGAGGAGCCTCTGGACTCCGAAATTCCAAACCCAAGGCAATGAACCCATATATGTGTGCAAACACAAATTCAGACAGGCCAACAAACTACTCACGTTTTTGGCTCGAAAAACCGGCTGCTGAGGCTGCTGCAGGTCCCATATTTTCAGACAATTTTCTTTCCCCCCCGTGGCGATACGGTGCCGCTGCTCGGAATTTTGCCTCATGCGGCACACGCCGGCCCCCACCTGAATTTCCACCTGCCAAAAGGAGAATCTGGTGAGCGAAGATGAATTCGGCCACGTCCTTTCTTTTTTGGGGAGGAAAAAATGATTTTATTAACCATTCTACTGGCAATAATAAAAAAAAAACTAGTACAAAGGAATGAAAGAAAAAAAAAAAGAGTAGGAAGAGAAAAAGTAGATACCATGAATGGAATTTATATGTTGTTACTGAAAGAAAAAATATATTTACTCAAATTTGAGATAGTTTACTCAAGTTTGGGAAGTCTATCATCATTTAACGACCCCATAATTCCTTGCTGGGTGGAGTCTGGGCAACTGAATGGAGCTAGCAGAGTGTTTTAATGGCCGGATGCCTTTCCTGTCGCCAGGGCGGAGTTTTGTTCAGCAGATAATATTCTCATTGTGCCCAGAGAGAGAAATATCTGCCTCTACCTAGGATCGAACTCACAGCCTCCTGATTGCCACCGCACCACTCCTTGGGAAGTACTGGTCTATGGTGAGAAAAAAATAAGGAATTAAAAATACAAGGAGCCCGATAGTTCTTTTTTTCTGACTAGCAAGTCGATATTTCTATCTTGTGCTTTTTTTTAATCGACAGCCAGTTTGGTCTCTTGGTTAAGGTACCAGGCTAGAAAGCAAGAAGTGGTGAGTTCAAGTCCTACCTTAGCCGTGAAAGCCAGCTGGGTGACTTTGGGCCAGTCTCTCTATCTCTCTCTCTCTCAGCCCACCCCACCTCACCGGGTTGTTGTGTGGAAATAGGAGGAGGAAGGAGGAATTATTAGGTATGTTTGCCACCTTGAGTTATTTATAAAAACAACAAAGGCGAGATATGAATAAATACCATTTACTGTTTAGGGAGAATGCTTTCTGATTTTCTAACCATGATCGGGAAAGATTGAGTTAAAACAGTTAAGTTTATGCAGAGTCAATTTCTTAAAATTTTATTTTAGTACAAATAATCCATCTTCCATTAAACAGTGTGTTGTCCGGGTACAAATATTTGTGCAATAACAGTTAAAATTTACAATCATATTCATTATTTAATATATTCTTAGCTTAATACCAATACATTAATTATCTAATATTTTACAGTCTCTTCTTAGTTTGCTTAACTCTATTAAACTATTTTCTATATTTTACTCACCTACTTTTATTTCTAATTTTTCTATTTATTCTCTAACCATCGATAAAATGTTTCCCATATCGCATAATAACCAGTTTGTTCTTTCTCTTTAATTGACAGTGCTAATCTATTCATTTCTGCACATTCGAATATTTTCCTTATCATATTCTCCTCCGTAGGAATCCCTTCACTTTTCCAATTTTGTGCAAATACAATTCTAGCTGCGGTTATTACATGAATAATCAAATATACATGTTCTTTACTATAAGTTTCTGGTAAGAAATATTTCAGGCTTCAAGTTAATATGTTGTATCATCTTTTCCAACCACGTGCATGTTTTTAGTCAATTTCTTGACCAACACAAAACTACAGACGTGTGCCTCCTCTATAATCATCCCATACAAATGTCATCCATGGAGGAAAAAAACCATACAGCTATTCAATGGTACAAACGAAGAGAGAAACCATTTTAAATTTCCATCTTGAATAGCACGGACCTCACAATGAATACAAGGCAACACTTACATTCTCTGAAGAGGAATCCCGCCAAATTTTCATCAGCCCAGACTCCACACAGGTGATAAGGGAACTGCAAGCAGCAAAGAAAAAAATAATAATAAAGGCAGAGAAATAATTTTCAGTGCAAGGTACAGAAATACAGAAAGAGGCCTGATATGGTTTGGACTTCAAGAAAGCAAACAAGTGGTTTCTTCTTTCTTCTAAGGGCGGAAAATGGTCATAACTTTGAAAAATCGCTGCACGCATGGCTGCAAGTCAAGGACAGAGACTACAAAAACAGCAGTGCCACATTAACACTGCGGGCAAGGATGGGTTTGGAGGGCGAGTGTGCAAAAGTCTTGATAATTGTGCGATGCGTATTCAATGTTTGCTTTCATCTATTTCCTACCTCCAGTAGGAATTGAAAAAAACTCAATTGTCATTTTTCCAAGGCAGGGAAAAATCAAAAGGGATTTTACTCTTACCCATCAAGGACAGCTAAGCCACAAAAAGATCCTTCACCTCCCTGGCAGTCTCGCGATTCAGTAAACTTGCCCTTTTCGGTACTGAATAATCTAACGGATCCATCGAGGCACCCTACAAAGATCTGTGTGGAAAAAGAAAGCCGCAGGATTCATTAGGGCAGTTACGGATCCTCAGGGTTAACATTTCTTAGATAGTTCAGGCAAGGTCACCGGCTCAACATGACATTTTGAATTAAAATAATCTTAGGTACAAGAGGAAGCCAAGTATAGTCAGTCCTTGACCTACAACGGTTCATTTAGTGACTATTCATAGTTACAACAGTACTAAAAAGTGACGACCATTTTTCACACTTATGACCATTGCAGCATCCCCACATTCACATGAGTCACTTCATCGCTTTGCTAATTTAACAACTGCGGCAATTCACTTAACAACTGTGGTGAGTAAGGTTGTAAAATGGGGCAAAATTCTCTTAAAAACGCTCTGACTTAGCAACAGGAATTTTGGGCTCTATTGTGGTCTTTTTTTAAATGTAAAAACATTTTACGGATTTTCTTGCCACAGTGTGAATCACTGCAGTTGTTCAGTTAGTAACATGGTTGTTAAGTGAATCCGGCTTTTCCCCCATTGACTTTGCTTGTCAGGAGGTCGCAAAAGGAGATCACATGACCCTGGGACACTGCAACCGTCATAAATATGAGTCAGTTGCCAAGCGTTTGAATTTTGATCATATAACCACAATGGTTGTGAGTGTAAAAAAACACAATCATAATTGACTTCTTTTCAGTCCTTTTGTAACTTTGAACAGTCACTAAATGGGCTGTGGTAAGTCGAGGACAAAGTGTAAATAAATAGTAAGCCTGTATCCCATCTGACTCTCTCTGGGCAGCTCACAAGAGTCAAACAAAGACATTACAATCAAACCAATTAAATATAACAACTGGCAAGAGCGATGAAGCAAAAAGGGCCCCCACTCTCCCTCGCCCAAAGTCTGGTGAAGCCAGCAAATCACAAGCAGAATTGGAGAATCACGTCACCTCCGATTCGTACGAATCTCCCCAACACATTGCTGTGACAGCTTCTCGTCGACTCAGAGTTGCTCCTCCCATCCTATAATTCGTGGCCTGTTTCTTCTGCAGGTTGACCCCTAAAAATGGGGAAAGGGACATCCCATGACAGGAAAAAAAAAGAGTAAGAAAAAGAATCATTACCACAGCCTATTTCCCTCCCCTCCCCTTAACCTTCCAGCAACAGACGATGTCGTCAATAAAGGAGAATATTAGAGAACAGCAGTCACCTCAAGAGACAATGTTGCTGGATGATGGACCAAGTGCCTTGGTAGTACAGTGGTCTAAGGCACCCTGTTATTAAGCTGGTTATTAAGACCAGCTGCCTGCAATTACTGCAGGTTCGAATCTCGCCAAGGCTCAAGGTTGACTCAGCCTTCCATCCTTTCTAAGGTAGGTAAATTGAGGACCCAGTTGTGGGGGCAATAAGCTGACTTTGCATAAATATACAAAAGGATGAAGGCTATTGCTGAGCACATTGTAAGCCGCCCTGAGTCTCCGGAGAAGGGCGGCATATAAATCAAATTTAAAAAAAAAAAAAAAGTGGCCCCTTCAGCTCCTGTTTTATTTTATTATTATTTAAATAATGATGATGATGATGATGATGTTGCTGGATGATGGACCAAGTGTCCCCTTTCAGCTCCAGCTTTATTATTATTTAAATAATGATAATGAAGATGACAAGAATAACAATAATAATGGTGTGTGCATGTATATATGATAACTATATATTAAATTATATGCCCCATCTCACCTAGAGGTTTAGAAAGTGTGTACATGTGTATGTGTCAGATAGATAATAATACTCTATAATTAATATGATATTATAATTAAATTTATATGCCCATCTCACCTAGAGGTTTAGAAAGTGTATACATGTGTATGTGTCAGATAGATAGATAGATAATACTATATAATTAATACTATATTATAATTAAATGTATATGCCCCATCTCACCTAGGTTTAGAAAGGGTGTACATGTACGTCAGATAGATAGATAGATAGATAGATAGATAGATAGATAGATAGATAGATAGATAGATAGATAGATAAATATGCTATATAATTAATATATTATTAAATTTATATGCCCCATCTCGCCTAGAGGTTTAAAAAGGGTGTACATGATAGATAGATAGATAGATAGATAGATAGATAGATAATACTCTATAATTAATATATTATAATTAAATGTATATGCCCCATCTCACCTAGGTTTATAAAGGGTGTACATGTATGTCAGATAGAAAGATAGATAGATAGATAATACTCTATAATTAATATGATATTATAATTAAATTTATATCCCCATCTCACCTAAAGGTTTAGAAAGTGTGTGCATGTGTATGTGTCAGATAGATAGATAGATAATACTATATAATTAATACTATATTATAATTAAATTTATGTGGTTTAGAAAGTCGCTTTTAGCTTCCCAGTCAGTCAATATGGATTGAGCAAAGTGAAGCTGGAGGCAGCTGAGATTTCCTTCCCTCCACTTTGCCCTCTCCAGTCTCCGCTCGCCTATTTCCCTTCGCCCTCTGCACATGCCCAGAGGCACCATGCACATAATTTAGAAGCAACTGTGTCCCCAGCCACCCCCGCCCGCTCCTTGCTTCTTCCCTCCCTTAAAACTCTCCATTCCACATTCAGCCCGACACGCGGCTAGTCCTCATTACCTTTCAAAAGGCCCGTTTCGGAGCCCACCCACACGTGGCTGCCCCTCGAGGGAGACGCCATGTCTTGCCTCCGCTCTGCTTTCAGAGCCTTTTGCGGTATTTCCGGACCGGAGCGATTAAAACGACGGACCGGATCCTGCTGTCCCTGGCTTTGATTGGCTGACGCGCCGCTTGGGGTGCGCCGATCATAATCGTCCCCCTCGCGCTTTTTTCCCCCTCTTCAGATGGTCCTTGCCACTTTTGGGCACAGGGAAAAATAAAGCCATTTGCAAGGATAATTAGAAGCGGGTCATTTGAATTCTTGGTGGGTTCCCCCCCCCACCCAACAGATAGCTTGTTATTTTATCTGTATATTCTTTATTTATTTATTTTATTTATTATCGGATTTATATGCTGCCCTTTCTCCACAAGGACTCAGGGCGGCTCCCGCCTTTATTATTTGTATAAATAACTCAAGTTTGCAAACTTACCTAATACTTCATCCTCCTGTTTTCCTCATAACCTAATCTCTTCCCTTTTTAAATATGTAAATTTTAATGTTTTTAAATTATTGGGGTATTTTAATTTGTCTGGGCCAAATAATTTAATTTGGTTTTATCGGGTTTTTAAATTTTGTGTATTTATGTATTTTATTGTTGGCTGTTCACCGCCCTGAGTCCTTCGGGAGTAGGGCGGTATACAAATCAAATAAATTAAACTAAACTAATAACAACCCTGTAGAGTTGGACTGAGTTGAGGGACTGACCCAAAGTCCCCCAGCCACATTTAATGCATATGATGTGGGACTAGAAATCACTATCTCCTTTTTTTTCTAGGCTAGTGTCTTAACTACTAGCCCAAACTTCCTCTTAGAAATCATGCTTAGAAGTCATTAGAACTGGAACAATAAAAGTCCCTTTTATCCAGTCTTCTGCTTTTTTCTTCTCCCTCTTTTTTCTGTTCCCTAATGCCAAACAAGGATTTCAGCTAAAGAAAGAAGTGAAGATAATCTTGTTTTTTTTTAAAAAGAAAATTCCACTGATCAGAAATAAGCATAGCAAAGATTTCAGCAGAGGCTTATTTTATTTCAGAAGCCCCCAAACAACATGGCAACACCACATAATTTTCTTTTTGATTCCCTTTCCTCCCAACATTTTAGATAAAGAGTTTGACTGAATCTACAATGGATGTCTTCAGCCAAAAATACAGACTCCCAAAAAAACAGACAAGATAAACGAAGGAATGGATAGAGACAATAACAGTGGACAAGAGACCACAGAGCCCAGATAAATATTGTTATGACACTGTCACCATCCCGCAAAGTTCAAGGTTACATTTCATGAGGAAATACAGAGATCTGATTTCAGAGTTTTTTCCACATCTTTTCAGAGAATTGCTATTCCTTTCAAGGACATTTTAAAGTCTAGCAAAATCTGTCCTACAACGGGGATGTGCCGTCTAATATATTTTTCTTATGCTTAACCCCAGCAGCCAAGATTACAACAACACAAACGGAGAGAACTTCCAGCCTGTGATAAGTTCGTGAGTTCCTGCAGAAATGAGGAAGATCCTATCAGGCAGAAGTAGAGCAGGAATAATAAAATCTCAGGTAAAAGATAAAAAGAGAGAACAAGTCTTCGAAGCATGGTATTGTTTTTGCTAGTTGAAATCTCTTCTTTTAGCAGGCTAGGTAATCGCTTGACGTTGGTGGTAGGTTTGCAAAACTTTGTAACAGGTGACTCCAAATCAGCCCCATCTCATTACAGGTAGTCCTTGACTTATGACCATAATTTGAGCCCAACATTCTTGTTGCTAAGTTAAAACATTGGTTAAGTGAGTTTTGCCCCATTTTACGAACTTTCTCGCCACGGTTGTTAAGTGAATCACTGCAGTTGCTCAGTTAGTCACACAGTTGTTAAGTGAATCACTGCAGTTGTTTGGTTAGTCACACGGTTGTTAAGTGAATCCAGCTTCCCCATTGACCTTTGCCTGTCAGAATGTCATAAAAACAGGATCCTTTGACTCCCCCAGGACATTGCAACCGTCACAAATACGAGTCAGTTGTCAAGCTTCCCAATTTTGGTCGTGTGATCAGGGAGACGCTGCCACGGTCACAAGTGTGAAAAACGATCACACGTCCCTTTGTCCAGTGTCGTCGTAACTTTGAACAGTCACGAAATGAACTGTTGTAAGTCAAGGACTACCGGTATTATAGTATTTGCAATAAATCTGACTAGAATACTAATGCGAAAAGGGAAGGAGTTTTGCTGTCGTCCACTCTCAAGAGTTAAAACTATCTTCCCGTCATTGCCGTCTGGAATAGCGTTCGACGCATGATCGAATGTGCGCAGCTGTGGCCTGCAACGTATCCTATGTCCCGCTTGAAGCAATGTAAACATTGCCAAATATAAATGAATCCTGAAGAGAAACCGGTCCGAAGATTGCTTCAGCAGCTGAACTCGAACGTGTGCGCACAAGGGGAATTGTGGAGCCCTTCCTTTCCTCCTGGTAACCTTGCAGAAGAAACCCTCCACCCGTTTAGCCATCAGGACGAGGCAGACTGCGCCACAGAGTGGCCAGGAAGGGCGGGCAGCGCAGACTCAACTGCAGGTCCTTGCAGGCGTCTCCCTCTGGGCACACAACTTTCACGCACATTTTGGCGTCCCGGCCTCCTTCGGCGTTGCGGAAGGGCTCCGTCACATCGAAACGGACACCGCAGGCTTCCCCGTTCAGCAACCGGCTGTCCCGTCTCTTGGACCGTGGTTGTAAGAGAGGATGGGGCCAAGGTGGAGCAGTGAGGAGGAGGCGAAGAGGGAAAGGCTGGCTCTGATCCAGAGACTGCTCCATGTTCAGCAGGACGAACGCTTTGGTGAGACGGACGCCTCTCTGGCAACGGAGATGAAGCATCCAGCAGAATTCGTGCTCTGCCCCTGTGAGGAGAAGAGAGGCAGTATGTTGTAAACAACAGTCACTTAGATGCGATAGGCAGAGGAGAGGGGAAAAGTAGAGGATAAAAAAAGAAGGAAAGGAAAAGATAAAAGGGAAGGGAAGGAGAAAGGAAAGGGGAGGGAAGGAAAGGAAAGGAAGATAGAGGAAAGGGAAGGGAAGGGAAGGGAAGGAAGATAGAGGAAAGGAAAGAAGGAAAGAAAGGAAAGGGAAGGGAAGGAAAGGAAGATAGAGGAAAGGGAAGGGAAGGAAGATAGAGGAAAGGAAAGAAGGAAAGAAAGGAAAGGAAAGGGGAGGGGAGGGAAGGAAAGGAAAGGAAGATAGAGGAAAGGAAAGGGGAGGGAAGGTAAATAGAGGAAAGGAAAGGGGAGGGGAGGAAGATAGAGGACAGAAGGAAAGAAAGGAAAGGAAAGGAAAACCAAGGTAACAAGGAAACAAAACAATAACATCTAAAGTGTAAATTATAGTTATAAAATATAAAGTAAAACCTTTCTTTCTCAGCTGATCTAACTCACACCACCAGAATTTGGCTGGAAGCCACGGAAACCTACCCAATTTATCACATTTTTTAAAACTGCAGATTTCCCCTAAGTTACAACACTGGACTTCAAACAGAGTTGGTATAAACACGCTTCGATTTCCTTCACAATCTTTGCAGCCTGCCCTGTCCCTAGCCCATTTTAAATCTAGAAGAGCTCTAACTGCAGATCTGGTTGGGACTACGACGACCATCAGTTTTATGTGGGGACAAAAAGATTCCATGGGAATCGATTGCAAAAAAAAAAAAAACCCTCCAAAACCCTCCTATTTCGAGACCCTCCCCAGGAACTCAAAAGCCCTGGGAACGGGGCCGGCAGCTGTTGCACAGCTGCCAAGGCTCCAGGGCGGAGTCTCCAAAGCCCATCCCCTGCTTGGGTCTGATTGGTTTGCACAGCTGGCATCCAGTCGGAGCCTGGCACCCATCCTACAGCCCTCCTGCTCACCTTGCCCGCCTTCGTTGACTTTCAGCGACGTCGTCATCCTTTTGAAGTCGCCGGATGCCAGCATCGCAGTGTAGGCTTCGTACGCGTGGGAGGTGCATCGAAGCATGCAGTTGCTAAATCTGGGCTGCATTGGCAGCTGTTCCTCTGGTGGAGCCGCTGGGCTGTCATCGGCGGGGCAAAGCACCGAGGGCTGCCCGCCCGTCGGTACCTCCGTCGCCAGTTCCTGAGTTCCGACATAGCTCAGAACAACCGTGCCCAGGATCCAAAAGATGATCAGCCCAGAATGACCCATTGCAGGTTTTCGAGACAGAAACCAGCATGTCGAAGAAGAGCGCGGAGGGCTGGATCTCACAGCCACAACAGGCCTGAACCTGTTCCTTCAGCCTGTGCGGATTCCTTGGCCCCCGCCAGCTGCTGGGAGGGTGCCCAGAGCGGCAGCTGCCAACAGCTTCGGAATGCCAGGCGCCAGAGGGGGAACCGGAGACAGGGAGGGAGATAAAAAGACCGCCAAGCATAGCCAAGTTATATAAAATGGAGCTTACAATGAACGTTTTTCACGTCCGTCCGTCCGTCCGAAGAATGCCAGTTTTGTCCCACCGTTTTGTGCAAGTCCGGACAGGACACTGCCGTAGTCACAGATTGCTAACAGAGGTGTCCGATACGGTTTTCTTCTGCTCCCTGCCCTCCAGGGCCTCTTTTCTTGACCAATAATGCGTTGCGTGGAATGAGGAATTCCCAGAGGGTCTGAAAACACGCCAAGGCAGTCCTCGGCTTACCAACGTTGTCTAGCGATCGTTCGAATGCACAAGACTGAAAAAGCCACGCGCGACCCGTTTTTTCAGCTTACAACCGTTGCAACTTCCCCATCCTCACTCGATCGACATTCGGACGCTCGGGATCTAGCATGCACTTATGACAAGTTGCAGTGTGCTGGGCTCATGTCATCCCTTTTTTGCGACCTTCTGACCAGCCGAGGAGGGGGGGGAAGCAAGACCCACTTGTGTTACTAACTTAGGAACGACGATTCACTTAACAACGGTGGCGAGAGGTTGCAAAACTCACTTGCCTATGGAGATTCTCAAGTCATCCAGGTGGTGGTGATCGCAAAGGTTCTTTTTTCAGAGCAGAAGTGAAGAAGCTTCTTGGATGCAGTTGCATCTTGGAAAAAAGCATCTTTTATGGGTGCTTTTGGGTCACTGAACAATTACTTTGAGTGCAGGATGGGCAGCATACAAATTTCCAGAGTGCCTGTTTGACTTCCTCCTTCCACCAAACGACCTTTTCAGAGGCTGTTGTAGCTTATCACTGGGCCCTCGTTGACCCAAAACCAACGGGGTGAGAAAAGACCCATAGTACCAAGCCACACATTGAAAGGGTTGGAATTGTCTGCTTATCTCAAAAAAAGATTTTGGAGCCGTATTTAAGAACAAAATGTACTTCAGTAAAAATCAAATTTAGTCCACACATTTTATCTTTCTGGTTTATCCCCAAGCCAGCATTATCCTGAACATAAAAATTCTCACAAACTGTAAAAAAATAAATAAATAAAAGTTGCAGGCTGTTGGAAACACTTAGAAAGGAACTAAAAGCAAGAGGAATTGTGAGTTCTAGTCCCACTCTAGGCATGAAAACCAGCTGGGTGACTTTGGGCCGATCATGAGGATACTGGGAGTTCTAGTCCCATTTTAACCATGAATGCTGGCTGGGTGACATTCGACAAAACCACGAAGATGGTGAGCTCTAGTCCCACTTTAGCCAGCTGGGCGACTTTCGGCCAGTCCTTCTCAGCCCAATCCACCTCACAGGATTGTTGTGAGGAAGAGGAAGGAGTATTAGATAATCGTTACCCAATTAGATAAGGTTACACCATCTGAATAAAATCGTCATCCATCCACCTTTCACCAGGTTAAGTCAGGAAAACAAACCAACTGCAGCATTTACTTTTTTCAAACTGGTGTATTTATTAATAGCAGCAAATTTGTACACATTTAAAAGAAATTTATGGATTGCCAATGCACTTTTTTTGACATGTACCAAAGTATTTTTTAACAGGGAATCCTGTAGATTTGTAGATGTAATGTTTTCTGCAATGTTCTGGATGCTGAATATAAGAGCTGATACACTCTTACAATCTAACATATTGTTCTTTCTCTAAAAATTGTTTTATTTTCTTCCTTGGACATATTATATTTATTTATACATTTATTTATTTTATTTGTTTAGACTTATATGCCGCCCTTTCTCCGAGGAACCCAGGGCGGCTCACAATAAAACAGAAAAATAAAACAAAAACTCCGGGTTAAAAATTATACATTAAAACCCTAAAATCAATTAAAATCCATTTAAAAAAAACCCATCAATCCAGGCCGGCCAGTTCGTGGCGGAAAGAGCGACGGTCGGAGGCCATCCGGAGCTCCAGGGGGAGCTGATTCCAGAGTGTAGTAATGGGAGTGTCCCGACGCTCTCATGTTACACCCCTCCTGCGCGACCTGCATTGGTTACCGGTTGCCCTCTGTGTGAGATTCAAGGTGCTGGTCGCACAGGAGGGGTGTAACATGAGTGTCGGGACACTATCACTACCTGTGCGGCCGCATTCTGCACCAGCTGAAGCCTCCGAATAGTCTTCAGGGGCAGCCCAATGTAGTGTTGCAGTAGTCAATCTGGGAGGTGACCAGCACATGAGTGACCATGCGTAGGGCAACTCGGTTCAGGTAGGGGCGCAACTGGCGCACTAGACGAATCTGGGCAAATGCCACCCTGGTCACAGTCATAACCTGATCTTCCAGAGACAACTGCGAATCCAGGAGGACACCCAAGTTGCGTGCCCTGTCAACAGGGGGGCAACACCTCGCCCCCTATGACCAGCAGTGGAGCATCCCCATGGAACCGAGATGCCGGTACCCACAGCCACTCTGTCTTGGCAGGGTTGAGCTTAAGCCTGTTCCTCCCCCATCCAGAGCTGCACCGCTTCCAGGCACCGGGATCACGTCGAGGGCATCACTGGGCTGATTCGGGGTGGATAGAAAAAGTTGGGGATCATCAGCATACTGATGGTACCCCACCCCAAAACCACGGATGATCTCCCCCAGCGGCTTCATACAGATGAACAAAAGGGGAGAGGACCGACCCCTGGAGCACCCCACACGTAAGGGGCCTCGGGGCCGACCTCTGCCCCCCCACCAACACGTGTGAATGACCCGTGAGGTAGGATGAGAACCACCGTAAAACAGTGCCTCCCACCCCGAACCCCTCAAGGCGTTGCAGTAGGATACCATGGTTGATGGCATCAAAAGATCTAACAGGACCAGGACAGAGGAATGTCCCATCCTGAGCCCTCCAAAGATCATAAACCAGCGCAACCAATGTCGTCTCCGTGCTGTACCCGGGCCTGAAACCCGACTGGTATGGGCCCAGGTATACTGCTTCCTCCAGGGCCAACGGGAGCTGATGTGCCACCACGCTCTCAACAACCTTCGCAATAAAGCGAAGGTTGGAGACAGGACGAAAGTTGTTCAAGATAGCTGGATCCAAGGCAGGCTTCTTGAGGAGGGGTCTCACCACCGCCTCCTTCAAGGCGGCAGGGAAGCTCCCCTCATCCAAGGAAGCAGTAATCACTGCCTGGATCCAGTCACGTGTAACCTCCCGAGCCGAATAAACAAGCCAGGAGGGACACGGGTCCAACAAACACGTGGTGGGTACTCAGCTTCCCCATGATCTTGTCCACTTCCTCCGGAGTAACAGGATCGAACTCGTCCCAGATAACCAGACCCGTCGTCACCCCCTCAACCGACTCTGCCCAGTCAGAGTCCAGCCCGTCCCGAATCCGAGTGATCTTGTCCAGCAGATGTTGGCTATAATCCTCGGCCCGCCCACGCATAGGGTCATCCCTTGCTCCCCGATTCAAAAGGGAGTGGGACACCCTAAACAGGGCGGCTGATGTATTCTTCTCAAAACGTCTTCACGGTAACCATTTTAAGCCTGTTTTTATGGAGACAGAAGACATATATGCTGAAATAATCTGTAAATTACGAAGTACGTTGAATCTCAAGAGTCAAGTGTTAATGAGAACAAATATGCTTTTTTGGAGTACGAAGGCTGCAAAATTTGAACTAGGGAGATGATGCACAAGAAACCAGTAACAGAATTGGAAGGTAACTTGGAGGTCTTCTAGTCCAACCCCTGCGCAAGGAGATCCTATACCACTTCAGACAAAGGATTATCCACCATCTTCTTAAAAACTTCCAGTGTTGGAACATTCACAACTTCTGGTGGCAAGCAGTTCCACTGGTTAATTGTTCTAACTGTCAGGAAATTTCTCCTTAGTTCTAAGTTGCTTCTCTCCTCGATTAGTTTCCATTCATTGCTTCTTGTCCTGCCTTCAGGTGCTTTGGAAAATAGGTGGGCTCCCCTCTTCTTTGGGGCAGCCCCTCAAATATTAGATGACTGCTAATCGTGTCACCCCCTAGACTTTCTTTTCACTAGACAAATTCCTGTCCATCTGAGAAAAAGAGACTTCAATCTGTCTTCTCGATAGCTTGTTCCCGCAAAAGCAATCTCATTTTTAAACTATTATGATGTCTGGTGTTAGAAATGGGCTCTCACCTCTTCCAGTGGGAAATAGCAGATTTCAAGCTCTGTGGGTCCAGCAAAAACAGCCTGGAGTCCACCTGTGCAAGGAAAAAGATGGCAGGACCAGCATGCGTTAAATCTGATCTTAAGAGGAAAAAAAATGCATCATTTAGCGAAGGCAGGCAAGCCATAAATTCCCAGACTGACCTACAGTAGCGGCCAAAATTGTGGAAAGCTTTTGGGAAAAGTGTTATTTTCTAAAACTAGCTAATGACACTTTTTTTTTGGGTAGTAGTACCGTAAAATTATATATCAATGGAAAGATAATTTAATCAAGAATGTAATGCAGTAACTTTTAGGAAGGATTTGCTATTAGAATAGCCGTTACAGTATAAAGAAAAAAAGGGAAACAGATAGAAAAAAAGATACACAAAAATGATCACCATAGAAAAAAATGAGTTATTCAAAAATGATCACCCTGTCAAGTTAATCCTTAGTTGGGTAACCTGACGGCTTTACAACGTCTTCCCATGGAGGGAACCAAGTCTTTTAGTTCTGCAGCTGCTATGTGAAACCAGGATTGAATGATGGCTTCTATTAACTGGGTTTTATTGCTGGGTCGCTTCTGACTAACCAGTTTCTTGAGTCGGCTCCATAGATTTTGAATTGGGTGTAAATCTGGGCTATTCCCAGGCCATTCCAGCAGTGGAATAGGATGATCTTGAAACTCCAAAGGAAAAAAAAAAGTAGTGTTATTAGCCATCAAACCTCAAAAATACACTTTTCCCAAAAGGTTTTCCACGATTTTGGCCACGACTGTAGAGTAGAGCCGGCCTTGGGGTAAATCAGAGGGACCACTCAGTCACAGGAAATCAGACTGGGGCGGTAAAGATCTCATCATTGAGAGCCAGCCGGGACAAGCATTCAGAAAAACCACAAAAACCTGGTTTACACACCACTAACCACACCACTGCCCCAAGCCAAAAACAAACCAGACTGTGATTTAGCGAGAGCTATGAATCCAGGTGGATTTGTCTCACTCTGCTAACTTTATCTTGTCTAGATAGTCCTTCACTTACAACCCATTCATTGACTGGCAGTTCAAAGTAACAATGGCACTGAAAAATGTGACTTGTTAACATTTTTCACGCTTTTATGATCAAAATTCAGATGCTTGGCCACAGACTCGTATTAATGACGGTTGCAATGTTCCTGGGGTCATGTTTTGCGACCGTCTACAAGCGAAGTCGATGGGGAAGCCAGATTCATTTAACCACCGTGTTACCACTGGGACAAGGTAGGTCATAAAATGGAGAAAAAACTTAACAGAACAACCGTCTCAGTAACAGTGTCAGGTTTCAATCTCAAAATAAATGAATTTCCAAACTGCCGATCTTTGAGGAAATTTTCTCTTTATTGAGCATAGTGATCTGTCCCTGGCTCTTTCACGGTCAGCACTGACCTTTGGCCCTCCAATCCTTCCCTTTCCGATCCCCAATTCTCTGCGTCTCATTGGCTATCTTCTAAGCCACTCTCCTCCTCCCATCTCCGTCAGATCACAGGAATGTCCCCCCTTCCTCCCATCTCCGAGGAGACAGAATCTTCAAAGGAATTAAGTAGGCAAAAGTTCAAGCTTCTCCTCTCCTTTCATATGTCAGCGCTGGAACGCTGACAAACAGAAGTGTTGGGACTCAGTTGTGCTCGTAAATTGAGACTTATGTTTACAGGCAGGAAAATCCACTCACCTATGCTTTGGGCTGTTCCTTCCAAGTTATTTTCTGCAGGAGGAAAGAAAAAAGCAGCATGTGTACAACCAAACATCAACAACTCTCCATAAATACAGCAATGGGAACCCATCAGGAATCAAAGCTGATAAAATTCGTTCTCTTTTGCAGTTTTTCAGGCAGTTCCTGACGTTTCATTTATGTTCAAAGTGAGCTAGTTGTATTCATCATCAAAACTGCAATGTAGCAGGGTTGAAAACGCCCATTTATTTATGTCTTTTAACGACCGCCATAATCCCTGGCATCGGGGGTGTGGAGTCTGGGCAACTGAATGGAGCTAGCAGTGTGTTTACTGGCTGGATGCCCTTCCCTGTCACCAATGCGGAGTTTTGTTCAGCAGATCTATTCTCATCGTGCCCAGAGAGAGAAATATCTGCCTGTACCTAGGATCGAACTCGCAACCTCCTGATTGTGTGGCGAGAGCTCCACCTCTAGGCCACTGCACCACTCACAAGACTGTGTGTTAAAACCCACCTCCGAAGTCTAATCCGAAGTGCCATTTCCCCCCAATTTTGCTCTAAACCGCCTATATGGTAGTCCCGCAGCTAGATCGGCAGCAAATAAATTGAACCAATCAAGTTCCAACCCTCAGGATGTCTAGAAACCGGACCAAGGCTGAGATCTATGTCTACCACCCATTCCTAGCTCGTGGGCCATATGGAAAGTCACCGACCGAGCCAGATCTGACCTACAGGCTGACCCATAGATTAAAGCTATCTCAAGGCGTTTCTTACCCGTTCATTCTCCATCATCCAGGAACGCTGTGACCAGTTTTCTCCATTCTGTAGGAAATAACGTGTCATGAATACGTAAATACACCAGCCAGGTTGTAATTCCAGTCCTTATTCATCAGTTAATAGAAACCCGTTTGTGAGCAGAGCTTCAGTACCAGCCTCAAAGAAATCTCCCCAACAAGGAAAAATCTAGCAATTAAATGTGGGGTTATCCTGCTTATAACGAAGCTCAGGTCTGTTTTCACTCCCAAATTGTCAGGCTGTAAACCAGGGATGTCCAACTTTGGCAACCTTAAGATCGGTGGACTTAAAAAGATAAAGCTTCCTCTCGCACATACGTGCTCGTCGTTCCCGACTCTAGGGGTCGGTGCTCACCTCCGTTTCAAAGCCAAAGAGCCAGCGCTGTCCGAAGACGTCTCCATGGTCATGTGGCCGGCATGACTCAACGCCAAAGGTGCACGGAAAACGCTGTTCCCTTCCCACCTATTTTTCTACTTGCATTTTACGTGCTTTCAAACTGCTAGGTTGGCAGAGGCTGGGACAAGTCACGGGAGCTCACCCCGTTATGGGGCAACACTAGGGATTCGAACCGCTGAACTGCCGACCTTTCTATCGACAAGCTCAGTGTTTTAGCCACTGAGTCCTTAAAGCTCTCAATTTAAGAACCTTTTAAGATTTGTAGACTTCCAACTCCCAGAATCCCCCCGTCAGCCATGCTGGGGGAGTTAAAAAGTCCATAACTCTTATGGAAACACCTGCGATTCAAGATTCACCTCCCGCCCCCAAACTTCACCCTGGCCTAGTTCCCAACCGATGCTCAGATTCCGATTCTCAACAGCGGAGATTCAGCCGAACGAGATTCCAAGTGTTGAGCTCATCATATCAGCGGGAACCAGGCTGGTCGACGAAATTAATTGCGAATTGAGCAGCTGGAAACTTACTTTAGCCAAGCAGGAGGGCCAATCTTCCTATTACTGGTTCATCTCCCTTTTGGAAGCTGTTGAAATAAATTACAATGATGATGTCAAAAAAAAGCAGGACTCGGGATTCTCAAGAGGATTTATTGGGAGACAAAAAGGATTTAAGATGCCCGGTCCCATCAGACAGCTCCTTCCGAAGCAAATTCATCCTCTTTTCCATCAGCTGGCACCAGTGGGTTCAACCTTTGCAGGTTCTGGCACCAGACAGACGGTAAGACGTGATAGGTTTTCATCACTGGGACGACGAGTCGTCGATTTTAACGACTTCTAATGTAATCTTTAATTTTTTACATCTCCCATCTTTTTAATGTAATTTTTTTTAAATAGAATATAATTCCTTATTGGCCAAGTGTGATTGGACACACAATGAATTTTGTCTTTGGTGCATTGGCTCAGTGTTTAATATTAAATTAATATTAAATTAATATTAAATTTATAGGACAGCCCCATCTAACCTAGAGGTGCCTTGCAATTAAAAAATTTTTATTTTATTTTTATTGAAAGTTAGCAGGGGAAGCAGGATTTGCTTAACCATGCAATTCACTTATCTGCAGTCATTTGTTTAACAAATGTTAACATTTTTAAAACATTCGTAAAAAAACAAAAAACATTGTTTACCCATGAAAGCTCTAATTTCTAGGGCGGTCGTAAGTCGAGGAGTAGCCTGATTTAATCACTTAGTCTTGCATAATAATATATAAAATATATATAATATAAAATAATAATATAAAATAAAATAAAATAAAAGCAGCCACACACTCCCCAGCCACTATCAGACTGTGTGAGTGAAGGGGTGCTGGTTGTGTGTCCACTCAACACGCGTGTTCAACTTTTGTTGAGCTACACGCGTGTGCTGGGCCGCTGCTCATACACCACCATTCCCCTCTCTCCACACCAGCCTGGCCAAGCTGCAGACTGGTGTAATAGGCTAGCATCGCCTTCTCCAAACTGGCAGGGGTGATAGGCTGGTAATCCTTGACTTGCAACAAGCTCACTTACTGGCCAAAGTTACAACAGCACTGTAAAAAAAAAAAAAACACAACTTGTTTTCCCCAAGCTTTTAAGTTCATTGTGGTATCCTCAAGCTACGTGATCAAATTCAGACGCTTGTCAACTGTCTCATATTTATGACGGTTGCAGTGTCATGTGATTTTGTGACCTGACAAGCCATGTCAAAGTCAGATTCGCTTCATCGCCGAGTTGCTAATTTAACAGCCGCAGTGATTCACTTAACAACGGTGCCAAGAAAGTTCATAAAATCAGGGCAAGGCTCACTTAACCAAGATAGGTTTTGGCCTCAATTATGGCCATAAGCCAAGGACTACCTGTACAGAGTTAAAAGGCCCAGCCAAAACCCACCATCAAATATCCCTTAAATACGGACTCACCTTTCTTTAAAGTGGATCTGTCTGTCGGATAGAAAAGAAAACCCAGATTAGTAAAAGAAAAGAAAAAAAAAAAGGAAGAAAAACCATTTTGCGTTTCGATAGAAGTTTGGCCGATCAGGGCTTTGGTAACTCAATTGCCATTTGACTTAAAAAAAGTCGTCCAACAACAAAAGTCATCCTTTCGGTCACACAACAGCATCTCGCGCAATGGATGGACCCACAACCTTCAAACTCACCTCTTAAAAAGAGCTCCAGGAGGCATTTTTAACCTTTGGGCCAATTTTCAGGTTCAAGACCGTGTGCCCTGAAAAAAAAAAAAGAAAGAAAACAAGACAATTCAAAAATTATACGTTTCAGCTCCAAGCTTATCGCCTAAAAAAATTAAGATTTTGCGTGTTCTCAGAGGGTTAACTTAACATCAGCCGTCATCAGATATATGCTTGTCTATTTTATGCTCATCACGGAACACAGGATGGATATTAAGTGTCTTGGGTAACTAATACTACTAATAATAATAAGTAATACTAAAGATTTTTAAAGACTGTACACCAGCAGCCAACTGGAAAACAAACAACAGGCAGTCCTCGACTTACAACCATCCAAAGAAAAAAATGTGACTTGTGACATTTCACTTACAACCATTAAGGCATTCCCATGGCCACTGGAGTTCAGAGGCTTGGCAACTGATTCACACTTATGACAGTTACAACCACAGGGAACGGGGGGTCATGTGATCCCCTCTTGCGACCTTCTAGGAAGTAAGATTCACTTAACCACCGTGCTAATTTAACAGCTGTAGTGATTCACTTAACCACCGTGATAAGGTCGTAAAATGAGAAAAAACTCGCTTAATCGTCTTTCCTTAGCAACGGAGATTTGGGGGGTTCAATTATGGCCGTAAGCCAAGGACTACCCGTAGCAGAGTAAAATCACTTTAAAATGATTTTTAAATGGGAACTTTGCACTTTTTCGTTACTTACCTGTAACGTAGAGACATCCGTGCTGCTTGTAGCTGCAAAACAAGCCACAGGAAAAATGATTATTTATGTTTCTCTTGTCATCTAAACCTCACAAAGCCTTTTTTTAAAAAAAATTAGACAATTTCTGGAATCCAGTTGGTTAATTCTCTTTTTTGGGCTACTCAGACTGCTTTCGTTTCTCCATTAAAGCATCAGAAAGAGAGAGTTCAAAATCTCTTCATTGTAGCTTTTTCTAACTTCAAACCAACTAGCGGAGATATAAATCTCGCTGACTTCCTTCAAATGTAATATTCTTTTTACTTTTAATAAATTTCCATTTATTTTTTATTTCTACATTCCACTGCAGACCACATATAGTTAACTCTGCATATTTATATGTAACTCTGGCTACATACATATATACATTTATATATACATTTATATATACATACATACATATATATATATATATATTCCACTCCCAACTATTTCTTCCTTTTTTACTGATCAAATTAAATTGGGATTCATTGATAACCGCAGCCAAGCCAAGTTTTTCAATTGCTAATTTCATGGATCAATTCTTTGTCTTTTATAGCCGCATATGCAAATAGGTGGTAATATTTATTTATTTATTTATTTATTTATTATATTTCTATACCGCCGTAGGACTCAAGGCGGTGTACAGTCAAGAAAAATATAGACACACAAACATCATAAAATTGCTAATTAAAATTATTACTTAGTTTGGTCAATTAAATAAAACCCAGAATTAGATAACATTTAAAAAATCATTCACATGTTCGTATGTTTAGCCCCGCCTGTTGGAACATATAAATATAATATAAATATAATATAAATTTCCAAATAAATAAATAAATACTGCAGGAAATAAATACTGCAGCCGCCTGCAGAATAGCTGGCTTTACAGTTCAATCTTTTTTTTTTTAAAAGGAAATTTAAACACCAAGTGCTTCTCTTTAAAAAGCCCGTCTCACCTGGAATGCTGAGCTGCAGAATCCCATCTGCCCAACCTGTAGAGAAAAAAAAAAGCTAGTTATCAATACAATTTATCGAGGTTTTAACACCAAACCATATGGCAACATGAGGCTGGAGTCTTTATCAGAAAATTAAAAACATCCTCACAGCACAGTTCAGAACAGGTCTGTGTTAATTTCATCACCGAAAGACTCCGCTTTATGAAAAGAAAAAAGAAAAAAAGCCCATTGAATTAGGCTTGCAAAATTTAAAATTAGCTTTTACGGCAATCTTTTTAAAAAATAATTGGAAATGCATTATTGCCCTTTTAAAGGAACTTGCAAAAGCAAAATCCAAATTAAGCCTCCCTCCCAAACCCAAAATTTTATTACCGAAAGACTCCGATTTATTTAAAAAAAAATAAAAATAAAAAGCCCATTGGACTAGGCTTGCAAAATTTAAAATTAGCTTTTACAGCACCATTTTTTTTTAGATAATTGCAAACGCAGAGCACTTTTAAAGCAGTTTGCAAAAGCAAAATCCAAATTAAGCCTCCCTCCCAAACCCAAAATGTGTTAATTTTATTACCGAAAGATTCCGATTTATTAAAAAAATAAAATAAAATAAAAAGCCCATTGGACTAGGCTTGCAAAATTTAAAATTAGCTTTTACAGCACCATTTTTTTTTAGATAATTGCAAACGCAGAGCACTTTTAAAGCAGTTTGCAAAAGCAAAATCCAAATTAAAGCCTCCCTCCCAAACCCAAAATGTGTTAATTTTATTACCGAAAGACTCCGATTTATTAAAAAAAAATAAAAATAAAAAGCCCATTGGACTAGGCTTGCAAAATTTAAAATTAGCTTTTACAGCACCATTTTTTTTTTAGACAATTGCAAACGCAGAGCACTTCTAAAGCAGTTTGCAAAAGCAAAAAAATCCAAATTTCAGCCTCCCTTCCCAAACAAAAATATCTTCCCAAATTGCCTGCTTTTAAATCGCATTTCTCTCTTCCCTCTCCAGGAAATAAAAAATCTTCATATAGATGCACAATATATAATTTTTTTAAAAAAATAAATATTTAACCTTCCAACCTTCCCCCCAAAATGCAAAGATTTTGCTTTGCAGAGATCCTATTTTTTGCTTGCCATGCATTGATTTTTTTCCCACCTTCCCTTGGCCCGGGATCTTTTTTTTTTCTCTCGATCTAGTGGATCCCAATATTGCCTCCATTAGGAAGAGGGGATCTTTGGAAAGAGATCGGGCGAACTGGGCTGGGGCTGACCTTCCCGCAGGCCGCGGATGGCGACGGATTAAGAGCAACGCACCTCTTGCCTGGATCCACCGCAGGCCGCTTCGAAAAAAGAAATCGGAACCGGCTCCGAAAGAGTTAAATACTCGGGGGCCGCGGGGCACGATGGGAAATGCTCCGCCCACTCCAATAGAGAGTCTCTCATGGGGGTCTTTGGCGCGCGGAGGGTTGTGGGTACATTTAACGATAGAGATACTAAATGACAGACATGAGTTGTTGTAGATATAGAGATACCCATTTGGAGGTGTTTTGCCATGGATTTAATTTCACACAACTCCCTGCTGTTGGAATGTAATAAAAAAAAAAAGTAGGCAGCGTGCAGATTTTGAATGTACAATTGAGCAATCGCGGCCAATCCTTGATATGAAAAAGTAAACTTACATTTGAGCCCCAAAACTGGATTTGCTTACAAAGGTTCTTCTACAAGTTTTCGTATCTCTATGGATTAGCCGTGGAGAGGAGGGGGGGGAGAGAAAAAAAGCGCGGGAAAGGCCGGAGCGGTGGCGCAAGCGCGATAAGAGAGGGAAGGCCCGAAAGGGCGCGCATGCGTAGTGGGAGGGGTTTTTAAAAATGGTGGCTGAATTTGGGGAAAACTTCCTCATTCTGATTGCAAGCTCTCCTCCAAACGATAGTGTCCCTAAGCATGTACAGAGTGCTCCCAAACCACATGCGTATAAGATTTTGGGATCTATGTTTTGCAATGCCCATCTTTAAAGCTGTCACCGTTCTAGCAATTCTAATTGACGTATTTGTTTTATTGCACCAATTAATAAATTTATAAATACTCAGCTGCAGAAGGAATGCACAACTGAAGTGCCATACATGAGACAACAGAGAGATAAGGGGTCCTTGGTGCTCTTGGTTATTTTCTTGTAGACGTTTCATGACCCAACTAGGTAACATCATCCAGTGCTGAAAAGGAGTGGGGTTTTGTTGCAAATTCCCCCTTCTAACATGGATGATGTTACTTAGTTGGGTCATGAAACGTCTACAAGAAAATAACAAAGCTCAGAGAGCACCAAAGTTCTGGTTTACACATAACTCCCCTCCGTGTAGTTGAAGCTTGGTCATCAAGACAGTTTGTAAACTATACAAAGAACTATATACTTTTATATTTTCTTTTTTTCTTATTTTGTTCTCCTCCTTTTATTTCTTTTCTTTCTTTCTTTCTTTCTTTCTTTCTTTCTTTCTTTCTTTCTTTCTTTCTTTCTTTCTTTCTTTCTTTCTTTCTTTCTTAATTATTGAATTTCTATACTGCCCTTCTCCCGGAGGACTCAGGGCGGTGTACAGCCAAAATTAAAAAACATGCAGGACAAATATTAAAAAACAATTAAAAGATATATAAATTTGGCCAAATTAAAACTCCTTACCAATTAAAACGTTTAAAACATTTAAAAACAATTAAAAATTTCATCTTAAGCCAGCCCGGCTTGCTTGAAAAAATGGGTTTTAAGGGCACGACGGAAGAAGAAGAAAAAGAAATTTAAAATTTCTTTTTCCTTCTCTGTGGTTTTAAAAGGGTAAAACTAAACATTCAATAAAATTATTTTGAAGAGGGGGAAAAAAAAAAGACATTCATTTGTTTAAGACGATAAGGGTTCGTTCAGTCATTGGTGACCAACAATCCTCATGATTACATCATGAGTGGATCAACGACCAAGAACTCAAAAAAACGCAAAAGGAAACAGGTTTCAATTTTTTTTTTCTCTCCGTTTCTTTTTATTTTCACCGACAGCCAGAATGGAAAACATTATCTAAATACAGAATTCTGCCATGGTCTTAAGAAATTTCAAATATCATCCCCGATAGAAGATTTGTCTTCTGGGATATGTCGGTCTGAAGGCTTGGTGGTCAGGTACTGCTCGACCATTCGGGGTAGAAAACCTTGTAGGAAATGAAAAAAATCTTGAAAAACCGCTCCCTGTTCAGGGTGTGGGGTGAAATTTAGGCTGACCTGTGGGTCGTGTTCCCCAGAACCACCGTCCCTGATCATGGCGCAAACGGTGAATCCAAATAGCGGATCTACGGGCCTGGTTTGCCGCTCCTGTTGGGAAATCGCCTCTGATACTTTGCCTTCCAGCTCTAAGGGATCAGCGGTTCTTTTAGGATCCGTTTCCGGGCTGCTGATTTGTCGCCGGACGCGGCGTCTTCCTAACCAGACACGGTGCCAGGCGGTGCAGTCCCATGTCACACTTTCTGCCTCGGGAAGGGAACACTCCGTCCGCGGTTTCTTCGCAGGAGGAGAACCCAACTCTGCATCTTCTACGTCTGGAGGTCGCTTGGAACCCACCGACAATTGTTCGGTTCTGGTGTTCAGCTGCTCCTCCTCCTCCGGATCGCTGCTGAGGGATTCCCGATCGTCTCCGAGTCCCTGTGAATTCTCCGAGCAGCTGCATTTCAACACGTGCTGCAGGATAAATGAGACGCCTGCGCACACTCTTCGAAACCAGAGCTGGGGAAAATCCCTGCTCGGGTGCAGCTCCGAGTGGGACCCCAGAGATTGTGTCGCCGGCATTAAGGGGAGGAGGATAACCTGCCGTTCCGCAGCTTGAGGGCTGCCGGGCTGAAAGAGACGAACCAGCCCCCAGTTCTTCCCCTTGCTGGATTTACGTTGGTATTGCAAACTCCGGCAGTATTTGGCAGCGTCCTGGCAACTCCGCTGTAGACGCAGCGCCGTCTTTTCGTTGACGTTGGCCGCTACATTGTGGCTCAGCTCAAAAGGATCCTGGAGGTTGACGGGGCCCATCTTGAATTTCTGACCAGCGTCGGATAACAGGAAATCGGAGAGAGGGAGTGACCGGCTCTCGCGCAGGGAGATCACCCCACTGGCGAAATTGTAGCTTTCGAAGACGCGAAAAAACTCAGCCAGAAGGGAGCCTGGAACGAAGGAGACAAATGTGAGCATTAGGGAACGTTGAGTTTTTCTAGCCAAGCTCTGATTTGGAGCTTGTTATGTGTGCTAAACCAGGATGGGTGACTTAGCTTTCTAAGTGAGTGAACATGGCAGTTTCATTATGGAATTAATTGTGCAACCGTATTCATGTCAGTACTCCCATCCAGCCGCTGTGGGTAACCCTGGGAGACAGCCTTGAGAGAGATATGTCTGGAATGTGCATCTGTCTTTGGCTGCCGTGATCCCCCCTTGCTTATGGCAACTCGGGAGAAGGCCAGGGATGCTTTGCGAGTTGACAGTGTGATTTGCTTAACAACCAGGGCAAAAAAGGTCATAAAATCATGGTGTAACTCACTTAATACCTGCCTTGATTAGCAATGGAAATTCTCTTCCCAATTGTGTTCATAACTTGAGGATTATCTGTATTAATTTATTAGTTACATTTATACATCACCGTGAAAACAGATTCAGGGCGACATAAGTCACATTTTTCAAGGACTGGTCCTAACCCTCACTCGCTCAGTGCCGTCATGATTCAAAGAGTTGCAGAACGAACGGTCGTAAATTGAGAATTAACTGCCTGTATTTAAATAAAAAAAGAAATCCAACTTAAAAACTCTTTGTTAGCAACTCACAACAGCTCTCTGTGTTCCCGCTGGGTTGCAACGAAGCCGGATCTTTAGGGAAAGTGCAGTCCCAGCCGTCCACCACCGTCAGTTCTCCATCATCTGAGAAGAGAGGGGAAAAAAGATGGGAAGAGGATGGAAAAAAAAAAATTATTGTCGGCCAAAACCGACAAATTATGGTTTTGTAGCCATAATAAAATTCTTTCTTGTGAGAACCAAGGCCCTTCCTGCCAGGTGCAAGGAGGTGCAGTTTGAGACCAACTGACCCTTGGACTGCAACCTGATTGGACCTTGCGATGGATCGCATCGGCAGGGGAAGGAAAAATTTACTTTTAACTGGGGGGAAACCCAAGGGGGGGGGCGATTAGACGTTAACCCCCCCCCTCGGGTTTCCCCGGACATGCCAATATGACATGCCTAATAAATCTACACTTTGGGAGTTTTGATTCTGTTGGGTGTATTACTTGGAACCCCGACATTCACCTGAAAGATCCTTCAATTGGGCTACCGTCGGTAAGACGGGAGGGCTGCGTGTCTGTAGGAAGAAGAATACCAGCAATGTCAGTGCGTAGTTATTGAGGAGGGGGCCTCCACCAAAAAGATTTCCTGCAAAAAAATAAAAAATGAGGAGGGGAGGGCATTAGGAGGAAAAGGAGGGCCAACTCAAACAACTTCACCCTTTTAAATGACTTTTCACGTTGATTTTCCTTCCTTATCTTCTTTCTTTTCTTCTTCTCTGCATCATCCCTTCCTTCCTTTCTTCCTTCCATCCATCCATTCATCTATCCATCCATCCAGGGATTGGACTAGAAGACGTCAAACATCCATTCCAACTGTTATTCAGCTATCCTTCCTTCTTCCTAATTTATTTTTTCCTTCTTTCCCCTCATTCCTTCCTTTTCCCTTTCCCTCTCTCCCTCCCTTCTTTCCTTCCTTCCTGCCATGCATTCTTCCTTCCTTTCTTCCATACATCCTTCCTTCCTCTCCTTATCTTTTTCCTTCCTCTCTGCCTCATTCCTTCCTTCTCCCTTTCCCTCTCTTCCCATGCATCCATCCAGCTTTTCCATTTTACCTGCCAATCCTTGCTGCTTCGCCCAGTAGCGCACTGCGTAAACCAGAGGCCTCACACGCTCATCCGCTTCTGTGCAAAACTGCAGGAAGCGGGTGTTACACAGAGCCAGCCTGTCAAGCAAGAAGAAAATGGAGTATAAATCAGAATTATCCTGTGCAGAGCTGAACCGCTTCTTTTATAGCAGGATATCTTGCAATATTCTCTTCGGGTCCCTCCTAAATTCAAATTTCCCCGATCTTAATCCGGCTCCTTTGCCATTCGATCAGTCTTTTCTCAATCTTGTCAACTTTTAAGAGGTGTGGATTTCAGCTCCCAGAATTCCCCAGCCAGCATCCTGGAACTTGAAGTGCACACGCCCCTTAAAATTCACAAGGCTGAGAAACGTTGCTCTTAAATCCCACAGATTCTCTGCCGTTATCCGGAGCCTAAATGTCTCAAAACGTTTGGTTCGATATCGGATTGTCTTGGATTGATAACCCCAGTCGAGCCCAAAATTTCTGTTGCTAAGGGAGACAACTCTGTATTGAATTTTGGCCCGTTGTATAGCCTTCCTTGCCACAGTTGTGCAGTTGTTAATTTAATCACACAGTTGGTTAAGTGAATCCGGCTGTCCCACTGGCTCTTATTTGTCAGAAGGCTGCAAAAGAGAATCACGTGACTACTGGATACCGCAACCGTCATAAATATGAGCTAGTTGCCAAATGTCTGAATTTTGATCGCTTGATCGGGATGTTACTTTACGCTTCATTGTCATTGTTAAGCAAATCACACTGTCAACTCGCAAAGCATCCCTGGTCTTCTCTCAAGTTGCCATAAGCAAGGGGGGATCACGGCAGCCAAAGACAGATGCACATTCCAGACATATCTCTCTCAAGGCTGTCTCCCAGGGTTACCCACAGCGGCTGGAGGGGAGTGGTCTCTACAACCCAGGAAATTGCTCCGTTGGCAAATGTGATTGATGACACTGGTTACACAGTACACCCATACAACGAAATTCACGTAACACCCAAAGACCAGGCCCAACATACATATCAATCCACAAACACCCCCCCACCCCCCACAAATTCCCCACCCCTAAACCACCCAAACATCAACACAATAGACCAAGTAATGCTGTCCAACAGCTCACTGATCGTGGCTCTTGAGTTCATGATTGAGTGCAATTATAGCGCTGGGATAAAAACCATTCAGAAAACGTGTGGCCTGAGTTTTAATTGTTCTGTATCATCATGTTGCTATGGTTGTAAGTGTGAAAACGGTCGTAAGTCATCTTTTTTTCAGTGCCGTTGTAATGTCCGGCCACCGAACGAATTATTTTAATGCGAGGACTATCTGTAACCTGCTGAAACAGGCTGATCTTGACCGAGTAGAAAACTTTGCTAAAGAGATACGAATTCCGTACTTGTTGTTTATGGAGATGTCGCCCCTCAAGCCGGACTCCTTGTGGCAAAATTTGACAACGGGACGGCGGGCGGTGGAGACCACCTGGACGTGGTGAACTCCTGGCACGCATTTCTGCAGCACGGTGGCCACCAGATCGAGGATTTCAGGCACGGTGGCTGTGACCAGGTCAATGTCAGACAAGATCGAATCTTCGGAGCGAGATTCCATTTCAGTGGCTTCTTCCTCTGCCTGAAAAAGAATTGAGAGAGGAATAAATCCAAGAGTGCATAAACCTACGACCACAACTGAATCCAAAATTTCCTGGCTGGGGAATTCTGGGAGTCGAAGCCCACACCCCCTTAAAGCATGCTGGCTGGGGAATTCTGGGAGTTGAAGTCCACCCCTCATAAATTGGCTGGTTGAAAAAACACTGACGCAAAGCAGTCACCAGTGGTCTTGCCAAGTTTAACGAAGGTTTCCTATCTCTAACAAGAGAGATGGGACAAAACAAACATCTCCATTTGACCAAGATTTAACCCAGCCTCTTTTCCTCACCAGTGGCTTATCAGTTGTCTTGGCAGACGCCTGGAAGTTTTTCGTCTTCTCCAGATCCAGGAATAAATCCAAGTCACATCCAGAGACGCTGAAGCCGTTCACGGAAGACCCAAAGGGAAGGATGACCGATTCTGTGTGTTTGGGGGAAAAAAGACCAGTTGTAAAACCAGAAACTTTCCTAATATCCAATCGAAGCAGAGGGCAAAAAGTGAGCTTCACCTGGGAAGAATTCAGAAAACACCTCCTGGAACAGCTTGACGAGCAAGTCTCGTAGTCGCTGCTCGCTCTCGGAAAATTCAAACAGTTGCACCATTAAAGACATCTGGGCATCGACCTGCAGGGGGAAAAAAATATATGAAGGTTTTTCTGCAACCAACTGTATTCAGAGGAATTCTTTACGACATTCCCCAAAAGCCTTTTTGAAGATTGAATCCTCCACGACAGTGTTTTTTTTCAAACTTGGCAACTTTAAGATAGGGGAAGTTCAACTCCCAGAATTCCCTAGCCAGCATGCTTTAAGATGGGTGGACTTCAACTCCCAGACACTTACATCATCCACTTGGCAGATGTTTTGTGCCAATTTCTCCGGGCTCAGCTGCTCCCGCCTGGCTGACCCCTGTTTTTTTGGCGGGGTGTATCTGAAATCCTTCTTCTCACGCGGCTTGACACGTAATTTCTGGCCCCCTAGACTATGTTGTGGCTCTGCTAATACTTTCTGGAGTATCTCCTCGTCCTGCAGTTCCACAATTGCATAGACCCCCTGCAGAAAAAGGAAAGGAGCATTAAGCTTGCAAATTTTCCCCATGACTTCTTTTTTTAATCAATCATAAGTGACAGCCTAAAGCCGTGATGGCAAACCTATGGCATGCGTGCCAGAAGTGGCACGCAGAGCCATCTCTCCGGCTACGCAAGCCGTCTCCGTTTGTTCTTCCAGGTGCTGGCTCACCGGCCAGCTGCTCTTGACAGTTAGAACAATTAATCAGTGGAACAACTTGCCTCCAGAAATGGTGAATGTTCCAACACTGGAAGTTTTTAAGAAGATGTTGGATCACCATTTGTCTGAAGTGGTGTAGGGTTTCCTGCATAAGCAAGAGGTTGGACTAGAAGAGGGGTCAGCAACCTGCGGCTCTGGAGCCGCATGTGGTTCTTTCACCCCTCTGCTGCGGCTCCCTGTCACTCAAAATATGCATCACAATCGCCAATGTGCGACACCCGCCAGCACACGATTTGTTGAGCTTTTCTACCCCCGGTAGGCCAACCATGGATAAATGGAAGAAATGAAAAGTTTCAGAAGAAAACAGAATGTTTAATTCAATTACATATGCTAGTTTTGTGGCTGCTCAAGAAATAAGTTAGGCACGGGAAGGTTTTTGTGACTCCCGGTGTTTTCTTTTCTGCGGGAAATGGGTCCAAATGGCTCTTTGTGTGTTTAAGGTTGCAGATCCCTGGATTAGAACACCTCCAAGGTCCCTTCCAACACTGTTATTCTATTCTAAACCAGAAGAGCATCCGTCCTTCCAGTTTCCGGAATGCGCCTGCACTCCGGCCACCTGGTCTTCCCATTTCTGGCACGCATGTGCGCGCAAAGACCAGCTGCACACCGGAAAATGGAAGATCATCTTCCCAGTGTGCCGATGTGTACATGCAGGCACGTACAGTCCCGTTTCAGCACTCGATGCCAAAACGGTTCGCCCCCATTGGCCTATAGCAAGGGGGAAAGGGATCAGATTCACCTTATCTTTGTCCATCACCACATTGATTACATTCCCGTAGGTTTCGAAATAGCTGCTCAGCTCCAAGGCTGTTGTCCCTTTCTGGAACCCGCTGACAAAAATACTGCGGAGTTCCTGAGATTGACGGACGCTACGAAGGTTTTCCAGGCGCTGGTGTTTTTTCCCACGCAGATGATCATCCAAGCTGGGCTCTAAAACATCAAAGCAACCATTCTTCATTTGCAGTTTTGGGAAAAATCACAAGGAATGTATTTTACTGAGCGAAAGGCAATTGCTCCAGCTTTCTTCAACCTTTTAACGCTTCTCAGAAAGGGAACGGGAAAAAAAACCACCTCTGCCTCGGCAGAAAAGTTGCTATTAGTATTGAAATTTTGATGTTTGTTTTTGGTTGTTTATGTCTTTTGTTTTTTGTATGCGTGTTTTTTTCTTCTTGCTTTTTTTGCGCATTATGTTTTTTTTTGTACTGTGTATTTTAATCTTTGGGAATTTAATAAATATTATTTTAATTAAAAAAAAAAACCTGCCTCGGAAGATGAGGTTCTACATGGGCTCACTGCATCTTAAGCTATTTTATATTAGGTTTATTTTAGAAAAATCCAGTTTCGTTGGATTTATCAGATTCTGAGCTGCATTCAAAAATCTTAAAGAGAGTTTCTTTCATTATTGTGGTTATGTTGGATATATATATAGCCACATCTTGGTTCAGTGACCATCATAATTTCAGCAAGCTATTTTTTGGGGGAAGGGTGGAATCTCCATTTATCTTTAATTTATGCTTAATTAAATTTGCAGGACTGGACCCCTTGGGCTCCAAATTCCTCTTTGGTTGCAAAGGAAGGAGGTTTCAAAGGAAAGCTGAAAAAGAACCAACGTTTTACTTTTTTTAAGAAAAAGGGACAAGAGTGCCTCTGACCATGGGCAGAGTGCTGCCAAATTATCTTATCTTTAGCCACACCCTGCCCCATTTTTATTAGGTCAGAACTCCCCACGTGCCAAAAGTAGCCCTAAAACCTCGATTTGAGGAGTTTATTCTAAATTTAATTTAATTTTACGGCCTTAGGCCCCTGCTTGACCCTTGACCCCACTCACGGTTGGCCACCGTCACGTGACACAGACGGCACCGAAAAGCCCCGCGGGGCAGAGAGTCCACATCGGCCGCCGCTCCTTCTTCCTCCATTTCCCTCCACGGCCGGAAGCTGGCCTGTCTTCACGGAAGTTCCGCCCAAAATGATTTTGCCGCTCTTGCTCTACACCTTTATGGGTTTTTTTTTTTTTTGCCTGAAAGGTCGAAGCGGCTATTAGAGTGTATCATGTGATATCCGTCTGAGGACGTCACGATCATAGAGATAAAGGAAGCAATCGAAGTTTTATCCGCTGAAACTTCCGGATCCCGTTCGAAGTTCGCCCCTTGAGTGGCCGAGAAGGAAGAGGTGGCTTGAGTGGCTTCGCGTCTCCATAGAGGTAGAAAAAGAAGCAAAATTCTTGTAGGGCCGGCAGCGTCCACGAATTAGCCAGCTTTTTAGCCAAACTTCCGGGTGGAAACCGAACTCGGTTTTCCATGCTTATTTATTATTCAACGTGCTGCATTTTATAGCAATCAAATATAGCCAAATAAAATAAGTTACCGATGCACGATTTTGCCCTAGAAGCGACAAAATTGCTTTTTCTGGCTTTTGCCCAAAATTTAGGATTTTAAAGGTGTTTTAGACAACTTGGGCTGTACTGTGATCCGGTTGAGGGCTCGTTTGGGAAAAGCACTGAAAGGTTAGCATTCTAGGAGACTAGACGACCTCCAGGGTCCCTTCCAGCTCTATTCTGGTTGGTAGGAGCTGGAAGAAGACCTTGGAGGTCTTCTACTCCAACCCCCTGCATAAGCAGGGCAACCTATACCGTTTGGGGCAGGTGACTGTCCATTCTTTTCTTTAAAACCTCCAGTGGTTAATCACTGATAATCTGTGTTGGAAAAATAAAGCAGGAGCATAAATTAGATAGGTAATTAGATTAGGAGATAGATATAGATTAAATTAGATTAATAGATAGATAATTAGATTACATTAGGAGAGAGAGAGAGAGAGAGAGAGAGAGAGAGAGAGAGAGGTTATAGATAGATAGATAGATAGATAGATAGATAGATAGATAGATAGATAGATAGATATAGAGAGACAGATAGGTTAGAGAGAGATACCGATGATAGATAGAGACAGATTGATTGATAGAGATAAAGAGATATAGGTTAGAGATAGATTAGAGAGATACCAATAGATAGATAGATAGATAGGGATAGATAGACAAAGAGATAGAGAGACAGATAGGTTAGAAATAGATTAGAGAGATACCAATAGATAGATAGGGATAGATAGAGAGACAGATAGAGAGATAAGAGACAGAGAGACATAGGTTAGAGATAGATTAGAGAGATACCAATAGATAGATAGGGATAGATAGAGAGAGATAAGAGATAGAGACAGAAGGTTAGAAATAGATTAGAGAGATACCAATAGATAGATAGGGATAGATAGAGATAGGTTAGAGAGATAGGTGTGTGTGTGTGTGTGAGAGAGAGAGAGGAGATAGATTACAGATAGGTTAGAGAGAGAGATTAGAGAGAGATACCGATAGATAAATGATAGATAGATAGATAGATAAGAGATAGAGAGACAGATAGGTTAGAGAGAGATACCGATGATAGAGACAGATTGATTGATTGAGATAAAGAGATAAAGAGATAAAGAGATAGATATAGGTTAGAGATAGATTAGAGAGATACCAATAGATAGATAGATAGATAGATAGATAGATAGATAGATAGATAGATAGATAGATAGGGATAGATAGAGAGATAGAGAGACAGATAGGTTAGAAATAGATTAGAGAGATACCAATAGATAGGGATAGATAGAGAGACAGATAGAGAAATAAGAGACAGAGAGACATAGGTTAGAGATAGATTAGAGAGATACCAATAGATAGATAGGGATAGATAGAGAGAGATAAGAGATAGAGACAGAAGGTTAGAAATAGATTAGAGAGATACCAATAGATAGATAGGGATAGATAGAGATAGGTTAGAGAGATAGGTGTGTGTGTGTGTGAGAGAGAGAGAGGAGATAGATTACAGATAGGTTAGAGAGAGAGATTAGAGAGAGATACCGATAGATAAATGATAGATAGATAGATAGATAGATAAGAGATAGAGAGACAGATAGGTTAGAGAGAGATACCGATGATAGAGACAGATTGATTGATAGAGATAAAGAGATAAAGAGATAAAGAGATAGATATAGGTTAGAGATAGATTAGAGAGATACCAATAGATAGATAGATAGATAGATAGGGATAGATAGAGAGATAGAGACAGATAGGTTAGAAATAGATTAGAGAGATACCAATAGATAGGGATAGATAGAGAGACAGATAGAGAAATAAGAGACAGAGAGACATAGGTTAGAGATAGATTAGAAATACCAATAGATAGATAGGGATAGATAGAGATAAGAGATAGAGACAGAAGGTTAGAAATAGATTAGAGAGATACCAATAGATAGATAGGGATAGATAGAGATAGGTTAGAGAGATAGGTGTGTGTGTGTGTGTGAGAGAGAGAGAGAGAGAGGAGATAGATTACAGATAGGTTAGAGAGAGAGATTAGAGAGAGATACCGATAGATAGATAGATAGATAGATAGATAGATAGATAGATAGATAGATAGATAGATAGATAGATAGAATGAACATAGCGGCAAGAGATATAGAGACATGATAGATGGATGGATGGACCAATGAATGGATAAGAGAGATGGAGATGATGGATAGATAGGTAGGTAGATAAGCAATAGCACTTAAGGCTGAAATCCAGCAGGTTCTGGAGAAGCGGAAATTTTGAGTAGTTCGGAGAACCAGCAAATAACCATCTCTGGCTGGCCCCCGAGTGGGATGGGAATGGGGATTTTGCAGTATCCTTCCCCTGCCACGCCCACCAAGCCACACCCACAGGACCGGTAGTAAAACAAAATTGAATTTCCCCACTGCTTATATACCGCTTCCCAGTGCTAAATAATAAAAGATAAACATTGAGGAGGGATAGATGTCATTTTAATTAAAAAATAATATATTTTAAATTGCTATTTTAAATTCCTTCCACGGGAGTTCCTGTTTGAACAGGAAACTCTCCTGAATTCAGCTTGATTTTTTTTGTCCTCGCTGAATTCAGGCTTTACAGAAGGAAGCAGAGGTCGACACCTTGCAACCAAGCCATAGGCAAACCTAACAACTGGCGCCAGGGCCAAGGAACGAGGCCACCGATCAGGTGAGAGCTGGCTTGGAGGGAAAAGGTATAAAAGGGGAGCCTGACCGGATAGCACAGAAGGAGAGAGCTGGAGTCCTGGAAGAGATTTTATGCTAGATGGGAAGAGCTGAAAGTCAGAGAAAAAAAGAGTCTTAAATTAATCTACTAATATCTACTCTATGTATGAGATCTTCCTGCCATTGGCTTCTTGCTACCAGGAAGATACTGGATCTGTCCGTTTAAACATGAGAAGATGAGCTGCGTAGAAAAAGTTTCCTAATCCCAATAATATAATTCAAAATCAAAGCTAAATAAACTTTTTCTCTAGCTGGCTTGCTTTAGTAATTAAGTCACTGGTTAGAAACTAGGAGACTTGACTTCTAGTTCTACTTTTAAGTATGAAAGGTACTGGATGGCTTTGGGCCAATCACCAGGAGATGGTGAGTTCTAGTCCTGCTTTAGGCATGAAAAAAAAAAAACTGGGTGACTTTGGGCCAATCACCAGGAGATGGTGAGTTCGAATTCTAATTTAGGCATGAAAAGAACTAGGTGACTGGCCAATCACCAGGAGACGGGAGTTCTAGTCCTCCCTTTAGCATGAAGGAACTGAGTGATTTTGGGCCGATCATCAGGAGACTGGGAGTTCCAGTCCTACTTTAGATATGAAAGAACTGGGTGACTTCGGCTGATCACCAGAAGACAGGGAGTTCTAGTTCTATCTTAGGCATGAAGGCCCACTGGCTTAACTTGTGCCAAGCATCAGGAGACAGGGAGTTCTAGTCCTGCCTTACGCCTTAATGCCTTATTCCATTCTATTATTATTCCATTATTCCATTCCATTCCACTCCTATTCTATTATTCTATTCTATTATTATTCCATTCCTATTCTATTCTATTATTATTCTATTCTATTATTCCATTCCATTCCTATTCTATTCTTCTATTCTATTATTATTCCATTCCTATTTTATTATTCCATTCTATTCTATTCTATTCTATTCTATTATTATTCCATTCCTATTCTATTCTATTATTATTCCATTCCATTCCTATTCTATTATTCTATTCTATTATTATTCCATTCCTATTTTATTATTCCATTCCATTCTATTCTATTCTATTATTATTCCATTCCTATTCTATTCTATTATTATTCCATTCCATTCCTATTCTATTATTCTATTCTATTATTATTCCATTCCTATTTTATTATTCCATTCCATTCTTATTCCGTTCCTATTCTATTATTCTATTCTATTATTATTCCATTCCTATTTTATTCCATTCTATTCTATTCTATTCTACTCTACTCTACTCTACTCTACTCTACTCCATTCCATTCCACTCCTATTCTATTATTCTATTCTTTTATTATTCTATTCCTATTCTATTCTATTCTATTATTATTCTATTCCATTCCATTCCATTCCATTCTTATTCCATTCCAATTCTATTATTCTATTCCATTCCATTCTATTGGATTAATTTCCCAAACAAACTGTCAGCCACCATAGCAGAGCAAGAACTCTGGATAAAAGAAAACCTGCCCTTTTCTCAAATTCTTACCAAAGCCGCAGAGGAAAGCTGGCAAAGAAAATCGGCCACGTCTTGTCATTGAGGGTGGCCTTCGAAGTGAAGTCCCTGCTTCTCCCTCTCCCCCCAAAAAAACCATCAGCAAGAGAAACGGAGTGAAGAAAACGGCATTTATTCATTTATTTATTTTTTTTCGTTGTCGTCGCTATAAGAACCAGTTAGAGACCGACTTTAAAAAAACCTGACATTTTTTTTTTTTTGCTCTCCAAAACCATGTACAAAAAAAAGGGAATTCGTCAAAGGCTGAGAAGGGGAGGGAGGGGGGAAAAGAGAGGAGGGGGCTCCTTGTTCCCAAATTGGGGAGGGAGGAGGAAGAGAAGAGAGGAGGTTTTAGGGGATGCGAGGAAGAGAAAACGACACCGAGAAAGGGGAGGGGGGGGGAAAAAGAGAGAGATCCGGTGGAAAAGGAACGCCGTTTCGAAACGGTCCCTCCCCACCCCACGCCTCTCTTAACGTCGCCCCCACCTCCCTCGTCCCTAAACGAGGAGGAAGGCGAAAAATGAAGGCGCCCCTAAAAAAAAAAAAAAAAAAAAACCAAAAAAAAAAAAATTACGGACGCAGGCGCGACTTTGTGCATTCAGATCAGCGAGGAGCAGAGAAAGGGAGGGAGGGGAAGGGAGGGGAAGGGGAGTACAAATGTAAAATGTGGAAATTAAAAATATATTTATATATAAAAAAGAGAGGGTGGGAGACCGCCCGCCCCCCCCAGGATCCAACCCCGGGGGAGGGGGGGAAGAGGGGGCAGGCAGGCCCGCCCCCCCCCAACCACCAAACCCTCCCGGCCCGTAACCAGCGAAGTGCTTGGCGACGGAAAGGGCCCTCCGGCGTGGATTTCGAGGGGCTGGGCAGAGGTGGCTAGCGGATTCCTAGAGGGGCTGCGAGAGGAGCTCAGCACTCAGTCTTCCAGGATGATGGGTTCGCTGGTGCTGGCAGGATGGACTGGGGGGACGGGCAACAGGGGAGCCCCCAGAGGCCTGAGCGGCAGGACTGACTTCACCTTCACCGGCAGGTTGGGACGGCGAGCAGCCCGGCGCATCTCCAGGTGGCTCAGGGCCTTGCGAAGGGCTCTAGGGAACGAAAAAGAGCAGCACGGGGTTGTTCGTTTTTTTTTTTAGGGTTGCCCAGCCTGGCAGGGCGGTGTAGACAAACATCCTGAGATGAGAAAAGAACCGTTGGCTTCTCTCCCCCCCCCACCCTTCCCCAAATTCTCAGGGGGTCTCCCTAGTCAGCAGTCGTCCAGCAGCTCCCTGGCTTCTGAAGCATTTGAATATTTCCAACCAGCAAATCTCTAGGTCAGTGTGTCTCCAGCGTGGCCCCTTTAAGATGGGTGGACTCCAACTCCCAGAATCCCCCAGCCAGCATGCTTTAAGATGGGTGGATTCTAACTCCCAGAATTCCCAAGGCCAGCATGCTTTAATATGGGGGAACTTCAACTCCCAGAATTCCCCAGCCAGCATGCTTTAAGATGGGTGGACTCCAACTCCCAGAATTCCCCAGTCAGCATGCTTTAAGATAGGTGGACTTCAACTCCCAGAATCCCCCAACCAGCATGCTTTAAGACGGGTGGATTTCAATTCCCAGAATTCCCCAGGCCAGCATGCTTTAAGACGGGTGGATTTCAATTCCCAGAATCCCCCAACCAGCATGCTTTAAGACGGGTGGATTTCAATTCCCAGAATTCCCCAGGCCAGCATGCTTTAAGACGGGTGGACTTCAATTCCCAGAATTCCCCACAAAGCATGCTTTAAGATAGGCGGACTTCAACTCCCAGAATTCCCCAGCCAGCATGCTTGAAGATGGGTGGAATTCTGGGAGTTGAAGTCCACACATCTCTTAAAGGGCCCACGCCTAAGAAAGACTGACCTAGGTTGCCGGAAGGAGCCTGGCCATTCTAGAACAACAGGGGAGAATCCAGGCGTTTCCACCGTTCTGATGCAGGGGATTGTCACACGCTCTGCGTCAAAGCCAGGAGGACTGGACCCCCGATCACCCTCCCAAGGCCAGAGAGAGGGGAGGGGGGGGGTCGATGAAGTGGCCCACCCCACCATCACCTCCCCGCCAGCCTTGCGAGGTAGTACAACACTCAGAAATACTGAGCTGTCTTGTAAGGCTCCATTAATCTTGCAAATCTGAAAGTCCATCTCCCCCCCCTTTACAGACTAAGAAACTAGGGAGGGTGCCTCCTAAGATGTTTTCCATGCACCCCTTTTTCCCTTCTGATCTGACCGTGGCCTAGTCTGTGGCTTTCCTCTTGTCCCATCCCAGGAGCGGAATTTGGCAAACCGTGAAAATCCATCTCTCTCTCTCTCTCTTCCCCCAACCCCACCCCCCGCCTTTACAACCTAGGAAACTAGGGAGGGTGTTTTCCACACACCCCTTTTTCCTTTGAAGAGGGGCTCAGCCGCCTCTTCTCTCTCTTCCTGCCGTCTCTCTCTCCCCAGACACCACTCCATCGCCCCCGCTAAGCCCCTGCCTTCGTACCTGGTGTCCTTGGTCGCCACAAACACCACAGGATTGGGGGCGTCGGCCGGGTTCAGCTTCTGACGTTTCAGGGCAGGCTGACTGCTTGACCTCATGCCGGACGTTAGGGGCCGTCCGTTGGCCGAGAAGGGGAGCCCGCCCCCTGCCACCTGCGCCCGGTCGCACACAGAGCTATCAGCGAGAGGAACACCCCCCCCCAAAGCAGTGTCTACCTCTTGCTCGCCCCTCCGCCCCTCCGCCTAGCCACCCCCACCTCCCGCTCCAGATCCACCTCCTTCTGCATTGCCAGACAAGGGGGGTGGGGGTGGGCGATGGTTGGGGGGGTCAGACAAGATTTGGTTGAATCTTGTTAACACAGGCTGGCCGTACTGGTGTTTTAAGTGAATAAAAGTGGATTATTTCCCACTTCCGCAGGGAGGAAGCTGCACAGAACGACGGAAAAATAAGAAAAAAAAAAAAACAACCCGCGTAGATGGACTCCCAAACTGCATCAACTACGACAAGGACGCGGAGGGTTGTTACTGGGGGGCCACTTCTCCCCTTGCTGGCTTTCCAAATCTCGGGATTGTTTCCCCTCCTCTCCCCCCACACAGACACCCCCCCCCACCCGCAAGGCCTGTCGGCTCGCAGCTCAGCTACTCACGTTCTCGAAAGTCCGTTTGCTCACGATGCCAGCCAGCCCTCGGTTTGGGGTCAGCTGATTCCTGTTGATGGGCGTCTTGGTGCCGCGAGGAGTTCGGGGTTTGAGGGGCGCCTGGGCGGCTGCGGAAAAGAACAAATAGGGTGCTGAAAGTCCTTCGCATCCTTCCTCCCTCCCTTCCTCTTGTGCTTTGCTCTTTCTCTTTGTCGTTTTGTTCGTTCCTTCCTTTCCTCCCTTCCTCTTTCTTCCCTCCCTCTCTCCCATCCATCCATCTTCCTCCCTTCTTTCCGATTGTACTTGGCCCCTTCTCCTCCCTCTTTCCCTGACCTCCTTCCTTCCTTCCATTTTCTTCCTCTCGCGCGTTCTTGCTCTCTCTCTTTCTTGTCTTTGTTCCTTCCTTCCTTTCCTCCCTTCATCTTTCTTTCTTCCCTCCCTCCCTCCCTCCCATCCATCTTCCTCCCTTCTTTCCGATTATACTTGGCCCCTTCTCCTCCCTCTTTCCTTCCTTTTTCTTTCTCTCGCGCGCTTTCTTGCTCTCTCTCTTTCTTGTCTTTGTTCCTTCCTTCCTTTCCTCCCTTCATCTCCCCCCTCCCTCCCTCCCATCCATCCATCCATCCATCTTCCTCCCTTTCCGATTGTACTTGGCCCCTTCTCCTCCCTCCTTCCTTTTTCTTTCTCATGCTATTTCTTTCTCTTTGTCCCTCGGTCTTTTTGTTCCTTCCTTCCTCTCCTCCCTTCCTCCCATCCATCCATCTTCCTCCCTTCTTTCCGATTGTACTTGGCCCCTTCTCCTCCCTCTTTCCCTGACCTTCTTCCTTCCTTTCATTTTCTTTCTCTCGTGCTCTTTCTCGCTCTTGCTCTTGGTTCCTTCCTTCCTTCCTTTCCTCCCTTCATCTTTCTTCCCTCCCTCCCTCCATCTTCCTCCCTTCTTTCCGATTGTACTTGGCCCCTTCTCCTCCCTCTTTCCCTGACCTTCTTCCTTCCTTTCATTTTCTTTCTCTCGTGCTCTTTCTCGCTCTTGCTCTTGGTTCCTTCCTTCCTTCCTTTCCTCCCTTCATCTTTCTTCCCTCCCTCCCTCCATCTTCCTCCCTTCTTTCCGATTGTACTTGGCCCCTTCTCCTTCCCCGACCACCTTCCTTCCTTTTTCTTTCTCTCCTTGCTCTTTGTCTTTCTCTTTGTCTTTTTGTTCCTTCCTTCCTCTCCTCCCTCCCTTCATCTTTCTTCCCTCCCTCCTTCCCTCCCATCCATCCTCCGCCCTCCTTCACGATTGTACCTGACCTCCTTCCTTCCGAAGAAATGGTGTGTGTGAGGGGGGAAAATCTCTTATTTTGCTAACAATTGTCCGGGAACGGAGACCATTCCCAACTGCGCAGAGGCCCCTTACCCAGCTCCTTGATAATGGTGGCCAGAGGAAGACGGACCAGAGGGTGGATTTTCAGGGGCGTCTTGGCTGCCTTGGGAAGCCGGATTGAGCCTGGAGGGGAAAAGAAGCCACACCTTACTTCAGAGCCCCCCCTTGCTTCTCCCTGCCCGTCCCACCCACCCCATTCTCTCCCCCCCCCACCTACACTCAGCCTTGATGGCGTTGGAGTTGATGGGCGCGTAAGGTCGCCGGGCGGCCCTCCGCGGCTGCAAGATATCCCGGCACATGCGCCGCGCGATGCGGGTCAGTTTGGTGGTCTGAAGAAGGAAAGTCTGCCGGTTTTTCGCCAGCAACTTGGCCCGGTTGGCGCTGGTGGTGTACGGGGAGAGGCTCTGGGCTTCCGGCCGAGACGTGTGGCCCCGAGAGTGGGGCTCCTGAGAAGGAGGGAAGGATGGCATGGAGGCGCTCGGAGGAAAAGTCTGGTTTATCGGCGAAGGCACCATGCTGGAAACCGGGAGCCTGGGAGTTCTAGTCCTGACTTAACCATGAAAGCCAATTGGGTGACTTTGGGCCAATCACCAGGAGCCTGTGAGTTCTAGTCCCACCTTCGGCATGAAAGCCAGCTGCATCCCTCTCTCTCAACCCAACCCACCAAGTCTTGTTGTTATAGGTCGGGGTATCAAACTCAAGGCCCATGGAGGGCTTAGATCCGACCCGGGGGGCTGCTCTGGAAACAGAGGAGGACTGGCCCACAATGCCTCTGCTACCGAAAACAGAGCCCACGAGGACCGCGCACGGCACCCGTGAGCTCCGTTTTCACTGGCGGAGGGTTGCAGGAGGCCGCCGCCGCCGAAAACGGAGCTCGGGAGTCCATTTTCTCTGGCAGAGCGCTCAGGCCGCCGCAGACTCACACCCCACCCCCCCCCACAACACGAGTGACGTCATGCTACTGTGTTTGAAATTGTGTTTTGACCTCGGGGGTGGGGTGAGCCTGGCCCTCAATGAAATCGAGCTTGACAGACGGCGTCTTGGATATTCCCCGCCTTGAGTTACGAATAAAAATAACGGTGGGGGAACGTTACCCACACAGCTGCCTTCCCTATTAAGCGGAGGAATCATTCTTGTTGGCGTTCCCGATTCGCAACCAGCATCCAACAGAACTGGGTGTCCCGAGCCAGTTCCCCACCTCTAACACAAAGCCACAAGGGCTTGTGTGTGTGTGTGTGTGTGTCACTCTTACTGTGATGCTACGGGCAGCTCCTTCCAGCTGCGTTGGCGTCTTGAGGCCCCCGTATTTCTTCCAGTAGATCCAGCAAGAGGCGCAGAGACGGCACTGCATATTGGGGGGGCCCCAGGCATACCACTGGGCTGACTGGGTGGCTGCGGGGCAAGAGAAGGGCCTGATGAGGACCTCATCGACATCTTACACCCCCCCCACACACACACACCCCTTTTCCTCCTGCTGCAGGGGTTCAGCCCTCTCCGACGGTTTTTCCCCCCAGGCAGAGCAAGTAAAGAAGACGATTCGGGCTCCGTATCCAGCAGAAAGAAGAGGCGGCAGAGCCCCGATTTCTCGGTGGAGGAGACTTACTGTGGCAACTCTCACAGGTGAGACCTTTCTGGAAGCCGGCGCCGTTCATTCCTGGCTTGGAGCCCACCGAGATGATTTGGTTCGGATTCGGTTTTGTACTGGGGAAGGGGAGAGAAGAAGGAAGAAGGGCCTCAGAAGAATGGCACCGGGGGGTGGGGTGGGGTGGTGAGGGGGTGGGGATAACTCCGCTAGGTTGTTATTTTCACAGGCCCGAAGCCAACAGCCTGATTCCAGATTTCTTTGGGGGTGGTGGTGGGGGTGCTTTGTGGTTTCCTTGCAGACATTTCATTACCCAATTACAGAACATCATCAGTGCTAGAAGCAAGGTGAGGTTTATGGAGAGGAGGAGGAGGAGGACGACTTTGGTGCTCTCTGAGCTTGGTGATTTTGCTGCAGACGTTTCATGACCCAACTAGGTAACATTATCAGCGCTAGGAGGGAGTGGGGATTGTTTGTATGTAGGTCTTTGGTTATTCGGGTCTTCTCCCACGTAAAATTGGAAGTGTCTTGGCGACGTTTCGACGAAGTCTCATTCGTCATCTTCAGGCTGGTGTTCTCGGCTTCGTGCTTCCAGGAGCAATGTGAGATCGCAGCTGTTTCTTCCTTTATTCTGCGATCTTACATTGCTCCTAGAAGCACGAAGCCGAAAACACCAGCCTGAAGATGACAAATGAGACTTCGTCGAAACGTCGCCAAGACACTTCCAATTTTACGTGGGAGAAGACCCGAATAACCAAAGACCTACATATATAAAATTTTTCTCCCCAACAAATCAGAAGTTCCTGGGTCTTGTGGGAGGGGCGGAGGGGAGGGGGGGTTTCTCTGTCCCAATGCAGACTTTCTGGGGAGAAATCAGACCCCAATGCCCCCCCCCTTCAAACCCCGAGATAGGGAATACTCACTAGGTTGGGATGTAGACTTGTTTCAATTTGCTGTCAGCTTCCGCCGCTTTCAACCGTTTCTGCACCGCAAAGGAAATGGTGAGAGGGTCAGTAACAGAGTTGGAAGGGACCTTGGAGGTCATCTAGTCCCATGATGGTGAACCGATGGCACGCAGAGCCCTCCCTGCGGGCAAGCGCACTGTCGCCAGTTGCTCTTCTGGTTTCTGAAAAACGGCCCCAAAAATGGCCTGAAAACGGCAGGAAATGGCCCAAAAATGGCATCAAAAAGGCCGAAAAAAACCAGCCTCAAAATGGCTTGAAAACAGCCCAAAAAACGGCAAAAAAAAAAAAACAACAGGCCATTTTTCAGGACAAAACAGCCGAAAACGGCCAGAAAATGGCCCAAAAAACCAGTCTGAAAACAGCCCAAAACCGGCAAAAAAACAGGCCATTTTTCAGGACAAAACAGCCGAAAAATGGCCGGAAAATGGCTGGAAAATGGCCCAAAAAAACAGTCTGAAAACAGCCCAAAAACCGGCAAAAAACCAGGTCATTTTTCAGGACAAAACAGCCGAAAAATGGCCGGAAAATGGCTGGAAAATGGCCCAAAAAAACAGTCTGAAAACAGCCCAAAAACCGGCAAAAAACCAGGTCATTTTTCAGGACAAAACAGCCGAAAAATGGCCGGAAAATGGCCCAAAAAAACAGTCTGAAAACAACCCAAAAACCGGCAAAAAACCAGGTCATTTTTCAGGACAAAACAGCCGAAAAATGGCCGGAAAATGGCTGGAAAATGGCCCAAAAAAACAGTCTGAAAACAACCCAAAAACCGGCAAAAAACCAGGTCATTTTTCAGGACAAAACAGCCGAAAATGGCCGGAAAATGGCTGGAAAATGCCCCAAAAAAACAGTCTGAAACAACCCAAAAACCGGCAAAAAACCAGGTCATTTTTCAGGACAAAACAGCCGAAAAATGGCCGGAAAATGGCTGGAAAATGGCCCCAAAAAACCAGTCTGAAAACAGCCCAAAAACCGGCAAAAACCCAGGCCATTTTTCAGGACAAAACAGCCGAAAAAGGCCGGAAAATGGCTGGAAAATGGCCCAAAAAACCAGTCTGAAAACAGCCTCAAAAACGGCAAAAAAACAGGCCATTTTTCAGGACAAAACAGTCGAAAAATGGCCGGAAAATGGCCCCAAAAAACAGTCTGAAAAACCCAAAAAACGGCAAAAAAACAGGTCATTTTTTGGGGCCAAAAACAGCCTGAAAACAGCCCGAGAAACGGCCTGAAAGCCACTTAGCCAGGCGAACAACATCCCGAAAAGGGGTCTCCGGAAAATGCATCCCTTCCCTCCCTTCCAGGAAGGAATTGCCCTCTCCCCAAAAGACCCTTCCTCACCTGCTGGATGTATCGGTCTGTGGTTTTCCACATGTAGTAGAACTGCACGATGCTGGCCAGGGACTTCCAAGGGAGCTGACAAGAGAGGGAGGGGGTTTTAAGAAGAGGATGAGGGGCTGGAAATCCTGGCTCTTACATTTAATCCAGCCACAAATAAAAGACTCCATATGGGCAGTTCTCCAGCCCGGAATGGTTGTGAAGTGAGTTTTTATTATTATTTATTTATTTATTATTATTTATTATTATTATTTATATTATTATTTTTATTATTTATTTATTACTTCCTGTTTGGAAGAGAGAGAGAAAAACAACAACTAAGATTGGTGGCTTAGCAAAAGGAGAAGAGAAAAGAGGAATGTAAAGGTAAAGGTTCCCCTCGCATATATGGACTAGTCGTTCCTGACTCTAGGGGGCACTGCTCATGTCCGTTTCAAAGCCGAAGAGCCAGCACTGTCCGAAGACGTCTCCGTGGTCATGTGGCCGGCGTGACTCAATGCCAAGGGCGCATGGAAAACGCTGTTCCCTTCCCACCAAAGGTGGTCCCTATTTTTCTACTTGCATTTTTTACCTGCTTTCGAACTGCTAGGTTGGCAGAAGCTGGGACAAGTCACGGGAGCTCACCCTGTTACATGGCACCAGGGATTCGAACCGCTGAACTGCCGACCTTTCGATCGACAAGCGTCTTAGCCACCGCATCCCCATAAATCGAGGACTAGCTACGTACAAAAGGAGGCCTTTTTGTAACCAGGAGCCCCTGAGCCACACAACCCAACTCACAAAGTCCTGCCGAATGTCGTTGAAGTCCTTGCCGTATTTCTCCAGGGCCTCCTCAAACAGCATGGCCTCGGAAGCCGACCATTCCTCCATCTCGTCCCGGCACAGCACAGGCCCGCCCTGGGGCACCAAAGTCGACATCGCCTTGGCTAAGTCGTAGCCATTACGCTGCAGGGTATCCATTGCGTGAAACTGACGAGAGAGAGAGAAAGGGGGGGGAAGGGGAGGGAAGCAGTGACCGGCTGCCTCTCGCGGACACAGAAACCACAGAGTGCAGTTTGTGGCTCAAAGACACCTCGCTTTTTATTCAAGATTTTAGCAGGGGCAAAAGAGAACAAAACTGACATCAAAGAGAAGGAAGACTGAGATAAAAGGGAAAGGAGGGAAAGGAAAGGGAGATAGGAGGAGGGGAGGAGAGGAAGGAAGGACTAAGAGAGACAGAGAAATGGGAAGGGAACGAAAGGAGAGAGGAAAGGAAAAAGAAAAAAGAGAGTAAGAGAGACTGAAAGACAGAAAGAGAGAGAGGGGGGGAGAGGGAGAAAGAGAGAAATAGATTGAAAGATGGAGAGAGAGAAAAGGAAGAAAAGAAGGAAGGGGAGAAGAAAGAAAAGGAAGAAAGGAAAAAAGAGGGAGAGGGAAGGGGAAGAGGAAGGAAGGAAGAAAGGAGGGAAGGAAGGAAGAAAAGGAAGGAAGGAAGGGAAGGAGAAGGAAAAGAGGAAAAAAGAGGGAGAGGGAAGGGGAAGAGGAAGGAAAGAGGGTAGAAGGAAGTTAGGAAGGAAGCAAAGAAGGAAAAGAGAGGGAAGCGGAAGGAAGGGGAGGAGAAAGAAAAGGAAGGAAGGAAAAAAGAGGGAGAGGGAAAGAAAGGAAAAAAGAAAAGGAAGAAGGAGGGGAGGAAGGGGAGGAGGGAAGGAAAAAGAAAAGCAAGAAAAGAAAAAGAGGGAGAGGGAAGGGGGAAGGAAGGAAGGAAGGAAGCAAAGAAGAAAAGAGAGGAAGGGGAAGGAAGGAAGGAAGGAAGGAAGGAAGGAAGGAAGGAAGGAAGGAAGGAAGGAAGGAAGGCAGGCAACTGCCCATCCTCACCAGCGTGATATCCCGAGAAGCCGCCCCGCACTCATATGAAGGCTGGGCTGACGGATGGAGCTGCTGCAGTCGAGGGCTCGTGCGAAGGTGCCCACCGCCCTGAGGCCAGAGAGGAAGAGGACAAGGGTTGAACCGCCCCCTGCTCGACCACCGAGCCCTGAGCCGCCCTGCCCGCCCGCCGCTCTGCCCTTGGATCTCACCGAGCCACCACCAGGAACTGGTCGATCTGCCGGTCGGTCAGAGGGTTGTCCGGATCCCACACCTTCATCTCCATCTTCTGCTGGTTCCGGTTGTCGGATTCCCCTGGGGACGGAGGGAGGGGGGTGGGGAAGGTCAGCCCTCGTGGTGGGCACCTGCTCCCCTCGCCCCAGACTGGAACCCGGAGCCGCCCTTCGCTCACCTTCCGCCAGTCGCTCGGGGATCTCCGCAAGCAACCAGCTAGGAAGGAAGATGATCAGGTAATCGATTAAAATAGGAGAAGGTGAAATGAAAAAAAATAAAAATAAAAACCTCATGACCCCTGACAGTTTTTGCTTTCCCCCCCATCCCCCCAACCCCAATCTTAAGAAACAAATGGGCTGGACCAGACTGGACTTTCAGCTTGAATTTAAATCATTTTTAAATGCTTTAATAAGTTCTTTAAAATATTCATACACACACGCACACATACACATCTTAGGAAAAGTGAGTAGAATAAAGCTTATGCTGCACAGGTAGGTAGGTAGGTAGGAAGGGAGAGAGAGAAAAGAGAGAGAGAGAGAGAGAGAGAGAGAAAGAAAGAAAGAAAGAAAGAAAGAAAAGAAAGAAAGAAAAAGAAGAAAGAAAGAAAGAAAGAAAGAAAGAAAAAAGAAGCAAAAGGGAGAGAGAGAGAGGAAAAGAAAAAATGACAGAAAGAATCAAAGGGGAAATAGAGAGAAAAGAAAAAATGAAAGAGAGAGAGAGAGAGAGAGAAAGAGGAAGAAAGGGAAAGAAAGAAAGGGAAGAAGAAAGAAAGAAAGAAAGAAAGAAAGAAAGAAGAAAGAAGAAAGAAAGAAAGAAAGAAAGAAAGAAAGAAAGAAAGAAAGAAAGAAGCAAAGGGAAGATAGAGAAAGAAAAAATGAAAGGAAGAGAGAGACAGAGAGAGAAAGAGAAAGAGGAAGAGAAAGAAAGAAGAAGAAAGAAAGAAAGAAGAAAAGAAAGAAAGAAGCAAAGGGGAGATAGAGAAAGAAAAAATGAAAGAAGAGAGAGACAGAGAGAGAAGAGGAAGAGAAAGAAAGAAAGAAGCAAAGGGGAGATAGAGAAAGAAAAAATGAAAGGAAGAGAGAGACAGAGAGAGAAAGAGAAAGAGGAAGAGAAAGAAAGAAAGAAAGAAAGAAAGAAGCAAAGGGGAGATAGAGAAAGAAAAAATGAAAGGAAGAGAGAGACAAAGAGAGAAAGAGGAAGAGAAAGAAAGAAAGAAAGAAAGAAAGAAGCAAAGGGGAGATAGAGAAAGAAAAAATGAAAGGAGAGAGAGACAGAGAGAGAAGAGGAAGAGAAAGAAAGAAAGAAAGAAAGAAAGAAAGAAAGAAAGAAAGAAAGAAAGAAACAAACAAAGAAAGAAAGAAAGAAGCAAAGGGGAGATAGAGAAAGAAAAAATGAAAGGAAGAGAGAGACAAAGAGAGAAAGAGGAAGAGAAAGAAAGAAAGAAAGAAAGAAAGAAAGAAAGAAAGAAAGAAAGGAAGGGGAGGGAGGGAGGAATCTTGGACAGTTCTAACAGGCGCAATATATATTTTTTCTACCCACTTTTACCTATTATTTATTTATTTAATTTATTTATTTATTTTCTCGCATTTCTATGGCGCCCAACTCCCAAGGGACTCTGGGCGGCTTACAACAAAGAATGAAACAATGCAAACAATCCCATAAAAAATGTTAAAAAGAAAAACATTAAAACATTAAAACCTTTAAAAATGTTAAAACACATGCACTCCAATTCGTGGCCGGGTCTCGCAAGATCACTATAACGAGATCAACGGCCCCAGGCCTGCCGGAAGAGCCAGGTCTTCACCGCTTTGCGGAAGGCCAATAGGATGGGGATGGTCCGGGACCTCAGGAGGTAATTGGTTCCAGAGAACCGGGGCAGCCACAGAGAAGGCCCTCCCCCGCGGGCCCGCCAGCCGGCATTGTTTAGCTGACGGGACCCGGAGGAGACCGACTCTGTGGGATCTTACCGGTCGTTGGGAGCTATGCGGTAGAAGGCGGTCTCGAAGATAGCCTGGCCCTGAGCCATGTAGGGCTTTAAAGGTAATGACCAACATCTTGAATTGCACCCGGAGACCAATAGGGAGCCAGTGCAGCTCGCGGAGAATTGGTGTAATGTGGGTGTATTTAGGCGCACCCGCTATAACTCACGCGGCTGCATTCTGGACCAACTGTAGTCTCCGAACACTTTTCAAGAGTAGCCCCATGTAGTAATAATAATAGTAATAGTTAAGTAATAAGTAATAATAATCCAACTGTGAGGTGACAAGGGCTATGCATTTTCTAAACCTTTTCTAATGCAACATACTTTTGTGTGGCATTTTTCCTAGAGAAACGACCCCATTTTTTCTTAATATCTATATACATTTCGTGATTTCTGAGCCTAAAAAAAGGGAGAATTTTTTTTTGCATGAGACTGCATTGGCCTTGAATACAAGTTCAAATTAGGTAAGTTTGTCCTAGAATGCAAAGCACATTGTTTTTTTGGTTTTTTGTTCTTTTTTTTGTCCTTTCTAAACTTGCCTCAAATTGCAGGTTTAAATATCTGAAAACATTTAAAATATGCAACGGCGTGGAATTGGACAAAACCATCTCAAAGTCAGCTCCCTGAAAAGAGGAAGGGGAAGGTTAAAAGAGAAGCAGAAACTCTCTTTGAGCCAAGATTCTCTAGAGACGCTCAATCTCTGGTGGCAAAGACAAGTGGAAAAAAATAAATAAAATAAAATAAGCAGGACTGGTGCGTGTCGGTGGGCCCCCCCTTGGGACCCGGTAACTAGGAAGGATTTTCAGAGATGACGTTGGGACTCGTCAAGCGTATTGCCTTAGGGCTTGACATCAACAGATAATCCCCAGAGGGAAGAAATAAAACCAGCGAAGGAAAAATAAAAAAAAGGAACCCAGCTGGGGAAAATCAAGCCATTCGTTCCAGCAACTAGAAAGGAGGATGGAGGTTTATCTGGAGAATCAGCCAAAAATGCAGGGCAAATCAGCCCACCCACATTAAATTCCCAGTCTAACTAAGGGCAGCTTCTGTGGAATTTTGCACAGGGCAAGAAGTCCGTCTGTAGGTAGACGATCAAAGACCAAAACTCTCTAATTAAAGGTAGAGAAGTGATGGCTTCTGTAGAGTTGAGTCCTTTGTCTATCACATTTGGAATGAACCAAGATACCAATGTAGATCCCCAGAGGTTTCACAGCAGTGATGTCCAACCATGGCAACTTGAAGACCTGAATTCCCCAGCCAGCTATGATCATAGCTGCATCTTGTTAGTTGCAAAGTCGTGTCCGACCCGTCATGACCCCATGGACAACGTTCCTCCAGGCCTTCCTGTCCTCTACCATCCTCTGGAGTCCACTGAAGCTCACGTCGACTGCTTCAGTGACTCCATCCAGCCACCTCATTCTCTGTTGTCCCATTCTTCTTTTGCCCTCCATCTTTCCCAGCGTTAGGCTGTTCTCCAGGGAGTCCTTCCTTCCTTCTTATTAGGTGGCCAAAGTATTTGAGTTTCCTCTTCAGGATCTGGCTTTCTAAAGAGCAGTCAGGGTTGATCTCCTCTAGGACTGACCGGTGGGATCACCTTGCAGTCCAAGGGACTCGCAGAAGTCTTCTCCAGCACCAGAGTTCAAAGGCCTCCATTCTTTGGCGCTCAGCCTTCCTTATGTTCTGTCCCCGTCTCACACACGCACACAAACAGATAGCCAGGGGTTAAATAAAACTGGCAGACAACAAATTCTTTTGATAAGAGGATTGGCAGCAACCCAGTAGCTGCTTGCCAAGAACTTTACTCATAGAGGGAGGGGTTGTTCCTCCATCAGATAAACCCAAACAAGATACACACAGTTCAAGATTGTCAAGTCCAGTCCGTATTAAATCCAAGGCAGATAACGTTGTTTCAAAGATACAATGTGACTCGCTAGTAGTTAGTTTTGTCCGTCAAAGAGTCTGAATAGCCACCTCACCCCCTTTTATCCTCTGTGGGGTGTAGTCCAGTGACTCAGCTTAATCTCTGGCACGCCTCCTTTTCTGCTGCGTGCACTTGTCTCTCCAACGCTGGCGTGGATCCAGCCAAGACTTATCTCCGTCACTGTCCGACTGCGAGGAGATACCTGGCTCCTGGCCAATCTCTTCTCCTTCGGGAGACACCTGAGGCATTGCCAGAGAAGAGGGTCCTGGAGAGGGAGGCCTGGCCAACTCCTCTTCTTTGAGCCTTCTCCATAAGTCGGCCTCGGGGGTCGGAGTCACAACACCTTATGGTCCAACTTTCACAGCCATCAATTGCAACTGGGAAAACCATCGCCTTGACTATACGCACTTTTGTTGTCAGGGTGATGTCTCTGCTTTTTAGTATGCTGTCTAACTTTGCCATAGCTTTCCTCCCCAGGAGCAAGCGTCTTTTAATTTCTTGGCTGTGGTCCCCATCTGCGGTGATCTTGGAGCCCAGGAAAATAAAAAATCTGCCACTGGAGAAGGAAATTGCAACCCACTCCAGTATCTTTGCCATGAAAACCCCATGGGCAGTATCAAATAAGAACATGGCATCCGGCCCTCTCAATTCCTGGCAAATAGATGGGGAAGAAATGGAGGTAGTGACAGATGACCGAAAGTACTGGAGTAAATTCAGAAGACTTCTCCTAGGGGTCATTTAGCATATTATGACTTAGACTTAGAACTTAGAATAACTTCATTGTCACTTTAAATGTACACTAATCGGCATACATTAAAAATGAATTTTTTTTGCATACAGCTCTCAAAGGGTCACCACCTCCAATATATACCACATAAACATGACTAAATAAATACAAAATTATGTATATACTCACGCATATTATATGACACAGAGAAACAACACAATGTAGTTTGGATGTATACATGTACATGGTGAGAAAAACAAATTTTGCGAGTTTACCAGACGGATGGCGTAGGGAACAAAGCTGTTACAGAATCTGAAAGTCCTGCTAGAAATATTTCAAAACCTCTTCCAGAGGGGAGCAACGGAAACAGACCATGAAGTGGGTGTGTGGGGACTCTAACAACGCTTCGAGCTCTAAGCACATAGCGCTTATAAGCAGTATCCTGAATGACAGGAAGCGAGCTTCCTATAATCTTCTCCGCTGTCCTCACCCCTCTCTGTAGGGACTTTCTATCTGAGGATCTGCTGCCACCAAACCAAATAGGGATGCGGTTTGTTCTCCATCGTGCCTCTGTAAAAAGTGGCTAGGACAGAAGGAGAAAGAGGTGGTCTCCTCATCTGATGTAGGAAATGCAAACACTGGTTTGCACGCTTCACTAAGGACGACGTGCGGAGAGATCAATTAGCTATACACACAGAACTTTGCGGATGGTCCATAATCGGAACTCTATGCCTTGGCAACTCTTGGGTTCATTTCAGAGCAAATCTTGGGCTTGTTAATTTGCAGGTATGGACATGAAACAATCCTGGCATGTTCAACGTCCCTGCTGCCTTACAACCGGATCCATACCGAGTGCTCAGGGTCACCTTCCTTTGTTACTATAGGTGACTTCCTCACCTATAGTAAATCCAATCCAGAGTTTGCTCCATTTGTGGGGTCCTTGGTGTTCTCTGAGTTTGGTAGTTTTCTTGCAGACCTTTCATTTAGATTTAGATTTTAGATTTTATTGAATTTCTATACCGCCCTACTCCCGAAGGACTCAGGGCGGTGCACAGCCATGAAATAAAACACATAGATATACAAAATTTAAAATCGAATAAAATGAATTAAATAAATTTGGCTGAATTAATACCCATAATTTAAAATTCCCATATTTTAAAATACAGTAAAAATTTAAAATTTACACTTAAAAGGGAGAAGATTTAGGCGAGGCCAGCTTGATGAAATAACAGCGTCTTCAGCTCGCGGCGGAAGGTGCGCAGGTCCGGAATCCTCCGTATCTCTGGGGGGAGCTCATTCCAGATCGTCGGTGCCACCACAGAGAAGGCTCTCCCCCTAGGGGCCGACAGCCGACATTGTTTGGCCGACGGCACCTGGAGGAGCCCCTCTCTGTGGGAGCATACTGGTCGGTGGGAGGCTGTTGGTGGTAGTAGGCGGTCCCGTAAGTAACCAGGTCCTAAGCCATGGAGCGCTTTAAAGGTGGTAACCAGAACCTTGAAGCGCACCCGGAAGACCACCGGGAGCCAGTGCAGCTCCCGCAGGAGAGGTGTTACATGGGACCTCCACGTTGCTCCCATAACCCCCCGCGCGGCCGCACTCTGCGCCAGTTGGAGCCTCCGGGTGCACCTCAAGGGGAGCCCCATGTAGAGAGCGTTACAATAGTCCAGACGAGAGGTGACGAGGGCATGAGTGACTGTGCATAACGAGTCCCGATCTAGAAAGGAGATGACCCAACTAAGGAAATATCAGTGCTGGAAAAGACAGTGCCCTGTCACTGTTGGTGGGAGTGGGAGTCTTGATGGCTGTTTTCTCTTTGTTAGTCTGGGTTGGGCTTTTATTTTCCACTCAGTTGGTGGTCTATTATCAATACTGGTGTTAATCTCTATTTATCTCACCGACCAGTACGCTCCCGTAGAGAGGGGCTCCTCAGGGTGCCGTCGGCCAAACAATGTCGACTGGCGGCCCCCAGGGGGAGAGCCTTCTCTGTGGGGGCACCCGCCATGTGGAACAAGCTCCCCCCGGAGATACGGAGGATCCCTGACCTGCGCGCTTTCTGCCGTGCCATCAAAACATTTCTTTTCCAGCAGGCCGGCCTGGCCTAACCTCTCTTTTAAATTTTTTAAATTTTTTTTTAAAATTTCTAAATTTTAAATTTGTCTTATTTTTTTTAATTTTTTTTTTTTTTAATTTATGTTTATATGCCGCCCTTCTCCGGAGACTCAGGGCGGCTTACAATGCGTTAAGCAATAGCCTTCATACTTTTGTATATTTTATACAAAGTCAGCTTATTGCCCCCACAAACGGGTCCTCATTTTACCCACCTTAGAAAGGATGGAAGGCTGAGTCGACCTTGAGAATTTGGGGTGTTTTAAATTTCGTTCTCTGGGCCAATTATTTAATTGTATTTTAATGGTTTTTTAACATTTGTATTATATGTATTTTATTTGGCTGTTCACCGCCCTGAGTCCTTCGGGAGTAGGGCGATATACAAATTTAATAAATAAAAATAAATAAATAATAATCTGGGTGTTAATTACGGGCGAGGAGGTATTTTGACAGGCCAATCAAGGAACTGACAAGAAGAAAACAACACTCCCACCAATCCTGATAGGGCAAGCCGGTAGTGTATTAACAAAGAGCAAACCCTACTTCCTTCTAGAGCTGATGATGTTGCCTAGTTGGGTCATGAAACGTTTGCGAGAAAACAACCAAGCTCAGAAGGCATCAAGGACCCCCGCAATTCCACCCTCCTCCTCCTCATCATCTTCATTCAACCACCCCATAGTCCCTTGCGGGATGGAGTCTGGGCAACTGAATGGAGATAGCAGAGTGTTTTAATGGTCGGATGCCCTTCCTGTCGCCAATGAGGAGTTTTGTTCGGCAGACATATTCTCAGTGTGCCCAGAGACAGAAATATCTGCCTCTCTACCTAGGATCGAACTCACAGCCTCCTGATTGTGAGGCGAGAGCTCCACCTCTAGGCCACTCCCCCGCACTTCCACCCCGAGCCATAAATATTCTATATTGCCACCCCCCCCCCAAGCTCTGAAAAGACAGCCAGAAATCAAGATATTTAGGCGCGGGACACTACTTTTCGTGCCTAGAATGAACCAACATGGCCTACTTATGCTCTCCGCCATTATGGATCCCCCCCCTCACAAAATCATTCTCTTGAAAAATGTTGTCCGCTGCTTTTATGTGAAATAGGCGTGGAGGGAGGGAGCGAATGGAAGGAAGGAAGGCAGAAAATGCTTTTACGCTGAATAATTGAATGCAGAAAGAACAAACGGTGCTTTTTATTCTGGGTGGCAAAAAAAAACAACACTCTGGCATCGGGCAACTTCTCACCCCCGTCACCCCGCATAAACTGGCCTATTGTTCCCTTTTCTCCCCTCTTCTTTCTCCATCTCCACAGCTTTGATGACAGGGTTCCTAATTCCTGAGATAGCATGTCCTTCCCCATTCGTCAGGCCATTCCCCCACCCGCCGCCCCCGTTCTGCTTTTAAGTCTCTGAACTTCAGGGTCAAAATATCGCTTGCGGATGACTCCAAAGTGTGTCAAAAGAGAATTTCAACAGAAGGCCAGGCTTCGCGGGTGCACTTTTCTGTAACAATCTAAACCGAGAAATGGGGGAAGTTGCATTCAACAAGATGGCTGATTTCCCCCCCCTCCCCACCCTTACCCCTATTTTTTTTGGGGGGGGGGGAGAAATGTTTCTGCGGGGAATTTTGCCTCAACTTCTGACCCAAAAGAGCGGTCAGTGGGGGTCGCAGAGGAACCGAGAAGAGCTGTTTTCTGACTCGGGTGAAGCAGAGCAGGGGTGAAATGCTCCCGGTTCAGACCGGATCGCCCGATCCGGTAGCAATGGAGGCGGGTGGTTCGGAGAACCGGTAGCAAAAATCCCTGCCCCCTCCCCCCATTGCCCAGCTGAGCCGCACAATCATCAGAGCTCTTTTTTTATTTTTAAAAGCATTTTTTCTACAACCTCTTCGGCTGAAAAAATGCTTTTAAAAGTAAAAAAAAAGCCTCTGATGATCGCACGGCTCAGCTGGTTTTTTTTTTTTAAATTTTATTTTATTTTGCTCTTCGGCACAAGTTAGCACCCTAAATGCCCGGTTTTAAATTGAAAGCGGCAACTTTGCCAAAATGTTGTGTGTAAGAAACAGGGCAGAAACGCAATGCGATTCTTACCTGGTGGGCATTAAAACGCAACGAACCCAATCTCCCAATTTAGATGGAACGCTTAAGAAATGCGAAATATAAATCACGTTTCCAGCCGTTTATTTCACCTTTTCCTCATTCAGCCCCATTAAATATAAACCATCGGACAAGCTTTGGGATAGCTCCGAAGTCAAAATGAAGGTTGTGCCCCCTTAAGTCTAAGATTAGACTGCAAGTTGTTCCGTCTATATATTCTTGCATTATCTTAGTAATATTTATAGCCGTCGCATAAGGCAGGACAAAGGAACCTGACTGTTGTTTTTAAATTCCACACCTACAATGGCTGACCACTGGACGTCGGGATCTTAAGGACAAACCACCATATCTTGGCTAGGTAAAAGAAATGGCGCTTTTTGGCCCATTCATAGCTGACCTATTCAAAGGAATTCAAGTTGTTATATCTGCTCCCATTGCGCGCTCTCTCTCTCTCTCTCTCTCTCTCTATATATATATATAGCAATGGGATATAGCTATATATATATATATATATATATATATATATATATAATATATATATATATTATATATAAAAATAGGCCTTCCCAAAATGCTGAAATCGACATTGGACCGGTTCTGATGCGAGTCCATAAAAGAGCAAAGAAAAATTGATGTTGGATCCAGAGAGCCTATAGAGAATTTAACCAAGAGAATCCATCCAGAGATACTGGAATGGATTACAGATTAACAGAGTTGGAAAGGGACCTTGTAGGTCATCTAGCTCAACCCTTCCCCTCCCCCGCCCAAGCAGGAGACCCTACACCGTTTCTGACAAATGGCAGTCCAATTTCTTCTTGTTGATGATCTTCAGATTTGGAGATTTTTTTTTAGCATAAAGGAAAAGGTTCCCCTCTAGTCGTTCCTGACTCTAGGGGGCGGTGCTCATCTCCGTTTCAAAGCCGAAGAGCCAGCGCTGTCCAAAGACGTCTCCGTGGTCATGTGGCCGGCATGACTCAACACCAAAGGCGCACGGAAAACGCTGTTCCCTTCCCACCAAAGGTGGTCCCTGTTTTTCTACTTGCATTTTTTACCTGCTTTCGAACTGCTCAGTTGGCAGAAGCTGGGACAAGTCACGGGAGCTCACCCCGTTAGGCGACACCAGGGATTCGAACTGCTGAACTGCCGATCTTTTGATTGACAAGCTCAGCGTCTTAGGCACTGGGCCACCGCGTCCCTCGTTTTAGTTAAAGAGACCAGCTTTTCTGAAACCAAGACGACTTTTTGAGGTTTTCGTTGCAAAGTGAATTCTTTTGTTTCGGGCGCCCAATATTTTTAGCTGGCGATGCCAAGATTCAGAATTGGACTTTTCTTTTTTACAGGTGAGATGGGAGACAGCAGGCTGGCCGCCTCCCATCTCACCTGTTCAGCCTGATGGTGCCCAAGAAGCGAGCCCGGCTGAGACGAAGCGGGGAGGGGGGCAAAAGCCTTGATAGTACAGGGGTTTAGTGCACCCTGTTATTAACACAGCTGCCTGCAATTTCTGCTGGTTCGAATCTCTCCAAGGCTCAAGGTTGACTCAGCCTTCCTCCTTTCTAAGGTAGGTGAAATGAGGACCCAGTTTGTGGGGGCAATAAGCTGACTTTGTATAAAATATACAAAAGAATGAAGGCTATTGCTTAACGCATTGTAAGCCGCCCTGAGTCTCCGGAGAAGGCCGGCATATAAATCAAATTTAATAATAAAAAAAAAAAGGATTCTGCACCGACCGAAGAGGAAGAAGGGATAAAACAACACGGCCAAACTCAAGATCCTCATTTGGGTTTGGATGAAAAGCTGGCATTTTGTCCCTGTTCAAAATAAGAATATTCTCTGCTTTTTGGGGCTTTTTTGCCACCTGGCATTCAGATATGTAGGTAGTCCTCAACGTGCGAACCACAATTGAGCCCAAAATTTATGCTGCTAAGTGAGACATTGGTTAAGTGAGCTTTTTGCCCCGTTTTACGACCTTCCTTGCCCCGTTTAAGTGAATCACCCGTTGTTAAGTGAATCTTGCCCCTCCAATGACTTTTGCTTGTCAGGACGACGCGAAAAGGGGATCACGTGACACACACATCCCCGGGAGGCTGCCACCGTCATAAACGCGGGTCAAGGTATCAAGCGGCCGAACGTAAAGCACATGACCATGGGGGGTGCCGCAATGGTCACGAGCCTGAAAAACAGTCATAAGTCACATTTTTTTCCCCAGTGCCATTGTAACTTCGAACGGTCACTAAGTGGACTGTTCTAAGTCGAGGACTACCCGTACTGCTCCTGCACATGGAGGTTCTACTGCTCTCCTGGGCATTCTTTAGCATCCTGTTTCAGGTCTTGCATCGGGATCAACACTCTCTACCTGCTAACTTTGCAGCTACGCCATGCTAGGACTCTGAATTGAAGGGCCACCTGCCTTTTTATACTGATTTTTCATTCTCTCCACTAAAAGAGTGTGTCAAATCGCCTCCTCCCTGTATCTAAACAAAATCCTGGCTTTGTTGTTCATCCATCCATCTCACATCCCACCCCCCCTCAGATTTGATGGGACCCTAATTCCCCCAATCTGTCATGAAAGACAGGGATAACTCCCGCCTTATTCATGAAAGCCGTCTGAGTGACTTTGGGCCAATCGCCAGGAGACGGTGAGTTCTAGTCCCGCCTTAGGCATGAAAGCCGTCTGAGTGACTTTGGGCCAATCACCAGGAGACGGTGAGTTCTAGTCCCGCCTTAGGCATGAAAGTTGGCTGAGTGACTTTGGGCCAATCACCAGGAGACGGTGAGTTCTAGTCCCGCCTTAGGCATGAAAGTTGGCTGAGTGACTGGGCCAATCGCCAGGAGATGGTGAGTTCTAGTCCAGCCTTAGGCATGAAAGTTGGGTGAGTGACTTTGGGCCAATCACCAGGAGACGGTGAGTTCTAGTCCCGCCTTAGGCATGATAGCTGGCTGAGTGACTTTGGGCCAATCGCCAGGAGACGGTGAGTTCTGGTCCCGCCTTAGCCATGAAAGTTGGCTGAGTGACTTTGGGCCAATCGCCAGGAGACGGTGAGTTCTAGTCCCGCCTTAGGCATCAAAGTTGGCTGAGTGACTTTGGGCCAATCACCAGGAGACGGTGAGTTCTAGTCCTGCCTTAGGCATGAAAGCTGGCTGAGTGACTTTGGGCCAATCGCCAGGAGACGGTGAGTTCTAGTCCTGCCTTAGGCATGAAAGCCGGCTGAGTGACTTTGGGCCAATCGCCAGGAGACGGTGAGTTCTGGTCCTACTTTAGGCATGAAAGCTGGCTGGATGACTTTGAATGAATCACCAGGAGATGGTGAGTTCTAGTCCCTTCTTAGGCACGGAAGCCTGCTGGGTGACTTTGGGCCAGTCCTTCTCTCTCTCTCTCTCTGCCCAAACACAACTCACAGGGTTGTTGTGAGGAAAAGAGGAACAGGAAGGTGTGTTGGGATGTATTTGCCACCTTATTTCTGAAAATAATAAAGGCAGTTTAAAAATAAAATAAAAGTTTGCTGCTATGCCTGCCCAGGTCATTTTTTAATCAAATGGGAAAAAAACCCTAATTATAACGCCCCCACCCATTTATTTTTAGCTTCTCTGCCATTCCCATCAAGATGCTTTCACCCCTGTCTTTATCTCCATTCGTAACCAAACTATTTAATTTTTAATTTAATTTAAATGGCTCCATTTTCTCAATCAAGTTGCTTTTCATATGCATGTTACCCTCGCTCTCGAAGATTTCTGCATGGCACATCTGGAGACAGCCAGGGCTTCGGCTGGGGATGAGGGGTGTTCTTGCTAAGCACATCTGGAAAGTGCCGGGGGGGTGGAGAACTCAGCAGGGGATGATGGGAGTTCTAGGCTAACACATCTGGAGATGCCAGGCGGGTGGAGAACTGAGCTGGGGATGATGGGTTTCATTGCCCAGCACATCTGGAAAGTGCCAGGAGATGAAGAACTCAGCTGGGGATGATGGGAGTTCTAGGCTAGCTCATTTGGAGAGTGCCAGGGGATGGCGAGTTCAGGTTGGGAATGATGGGCATTGCATCCAACACATCTTGGAGTGCCAGGAGATGGGAGAGTTCAGGCTGATGGGAGTTCTAGCCTATAACCGGGAGAGGATGGAGAGTTCAGGACTGAGGATGATGGGCACCGTAGCCCTCACATCTGGAGGGCTAGGAAATGGGAGAGGATGATGGGAGTCCTAGCCTATAACCTGGAGACTACCAGAGGATGAAGAATTCAGGCTGAGGATGATGGGCACTGTCGCCTATACACCTGGAGTGCCAGGAGAGTTGAGGCTGAGGATGATGGGAGTCCTAGCCTATAACCTGGAGACTACCAGAGGATGGCGAGGATGATGGGCACTGCAGCCTACACACCTGGAGTGCTAGGAAATGGGAGAGGATGATGGGAGTCCTAGCCTATAACCTGGAGACTACCAGAGGATGAAGAATTCAGGCTGAGGATGATGGGCACTGTCGCCTATACACCTGGAGTGCCAGGAGAGTTGAGGCTGAGGATGATGGGAGTCCTAGCCTATAACCTGGAGACTACCAGAGGATGGCGAGGATGATGGGCACTGCAGCCTACACACCTGGAGTGCTAGGAAATGGGAGAGGATGATGGGAGTCCTAGCCTATAACCTGGAGACTACCAGAGGATGAAGAATTCAGGCCGAGGATGATGGGCACTGTCGCCTATACACCTGGAGTGCCAGGAGAGTTGAGGCTGAAGGGAATTTAAGACCAGGGGCATCTGGGGAATCCCGGCTGGGGATCATGGGCTTTTTAAAACCCATCTCACTTGGGTTGACAATTCCACCTTGGAAAGAAGCAGCTCTGGATGGGGGACGATGGGATCTTCAATCCAAGAAGCAGGGGATGATGGAACCAGAGATCCAGCAACATTCTTGGGGGGGTGGGGGGGGAGAACCAAGTTGGGAAGGGGGGGGCAATTACCTCTTAATAGACATTTCACAACCCCTCCCCCACCACCAAAAAAAGGGGGGGAGGCACAAAACAGGGGGGGACCATAAAAACTGGGGGAACCCCTCCCCAAATTTCAACACAGCCCCTCCCCCCTCCATGGGGGGGGCTGTTCCCCCCCTTTTTTTCCTTTCAAATCTCCCCTCCCCCACTTCCTGGTCGGGGCCTCCTCCCCCCCAAAAGAGCCCCCCCCCACCCGCCCCCCCCTTTCCCTGAGGCGACCCAACCCCTCCCCCCCTTTTGTGCTTTAAATAAACCCCTCAGGCGGCCCCCCCCTCCTCGCCCCTCCCCCCCCCTCCTCGCCGGGACAAATAAAAGAGCCAAAAGAAGAGCCGCCGCCGCTTCCTTACCGCCCACCCGGTACATATTAGCCGCCATGGCGCTCGGCGTCCCTTTCCCGGCTGCCTCGGCCGCCTCAGCAACTCCGGGCCCGGCCGCTCTTCATCGCCTCCCGCCGCCGCCGCCTCAGCCGCCTCAGTCGCTCCCCCTCACGCAGCCTGGGCCGGCCCTTCGGCACTTTCCGGAAGCGCTCGGGCATTTCCGGTCGGGCTTCGTGTGGTGAGAAGCGGCAGGCCAATCGGCAGGGAGAGTCTCGGGCTTTTCCGGAAGTTTCACCCGGAGGGCGGGGACAACGTCCGAGTGGAGACGAAGACAACTCGTTGGGCCACTTCGTGTAGAAGGGCTTTTTTTTTTTTCCTCTCTTCTCCTCCTCCTCCGACGTATCGAACTTCGGGTGGATGGGCGGGGCTTCGGAGGAAGAGCGGGCTCCTTCGGGCTTTTCCGCCGATCTTCGGGCCGGGAGGGTAGAATCGAGCGCTTTCGGCCAACCTCGGGTCTTTTTTCCGGAATGGGAAGTTAACTCTTTCCTACCCGCAGGAGGACTTCCCTATTTTTTTTAAAGGGGTCTCGCAACTGTCAAGTGGGAAGCGTGCAATCAAGGCGCTGATGAGCACGTGCGTACGTGCCATAGGCGGGATAGCATTTGGGAACCCTATGAAATGATTTGTGATCGTTTTAAGGCGAGTGGTTTCTAAACATTAGGGATCTTAAGAGCGGGTGGACTTCAACTCCCAGAAACCCCCAGCCTTCATGCCTTCAATTCTGGGAGTTGAAGTCCACCCCTCTTAAAGCATGCTGGCTGGGGGATTCTGGGAGTTGAAGTCCACCCCTCTTAAAGCATGCTGGCTGGGGGATTCTGGGAATTGAAGTCCACCCGTGTGAAAGCATGCTGGCTGGGGGATTCTGGGAGTTGAAGTCCACCTGTCTTAAAGCATGCTGGCTGGGGGATTCTGGGAGTTGAAGTCCATCCACCTTAAAGCATGCTGGCTGGGGGATTCTGGGAGTTGAAGTCCATCCATCTTAAAGCATGCTGGTTGGGGGATTCTGGGAGTTGAAGTCCACCCGTCTTAAAGCATGCTGCCTGGGGGATTCTGGGAGTTGAAGTCCATCCATCTTAAAGCATGCTGGTTGGGGAATTCTGGGAACTGAAGTCCACCCGTCTTAAAGCATGCTGCCTGGGGGATTCTGGGAGTTGAAGTCCACCTGTCTTAAAGCATGCTGGCTGGAGGATTCTGGGAGTTGAAGTCCACCCGTGTTAAAGCATGCTGGCTGGGGGATTCTGGGAGTTGAAGTCCACCCGTCTTAAAGCATGCTGGCTGGAGGATTCTGGGAGTTGAAGTCCACCCGTGTTAAAGCATGCTGGCTGAGGGATTCTGGGAGTTGAAGTCCATCCAACTTAAAGCATGCCGGCTGGGGGATTCTGGGAGTTGAAGTCCACCCGTCTTAAAGCATGCTGGCTGGGGGATTCTGGGAGTTGAAGTCCACCTGTGTTAAAGCATGCTGGCTGAGGGATTCTGGGAGTTGAAATCCACCTGTCTTAAAGCATGCTGGCTGGAGGATTCTGGGAGTTGAAGTCCACCCGTGTGAAAGCATGCTGGCTGGAGGATTCTGGGAGTTGAAGTCCACCCGTCTTAAAGCATGCTGGCTGGAGGATTCTGGAGTTGAAGTCCACCTGTGTTAAAGCATGCTGGCTGAGGGATTCTGGGAGTTGAAATCCACCTGTCTTAAAGCATGCTGGCTGGAGGATTCTGGGAGTTGAAGTCCACCCGTGTGAAAGCATGCTGGCTGGAGGATTCTGGGAGTTGAAGTCCACCCGTCTTAAAGCATGCTGGCTGGGGGATTCTGGGAGTTGAAGTCCACCTGTGTTAAAGCATGCTGGCTGAGGGATTCTGGGAGTTGAAATCCACCTGTCTTAAAGCATGCTGGCTGGAGGATTCTGGGAGTTGAAGTCCACCCGTGTTAAAGCATGCTGGCTGGGGGATTCTGGGAGTTGAAGTCCATCCGTCTTAAAGCATGCTGGCTGGAGGATTCTGGGAGTTGAAGTCCACCTGTGTTAAAGCATGCTGGCTGAGGGATTCTGGGAGTTGAAGTCCACCCGTCTTAAAGCATGCTGGCTGGAGGATTCTGGGAGTTGAAGTCCACCTGTCTTAAAGCATGCTGGCTGGGGGATTCTGGGAGTTGAAGTCCACCTGTGTTAAAGCATGCTGGCTGAGGGATTCTGGGAGTTGAAATCCACCTGTCTTAAAGTATGCTGGCTGGAGGATTCTGGGAGTTGAAGTCCACCCGTGTGAAAGCATGCTGGCTGGAGGATTCTGGGAGTTGAAGTCCACCCGTGTTAAAGCATGCTGGCTGGGGAATTCTGGGAACTGAAGTCCACCCCTCTTAAAGTTGCTATGGCTGAGAAACGCTGATGTGAACAAAAGGACGAATTCGGAATATGGACTACATTTCCTCAGGATCCCTCAGTCATGGCCATAGTGACCTGCTTTACGACCGCCACGACTTAACCATTGTAAGTTGAGGACTACCTGCATATGAACAACACAGGTCAATGTTTTGGAATGGGAAGTAAATTTTGGCAGAAAATCTCCATGTAACTCAAAACCGGTCACACTAAAAGGGTTAGATTTGGTGATCTTTGCCCTTGCCAAACCCAGATGATTCAGGATTAAAAAAGAGAAAGGCTTATTAGGATTTGAGATGCAAACGTTTATTTCTCAAATATCAAAACCTTCCTTTTTATGCGCCTATTTACACATCGGACCCAGCCAGGTCCAAAATGATAGGAAAAACAGAAACAGAGTGTTTTTTTTTAATTCATAAAACATAAAACAACAATGCTTCCTAACCTTTTTCTTTCTAAAACCCCAAACTATTTTCGGAGTTCAACAAACATTTTCATTTTTTGCACATTTATGAAAGCCGGAATGGAAAAATGCTTCTTCACGGAGGTAAAGCACTTGGATATTTAAATTCTATTTATTTCTTCCATTTCTGTGAAGGGCCCATGGCCTCCTCACAGGAGATTCATCCTGAATTTACTAACCAAAAGGATCCCAAATGATCCTTTTCTTTTATTCAAATAACAATTTGCACTGATGGCTTGACATGAGTTTCATCGTTCCTTCCGCAAATCCATTAATGGGTTTGTGCCTTGCTACCAAACCCCCCCCCCAAAAAAACCCCACATTTACTCAATTTTAGCTAATTCACCAGATTTGGGAAGCAGTGCTATATAAAGGTAATCCATGATTTATAACAATTCTGTTCGTTTAGCATCCGTTCGGAGTTACGATCCTGAAAAAAATGATTTATGACCGTTTTTCGCACTTATGACCGTTGGGTCATTCCCCAGAGTCACGTGATCCAACTGCATGCAGCTTTCTGACGGTCAAAGCGTCCCGGGGATCGCTTGATCGTCGTTGGTGATCTTCCCAGCTGGCTTCCCAACCAGCAAAGTCAAGGAAGAAGTCCAGGGAAGATCCAACGAGAAAGTTGGCTTCCAGGCCTGACACCGGATTTGTTTAATGTCCTCCTGTTTCACTTAAGGACCTCGGTGATTTATTTAACCGCCGCGGCGAAAAGGTCATGAAACCGGGCGCCCCTCGCTGAACAACGATGGGGGGGGAAGCCAGATCTTCTTAAACGACGATGCGACTTACCGAACGACGGCAGCAATTTCGCCATAACACCCGTGGCATTAAAAAAAAAAAAAAAATTGTTTAAAAAAAAGGTTGCAAAAAGCGCCTTGCTTAGTATCGGACATTCGCGCCCCAGATCGGGTCATAAGTCGAGGACTACCTGAAACGGGGATAAAGCAAGCGATCCAGTTTGCCCATTTTTCTCTTAGGCTTTGAAAATCCAGAACTTTTGAGGCCTGTACAGAGCAAAAGCCTGGAGGCAAATTTTGGCTCTTTTTTTTTACTTTAGCCTGTCTGTCTGGTCTCAGCAGCCTCTCCATCCTTCCCAGCCTCACCAGGTGCTGCCTTTTCGACGCACCACGTTTCACGCAACCACGTTTTATGGCGCGCGGCGGGTTGTGTTCGGCCTGGCGCATCCGACCACGCTTCGCTGCGTGTCCCGTCACCTTGGGTTAATAAGCAAACGCCGACGCGGTTAGCAAATGAAAATTCTCCGGCGAAGCGGAAGGCGGAAAGGAAGCCGAACACCGGTCCCTCCCCCAAAAAATAAAAAATAAAAGGGATCCTCCGATCACCAACGCTGGAGATCACTTCGAGCATTTCCCCATCCGCGAGGATTCGGTCACCATCCTGGAAATTTTTACGTCAGGATTTCGGCAGCTTCAGGTGCTGGCCCCGGCTTCGTACGAGGAAACAGAGGAGAGGGAGCGGCTGGCCGGAGGGCTGCCCCCCAGCATCCGCCATTGGAAGATGCTCGTGTCCTTGCCCCCCATGGAAATGAGATGGCCGTCGTCATGGGTGAAGCGAACATTCGTGACGTGGCTGCCGTGACCGGTATAGACATGGCTAGGAGCCTGTGGAAGAACGGGGACGAAGAGGTTGTAGAAAAAAAAAAAAAGGCCTTTAAAAGCCTCTGATGATCCCAGCTGAGTTGCCTGATCGGCAGAGGCTTTTTTTTAAAAAAAAAACAACACATTTTTTCCACAACCTTTTCAGCCAAAGAGGTTGTAAAAAAAAAAAAATGCTTTTAAAAGCCTCTGCCGATCAGGCAACTCAGCTGGGATCGTCAGAGGCTTTTAAAAGAATTTTTTTAACCACCTCTTCAGCCGAAAAATATTTATTAATTCTTTACCCCAGGAAGGAAGGGTGCCCTTCTTCCTTACCGCCCTCCCTCCCTCCTACCTTGGGCTTGGCACACGGGTATTGGAAGAGATGCACTTTGCAAAAATCGTCAGCGACGGCCACCACCCGCTCGTGGTGAGACCGGCACAGGGAGTTGATATCCGTGCCATCCGAGCCGTCGGGCCAAACCCCTGGGTTAGAGAAGAAAGAGGAAAAAGAAAAGGAAGGTTTTAATATGACGGAATCGATTCGATTTGTGATGCCTGCCCCATTCCGGGAGATTTCTGGGCCGCTGACAAAACCCCAACCGCCATCGAAACGATGAAAATAGTTACCGAAAACATGGAAACCCAGCACGCAGGTGTACGAGGCCCACTCTCGGTCCCTGTTGTCAAACCGATTCCGTACTAGCTTGCAACCTTTGGCCACCTCCCCTGAAAGCAAATCGCTTCTTCTATTATTATTATTATTATTATTATTATTATTATTATTATTATTATTATTTGGTTGGTTTCTATCCCGCCTTCATTTTTATTTTATTTTTTACAAATCACTCAAGGTGCTAGACCTCCCTAAGGCACTTCCCTCCTCCTGTTTTCCCCACAACAACAACACTGTGTGGTGGGCTGGCTGAGAGGGAGGGACTGCTCCAAGGACACCCAGCCAACTTTCGTGCCTGAGGCGGAACTAGAACTCCCAGTCTCCTGGTGATTGGTCCAAAGTCACCAGCTGGCTTTTGTAGCTAAAGTGAGACTAGAACTCCAAGTCTCCTAGTGATTGGCCCAAGTCACCTAGCTGACTTTTGCAGCTAAATTGGCACTAGAACTCCCAGTCTCCTGCTGATTGGCCCAAGTCACCTAGCTAACTTTTGTAGCTAAAATGGCACTAGAACTCCCAAGTCTCCTGGTGACTGGCCCAAAGTCACCTAGTTGACTTTTGTAGCTAAATTGGCACTAGAACTCCCAGTCTCCTGGTGATTGGTCACCTAGCTGACTTTTGTAGCTAAATTGGCACTAGAACTCCCAGTCTCCTGGTGATTGGCCCAAGTCACCTAGCTGACTTTTGTAGCTAAATTGGCACTAGAAATCCCAAGTCTCCTGGTGACTGGCCCAGTCACCTAGTTGACTTTTGTAGCTAAATTGGCACTAGAACTCCCAGTCTCCTGGTGATTGGTCACCTAGCTGACTTTTGTAGCTAAATTGGCACTAGAACTCCCAGTCTCCTGCTGATTGGCCCAAGTCACCTAGCTAACTTTTGTAGCTAAATTGGCACTAGAAATCCCAAGTCTCCTGGTGACTGGCCCAGTCACCTAGTTGACTTTTGTAGCTAAATTGGCACTAGAACTCCCAGTCTCCTGGTGATTGGTCACCTAGCTGACTTTTGTAGCTAAATTGGCACTAGAACTCCCAGTCTCCTGGTGATTGGCCCAAGTCACCTAGCTGACTTTTGCAGCTAAATTGGCACTAAAACTCCCAAGTCTCCTGGTGATTGGCCCAAAGTCACCCAGCGAGCTTTTATGCCTAGAGTGGGACTAGAACTCACCATTGCCTGGTTTCTAGGTAATGGTGCCTTCCACACTAGATCAAACTCTCTCGGTCTTCATGTTTGTGACAAAAAAAAAGCCAGCAGCTGCCTTTTAAAAAGTAAACTTACAATACAAGATTTCATAATCTCCAGAATTGGACATGATGAATTTCCCATCCTTGGACCAATCCAGATGCGTGATGAAACTAGAGTGTCCCTGAAGTGAGAGAAAAAAAAAACAAACCAACCTTTTATTGTGACTTTATTTGAAGAGATCGATTATCCGATAACTTTCAGAGGGGCAAGACAAGAACGGAGAAGAAGAAAGCAGAATCGGGCCGAAGGACCGAAATGCCAAAAAAAAAGAAAAATTACAGTAGAAACACGTTTTTTCAAATGTTTATGGCTGTTTTACTAAACTTTAATTCTCCTTTCGGGCTAAGATGGAACGAAGATTTTCTCTTACGTCAATGGAATAGTTTATTTTCTTTAATCTGGTGCTTTGAATGGGCTTTTTTTGAATTGCTTTTTATACAAACCTCCGTGTGTTTTTAATGCTTGTCCAGAGTGGCCCAGAATTATTTGATTAAGATGAGCAGCCATAATAATTTACAGAATAAATAAACAAAGAAACTTCCAGGAAGAAATTCCTCTTGATATATATTTGTTTCATTCTCCCATCGCCCAAATTTAACCGGATATTCCTTGCCCTTCAAGCTCACCGTGCAGCGGCCAAATCGAGTATATTTATGCTCTTTCTCTTCCACACTATATATATAGATGAAGTTGTCATGGGAACCGATGGCCAAAAACTCTCCATCTAGCATAAAAAAGAGAGAGAGAGAGAGAAAAAAAGCCAAGTTTAAAGTAGGAAGGAGAAAAGTCAGCTATTTCCATCAGCAAAGGAATTCTGATTGTTGGCTGCACTGTCAGCCAGATGCTTAGACTGGATTGGGCAATTTTTATCCATGGATTGAACCCTTCCCAAGAATCTGGGATGTGACCATCATTTGCCAGATCAGAAGTGAAGAAAACAGCTAGCCAGCCAATTAATACTAAAGACAGAATCTGATCTCACTCCGTTTCTCTGCTTTTCCTTCACCAACCAAGAAAAACACACTTAAATCCAATTGTAGAGAATATTTGTAGCTCAGGGTTGAACGGTGGGGTGTGTATGTGTGTGTTACTGATGCTCTCAGAGCTTGCTTGTTTTCTTGCAGATGTTATACTACCAAGCTATAGAACATCCTCAGTGCATGGGGGAGTGAAGTGGGCTGGCTGTTTTTATATATATATATATATATGTAGCTTGTCCCACTAGTTTTAGTTCAGATGTAGTTTCTCACACCCAGATAAGCAGGAAACAACACTGGACAAATAATCAAAGAAGAAATAATAGTGGAAGGAAAGAAGGAAGGAAGGAGGGAGGGAGGGAGGAAGGAGAAAGAAAGAGAAAGACTGAATGAAAGAAAGAAAGAAAGAAAGAAAGAAAGAAAGAAAGAAAGAAAGAGAAAGAAAGAAAAGATATGCGGGCGGGAGGAAGGGAGGAAGGAAGAAAGTAGAAAGAAAGAAAGAAAAAAGGAAAGAAAGAAAGAAAGACAGGAGGGAGGGAGGGAGGAAGGAAGAAAGAAAAAGAAAGGAAGGAAGGAAGGAAGGAAGAAAAAGAAAGAAAGAAAGAAAAAAAAAAGACGGGAGGGAGGGAGGAAGGAAGGAGAAAGAAATAGAAAGAAAGATGGGAGGGAGGGAGGAAGAAAGAAAGAAAAGAAAGAAAGAAAGAAAGAGAAAGAAAGAAAGAAAGACAGGAGGGAGGGAGGGAGGGAGGAGAAAGAAAGAAAGAAAGAAAGATGGGTGAGAGGGAGGGAGGGAGGAAGGAAGGAGAAAGAGAAAGAAAGAAAGAAAGACAGACAGGCGGAAGGAAGGAAGGAAGGAAGGAAGGAAGGAAGGAAGGAAGGAAGGAAGGACATCCCAAGGCTGCCAGAGAAAGGTATTATATTTAAATAACCAGACCCCTTCACTCCCCCAAGCACTGCTGATGTCACCAAGCCTGGTAATGAAACGTCTGCAGGAAGACAACCAAGCTCAGAAAATACCAAGAACTCAACAAACAGGAAAAGATCAAAAGCAAAGCAGAAAATCTCACCTGGGGAATAACGTACAACAGACAGCTGCTCGTTTCCATCCGTGTAGCTGGACAACACCTGTCGCGTTTCCGTGTCCAGCACCAGCCACCTGAGAGAGATAAAAGGGGTCATTTTATAACTTTGATCTTGCCAAATCTCTCCCCCCCCCCCAAGATTTTAGCAGCTGTGGAAAAAGTGAAATCCATTCCACCGGGGCTGGCACCTCCGCACCCTGCGGGGTAGGACAGAGGAGCTCAGCTTCCAACAGGAAGGGTCACCCGCCCACTGCTGAGCCCCAGGGCAGATGGCCAGGGAGGGGAGGGGAGGGGAGGGGAGGGAGTTACCGTCCAGTGCTGAGTCCCACAGTCACCACTTTCCCACTGGGGTGGAAATCAGCACAGAGTCCTGTTTCCTGAGGAGTGGAAAGAGAGAAGGGGGGGAAGAGAGAAGGGGGAAGAGAGAGAGAGAGACAGAGAGAGAGAGGGAGAGGAGAGAGAGAGGAGAGAGACACAGAGAGGGAGAGAGGGAGGGGGAGAGAGCAGAGAGAGAGGAGAGAGAGTTGAGAGAGAGAGGAGAGAGGGAGAGGAGAGAGACACAGAGAAGGAGAGAGGGAGGGGGAGAGAGCAGAGAGAGGAGAGGAAAGAGAGAGAGGAGAGAGAGAATTGAGAGAGAGAGGAAAGAGGGAGAGGAGAGAGACACAGAGAAGGAGAGAGGGAGGGGGAGAGAGCAGAGAGAGGAGAGAGGGAGAGCAGAGAGAGAGGAAAGAGAGAGAGGAGAGAGAGAATTGAGACAGAGAGGAAAGAGGGAGATGAGAGAGACACAGAGAAGGAGAGAGGGAGGGGGAGAGAGGAGAGAGAGAGTTGAGAGAGAGGAGAGAGGGAGAGCAGAGAGGAGAGAGAGTTGAGAGAGAGAGGAGAGAGGGAGGGGGAGAGAGCAGAGAGAGAGGCGAGAGAGAATTGAGAGAGAGAGGAAAGAGGGAGAGGAGAGAGACACAGAGGGAGAGAGGGAGGGGGAGAGAGCAGAGAGAGAGGAGAGAGAGTTGAGAGAGAGGAGAGAGAGAGGACAGAGACACAGAGAGGGAGAGAGGGAGGGGGAGAGAAGAGAGAGAGTTGAGAGAGGAGAGAGGGAGAGGAGAGAGAGAGGACAGAGACACAGAGGGAGAGAGGGAGGGGGAGAGAGCAGAGAGAGAGGAGAGAGAGAGAGTTGAGAGAGAGAGGAGAGAGAGAGAGGAAAGAGGGAGAGGAGAGAGACACAGAGAGGGAGAGAGGGAGGGGGAGAGAGCAGAGAGAGAGGAGAGAGAGAGAGAGTTGAGAGAGAGAGGAGAGAGAGAGAGGAAAGAGGGAGAGGAGAGAGACACAGAGAGGGAGAGAGGGAGGGGGAGAGAGCAGAGAGAGAGGAGAGAGAGAGTTGAGAGAGAGAGAGGAAAGAGGGAGAGGAGAGAGACACAGAGAGGGAGAGAGGGAGGGGGAGAGAGACAGAGAGAGAGGAGAGAGACGCAAGTAAGTGCAGGGCGCACGCGGAGGCTTGCGGAGGGCAAAAAACTGGCCTACCAGAAGTTCGTAAGTTCGTTTCCGGCCTCCAGAGAGCCTCTGGAGCCTGGGGAGGCCGTTTTCACCCTCCCGGAGGCTCAAGAAATCCCTCCGGAGCCTGAGGAGGGCAAAAACGTCCCCCCACACACACACACCATGGTGCAGGAGGCCAACTAGGCCACGCCCACCATGGCCACGCCCACCCAGCAACCGGGCAGAGAACCCCTTGCTAACATTTTTGAAGCCCACCCCTGCGTACAGTACCTCCAAGGTGAGGCTCCAAGCCATCATATGTTCGCTGCCGTCCCACAGACAGAGTTGTTTGTCGTAGCCACAAGTCACGAAAAGATCCCGGGAGGGGTGAGTCCCCAGACCCCAGAGTTCGTCCGTGTGGCCCTGCAAAGGGAAAGAACGGAGTTGCGGCCGAGAAAGTTTGGCTCGTCTGAAAGAAGAGAAGAATTTGGGGCGACAGGGTGGCGGCATTCCAGTATCTGAGGGGCTGCCCCCAAAGAAGAGAGGGGGTCGAATTATTCTCCAAAGCACCGGAGGGCAGGACAAGCAGCAATGGATGGAAAGTAATCAGAGAGGGAAGCAGCCTGGAATGAAGGAGAAACTTCCTAACAGTGAGGACAATTAGCCAGTGGAACAGCTCGCCACTAGAAATTGTGGGCGCTCCATCACTGGAGGTTTTAAATAAGAGACTGGACAGGCACTTGTTTGGGATTGTATAGGTGCTCCTGCTTGAACAGGGGGCTGGATCTCCAAGGTCCCTCCGAGCCGAGCCTCTTCTCCTCTCCTCTCCTCTCCTCTTCTCTTCTCTCTATTTTCTTTTCTCTTCTATTCTATTTTCTCTTCTATTCTATTGTGAATCCTATTCGATTTTCGATTTTCTATTTTTTATTTTCTGTTTTCTATTCTATTTTCTATTCTATTCTATTCTTATTTTCTCTCTTCTCTTCTTCTCTTCTCTTCTCTTCTCTTCTCTTCTCTTCTCTTCTCTTCTCTTCTCTTCTCTTCTCCTCTCCTCTCCTCTCCTCTCCTCTCCTCTCCTATTCTGAATCCTATTCTATTCTATTCTATTCTATTCTATTCTATTCTATTCTATTCTATTCTATTCTATTCTATTCTATTCTATTCTATTGTTTTCTATTTTCTATTCTATTCTATTTTCTATTCTATTCTTATTTTCTCTTCTCTTCTCTTCTTCTCTTCTCTTCTCCTCTCCTCTCCTATTCTGAATCCTGTTCAATTCTATTCTATTGTTTTCTATTTTCTATTTTCTACTCTATTCTATTTTCTATTCTATTCTTATTTTCTCTCTTCTCTTCTCTTCTCCTCTCCTCTCCTATTCTGAATCCTATTCTATTCTATTCTATTGTTTTCTATTTTCTATTTTCTATTTTCTATTTTCTATTCTATTCTATTCTATTCTATTCTATTCTATTCTATTCTATTCTATTCTATTCTATTCTATCCTATCCTGCTCTAATTCTATTCTATTCTATTCTGCTCTAATCCTATCCTATCCTATCCTATCCTATCCTATCCTATCCTATCCTATCCTATCCTATCCTCTATTTTCTATTCTATTCTATTCTGAATCCTATCCTAAAGTGGGGGGCAGGAGAAGTAGCTAGGAGGAGGGTTGACTTTGGGGCGTCTCTGATCACCTGGATGATGGGTTTGAAGCCCTCGGCCAAACTGCCGCGTAGCAGGGCGTTGCGTGTGGTCCCCACCAAAAGCTCCCCGCTCTCGCCGTTTGCGATGGTGCGCACGGCGCCGAATTGCTCCGGTATCTGAGCCGAAAGTTTAAAAAAAAAAAAATTGAAAATGACAATATGTATAAATGTATGCAAACTCACGACTTTTTTTTTTTTTTTTTTAAACAGATGGACGGGTGCTCCCCTCCCAATCAGCAAAGTGGGCGTTAAAAGTGAGCTGCATCCCATTTGACAGCCCCGATCGCCGTGGTCGTTAAGCGAGTCACTTAAGTGAAGTGAAACCTATGGTCGTTAAGCGAAAATCCAATTTCCCCCTCGGCTTTCCTTGTTGGAAGCCTTTTGGGGAGGTGGCCGATCGTGATTGTATGACCCTGGGATGTTGCAACCATCATATATAGATGGCTGGTTGCTGTTGTGGCAGCAGATTCGGATAGTGAGGAGGTTGGGGAGGAACCTGGGCCAGTCCTGGATCCTGGGGAGGGCTCTGATGAGGGCTCTGCGTCGGAGGCAGAGAGGGAGCCAAGGCCGTCTGACGGTTGTCAGCTGCCTTCGGAGTCGGACATCAGTGAGGCAGAGGAACAGCTAGAGCCGGTTCCCAGTGTGCGTATGGACAGAGTTGCCAGACGAAGGGAACGGCTAAAGAACAAGGGGCGACTCAGGAGTAAAGCCACAGGTGGACGGTGAATGGCCCCTCCCAGAGGGAATAAAAGAGGAGCGAAAGGGGAGTGGAGTTTGCAGGAGGCAATTAGTCCGCTTAATTGGTTCGTGACTCTCAGAGACTCCTTTCCAAGTTTTGAAGATATCGGGCCTAGCAGCTCTCCAAGCCAGATAAAGGCCTGTGACTGAAAATTCTCCCTTGAAAGACTTTGCTGGATGCGAATGAGAGGAATTCACAGTCACTTCATAAAAAGGGTTTTTTTTTTTTTGTTGGGACAAGGAGTCTGCTTCATGCTCTTGGGGGAAGCCTTAGTCAGAACAGTTGCCAAGCAACCAGATTTTGATCACAGGACCGTGGGGGATCCCGCGGCGGTCATAAATACAAAGATCAGCTATAAGTCACATTTTTTCCATGGCGTCGTCACTTCGAACAGCCGCTAAAGAAAAGTTTGTGAGTCAAGGACTGCACGAATTAGCATTCACAACTTTGTTTTCCTAAGCTGGACCACCTCGAAGAGAGATAACCATCCCCCTTATGAGACATCACAAGGCTCTAGTCCTCATTAAGTAAAGATAAAGGTTCCCCTCGCACATAGGTGCTAGTTCGTTCCCAACTCTAGGGGCCGGTGCTCATCTCCGTTTCAAAGCCGAAGAGCCAGACGTCTCCGTGGTCCTGTGGCCGGGATGACTCAACGCCAAAGGCGCACGGAAAATGCTGTTCCCTTCCCACCAAAGGGGGTCCCTATTTTTCTACTTGCATTTTTTTTTTACGTGCTAGGTTGGCAGAAGCTGGGACAAGTCACGGGAGCTCACCCCGTTACGCGGCGCCAGGGATTCGAACCGCTGAACTGCCGACCCTTTCGATCGACAAGCTCGGCGTCTTAGCCGCTGAGCCACCGCGTCCCCTTAGTCCTCATTAGCAAGGGAGAAAATTATTCCAAGCTAACAATCCCCTTCTGAGACTTCACAAGGCTCTAGTCCTCATTAGTGAGGGGGAAAAAATTATGCCAAGCAACTTTTGCTGATGTGCCCCCTCCTGAAGCCTGTTTCCCACGCACACACACACACACACACACTTACCTCCACCTCCTGCAGGACAGTGAGGAGGGGGCTCCACTGAACCAAACGCCGATCCTTACCGCCCCCGCTCAAGACCGAGCCGTCCCGGCACAGACAGAGGCAGAAGATGCTCCCTTCGTGAGCGTGGGTTTGCTTGCTGATCTGATAGGTTTCTGCGAGAGGAAAGACGGAGCCATCGTTGCAACCCGACGTCCGTCTTCCCCAGTCCGGACAAACATCTCTCGGCCTCTCTCCCTCTTTGCCTACCTTTCGCCCCCTTGCCCAAGGTGCGAATGTCGGCCGCTGCCCTGGCCCAGGTCAGGATGTTGCCTTCGGAATCTCCGGTGAGGACATCCCCGTTGGTGTCAAACACGAAGCACTGGATAAACTTGGGTTTCTTGTATTTCTGGGAAAGGGAAACCGAGAGGAGAGGTTGGTCCCACTGAAGGACGAGTCGAACGGACTGGCTAGGGAGCCAGTTTGGTCTCGTGATTTAAGACTAGAAACCAGGAGACGGTGAATTCTAGACCCACCTTAGGAAGGAAAGAAGATTGGATGACTTTGGACCGATCGCCAGGAGATGGTGAGTTCTAGTCCTGCCTTAGGCAGGAAAGTTGACTACTTGACTTTGGACCGATTGCCAGGAGATGGGGAGTTCTAGTTTCGCCTTAGGCATGAAAGCTGGCTGCGGGACTTGAGGCCGATCACCAGGGGACGGTGAATTCTAGTACCACTTTAGGCATGAAAGCTGGTTGGAGAACTTTGGGCCAATCACCATCAGGAGATGGTGGATTCTAGATGTCCTTTAGGCATGACAGCCGATGATGACTTTGGACTAATCGCCAGGAGATGGTGAGTTCTGGTCCTGCCTTAGGCAGGAAAGCCAGCTAGGTGACTTTGGACCGATGATCTGGAGGTGGTGAGTTCTAGTCCCACGTTAGGCATGAAAATCAGTTAGGTGATTTTAGGCCAATCACCAGGAGGCAGGGAATTCTAGTACCACTTTAGGCATGAAAACTGTCTGAGTGAATTTGGACCAAACATCAGGAGATGGTGAATTCTAGTCCCAGTTTAAGTGTGAAAGCTGTCTGGGTGATTTTGCACAATTCACCAGGAGATGGTGAATTCTAGTACCACCTTAGGCATGAAAACTGTCTGAGTGAATCTGGGCCAGTCCAGGAGATGGTGAATTCTAGTCCCAGCTTAAGTGTGAAAGCTGTCTGAGAGAATCTGGGCCAGTCACCAGGAGATGGTGAATTCTAGTACCACCTTAGGCATGAAAGCTGTCTGAGTGAATCTGGGCCAGTCACCAGGAGATGGTGAATTCTAGTACCACCCTAGGCATGAAAGCTGTCTGAGTGAATCTGGGCCAGTCACCAGGAGATGGTGAATTCTAGTACCACCTTAGGCATGAAAACTGTCTGAGTGAATCTGGGCCAGTCACCAGGAGATGGTGAATTCTAGTACCACCTTAGGCATGAAAACTGTCTGAGTGAATCTGGGCCAGTCACCAGGAGATGGTGAATTCTAGTACCACCTTAGGCATGAAAACTGTCTGAGTGAATCTGGGCCAGTCACCAGGAGATGGTGAATTCTAGTACCACCTTAGGCATGAAAGCTGTCTGAGTGAATCTGGGCCAGTCACCAGGAGATGGTGAATTCTAGTACCACCTTAGGCATGAAAGCTGTCTGAGTGAATCTGGGCCAGTCACCAGGAGATGGTGAATTCTAGTCCCAGCTTAAGTGTGAAAGCTGGCTGGATGATTTTTCCACCAATCACCAGGAGATCGTGAATTCTAGTTCCACCTTTGGCATGAAAGCTGAGCGGATGGCGTTGGGCCAATCACCAGGAGACAGTGAGTTCTAGTCCCACCTAAGGCACAAAATCTACATATATGTATAAAATCCAAGATTCTTTTACCCCAAAGATCCCCTGTTTCTTGGTTAAGCTGCTTCCCACCCAGGTCCAGAAATAGATGTGAGATTTTCCAGCGGTGATGATGTTGCTACTGTCTTGGGGATTAAACTCTACCATCAGGACAGATTCGTTGGTGCTCTAGGTAGAAAAAGGAAGAGCAAAAAAAAAAAAAAAACCACCTCTCAGTCTATGGGATCTGTCATGATTCATTCATGTGTGTGAAATGGATCCTGCAGGATCAAACCCCCAAATTCATGTGTGCAGCCGCCATGCCTGCAAATACAAGTCGTCCTCAATTTACGGCTGCAATTGAGCCCAAAATCTCCACTGCTAAGTGAGACAGTTGTTAAGGGAGTCTAGTCCCATTTTACGACCGTTCTTTGCCACAGCGGTTAAGTGGATCACCGCGGTTGTTAAGTTAGTGACACAGTCCATCCCTGAATGCTCCTCCCACTTATTTTTTAAAAAAATCTGCCATAGAAGCCAGCATCACTGCATCCCACATCTGGCTCTTTCCAGCTCTCACCTTGATTTCGGCTTGCTTGGTGCCACGGACGCAATCCCACACGGAGAACATGTGTTCATTGGATTCATCAATCACACACAGGTAGGCGCCCTCGTCCTTGATAGGGGGGAGGGAAAGAATGGCAGGTCAGGTTGGAACGGTGTGCGGAAAAGACCTTGGGGGATGGATGAAAAGATGCTGCCAAGAGAACAGTCAGATAAGAGTCAGCCAAGCCCTCAGCTGCATAATGGGTGAAGAAAGACTCAGAAGGGACCCTCCCTAGTTTCTCAGGATGTAAAGGAGATGGCTGGAATAATTTGTGGGGAAGATCTTGGAAGGTGGGGCTAAGAGAGGCTGCCCAGGAAACAGATAAGAGACAGCTGAGCCCTTGGCTGCATAACGGACAGACTCAGAAGGGACCCTCCCTAGTTTCTCAGGATATAAAGGAGACGGCTGGAATGGTATGTGGGGAAGACCTTGGGAGAGGAGACTAAGATGCTGCCAAGGGAACAGTCAGATAAGAGACAGCTGAGCTTCATAATGGACAAAAGATTCAGAAGGGACCCTCCCTAGTTTCTCAGGATATAAAGGAGACGGCTGGAATGGTATGTGGGGAAGACCTTGGGAGAGGAGACTAAGATGCTGCCAGGGGAACAGTCAGATAAGAGACAGCTGAGCTTCATAATGGACAAAAGATTCAGAAGAGACCCCCCCTAGTTTCCCAGGATGTAAAGGAGAAAGACCTTGGGAGAAGGGTGAAGAGATGCTGCCGAGGGATAAGAGACAGTTAGATAAGAGACAGCCGAGCCCTTGGCTGCATAATGGACAGGCATATGTGAGAAAGACCTTGAGGGATGGATGAAAAGATGCCAAGGGGAAGGGTTAGATAAGAGACGGCTGAACCCTCAGCTGCATAATGGATGGAGAAAGCAGTTCAGAAGGGACCCTCCCTAGTGTCTTCAGATGTAAAGGAGAAAGACCCTGGGAAACTGGACGGAGAAACGCTGCCAAGGGAAAAGTCAGATAAGAGACAGCCGAGCCCTCGGCTGCATAACGGACAGGCTCAGAAGGGACCCTCCCTAGTGTCTCAGGATGTAAAGGCGACGGCTGGAATGGTATGTGGGGAAGACCTTGGGAGAGGAGACTAAGATGCTGCCAAGGGTGCAATCCAATACTGCAAGATGGATTGAGATTTTCTGCAAAAGGGCATCGGAGGAAATAAATAAGATTTATTCTTCCTTTTCGGCTTTCCTTTCAAGGAAGGGAACTGAACACTTACCGCTGTAGAGAAGGCCAGGGAACCGACGCCTCTCTCGAAACTGCCCAGACCGATTTGCTGCAGGGTCAGAAGTGTGACGGAGTCCCAGATGTGAACGAAGGGCTGCAGCGGCTGCAGGAAAGACCCCACCCCACCCCAAAAAAACCCCCAGGTCAGCATTTCTGAGCATCAGCACTGAAACAGTAGAAAAAGAATGTATGTCTATAGCTGGTTTTTGACTTACAACCGTTTCTTTCGTGACTGCTCGAAGTTACGACGGCACTCAGAAAAAGGGACTTACAACCTTCTCCTGACACTTACGACCGTCAATGAAAAAAAGCTGTAAGTAGTCCCCGTTTAGTGACCAAAATTGGGAGCAGCAACAAAGTCATTAAATGAAGTGGGGCTAAGTAAAACTACGGCTGAGCATAGATAATCTTCCTTTGCTAATGGTTGCAAATAGGAAGATTGGGAGTAAAATTGGGTTTTTCATCCCCGTCGTAACTGCAAACGGTCACTGAATGAGGACCAGCTATAGCATTCCTGATTGTGCTTCTTGCCTGGACTACCTCGAAGGGCTAACAGTGGGATTACCTTGCCGTCTTTGTCCACGCCGGCCATCTGCCCCGAGGCCACACGGACTCCGTCAGGATGTACTGCAAGGCTACAAAAAATGTACAAGATTTGCCTGGGGGAACCCTTGTAGACCTTTTCGGATTCTATCCGCCATCGCTTCCCTTTTGAAGGAGAAACCAGGAGACGGGGAGTTCTAGTCCTGCCTTCGGCAAGAAAGCCACCTGGGTGACTTTGGCCAATCATCAGGGAGAAGGTGAGTTCTAGTTCCTCATTAGGCATAAAAGTCAGCCGGGTGATGTTGGGCCACTCACTAGGAGCTTGGGAGTTCTAGTTCCTCATTAGGTATGAAAGTCGGCCGGGTGATGTTGGACTAATCACTAGGAGCCTGGGAGTTCTAGTTCCTCATTAGGCATGAAAGTTGGCCGGGTGATGTTGGGCTAATGACTAGGAGCCTGGGAGTTCTAGTTCCTCATTCGGCATGAAAGCCGGCTGCATGACTTTGGGCCAATCACCAGGAAAGTGGGAGTTCTAGTTCCCCATTAGGCATGAAAGTCGGCTGGGTGATGTTGGGCCAATCACTAGGAGCCTGGGAGTTCTAGTTCCTCATTAGGCATATAAGCCGGCTGGGTGACTTTGGGCCAATCACCAGGAGCCTAGGAGTTCTAGTTCATCATTAGGCATGAAAGTCGGCCAGGTGATGTTGGGCTAATTACTAGGAGCCTGGGAGTTCTAGTTCCTCATTAGGCATGAAAGCCGGCCGGGTGACTTTGGGACAACCACCAGGAGACTGCGAGTTCTAGTCCCGCCTTAGACAGGAAAGATGACTGGGGTGCCTCTGCGCTAATCCCACCCGCTCACCAGCGCACGCAGTCGGTGTGGCGAAGATAGTGGCGCTGGGTGCGCCGCTGGACGTGGTAAAGCACCACCACGCAGGCAATGAAGTACACCAACTCTCCGGATGTTAAGACGTAGAGGTTGGAACGGCAATCACGTCCCCGGTAACCGTAGCTGGAGAGGCGTTAAGAAAAAGAGTGCCCAAAGTATAATCCCTGACCCCAGGGGTGAGGTGGGGTGGGGAATCTACAGGTATTCCTTGACATATGACGAGTCACTTAATGACCGTTGAAAGTATTGACCCACCTCAAAAAGAGGACTTACGACCGGATCTGGAGTTCTGACACTCAGCCCCTCCAGAACCTTGGATCTGGGTTGTAAGTTGTCCTTATTAGGTAGGGTCGTAACTTCGAATGGTCACTAAGCAACCGGTCGTAAGTGGAGGACGACCTGAAGCTTAAAGCTATGCACTTTTGGGAAAGGGGGAAGGACGCCTGTGAAGGATACACCCAGTCCAGTTGCAGCTTCTGAGTTGGCAGCTCCATGCGCAGATCCTCGTAGTTATGGAAGTCGGAAGGGATGTACATGGTTATGGGACGTCCACGCAGAAACATCTTGATGGAAAGTCCTTCTGAAGGGACAGAGGGTGGAAATAATAATAATAATGATGATGATGATGATAATAATAATAATAATAATAATAATAATAAGAAGAAGAAGAAGAAGAAGAAGAAGAAGAAGAAGAAGAAGAAGAAGATCTTTCTCACAGGAAGCTTCAGAAGAAGAAGAAGGAGAAGAAGAAGAGGAAGAAGAAGAAGAAGAAGAAGAAGAAGAAGAAGAAGAAGAAGAAGAAGAAGAAGAAGAAGAAGAAGAAGAAGAAGAAGAAGAAGAAGATCTTTCTCATAGGAAGCTTCAGAAGAAGGAGAAGGAGAAGGAGAAGGAGAAGGAGAAGAAGAAGAAGAAGAAGAAGAAAAAGAAGAAGAAGAAGAAGAAGAAGAAGAAGAAGATCTTTCTCACAGGAAGCTTCAGAAGAAGAAGAAGGAGAAGGAGAAGAAGAAGAAGAAGAAGAAGAAGAAGAAGAAGATCTTTCTCACAGGAAGCTTCAGAAGAAGAAGAAGGAGAAGGAGAAGGAGAAGGAGAAGAAGAAGAAGAAGAAGAAGAAGAAGAAGAAGAAGATCTTTCTCACAGGAAGCTTCAAAAGAAGAAGAAGAAGAAGAAGAAGAAGAAGAAGAAGAAGAAGAAGAAGAAGAAGAAGAAGAAGAAGAAGAAGAAGAAGAAGAAGAAGAAGAAGAAGAAGAAGAAGAAGATTTTTCTCACAGGAAGCTTCAAAACAATTAACCGGTGGAACAACTTGCCTCCAGAAGTTGCGAGCGCTCTGGAAGTTTTTAAGAAGAGATTTCAGACAACCATTTGTCTGAAATCGTACAGGGTTTCCTGCCCGAACAGGGGGCTGGACTAGAAGACCTCCAAGGACCCTTCCAACTCTGTTATTCTGTTATCCTCTTAGAATTAAAGAGGAATTTCCTGACAAGAGCAATTAATTGAGATACGGACGATTCCGGATTTACGTGCTTTCCGCCGGGCCCTCAAGACTTTTTTATTTCAACAAATAAAAAAGGGCTGGCCTAACTTCTCCAATTGTTTCATTTGAATTTGAATTTTAAATGGGGTATTTTATTTTATTATTTTATTTTATTAATTAAATTTGTATACCGCCCTACTCCCGAAGGACTCAGGGCGGTGAACAGCCATAAGATAAAACATATAGATACAAAATTTAAAATAGAGATAAAACAAATTAAATAAATTCGGCTGAACCATTTTAAAACCCCAATAATTTAAAACCAAATTTAAAATTCCCATTTAAAAGAGGAAAATTTAGGTCATTTTAATTGTTGGGCCAAATTGTTTAATCTATTTTAAATTGCTTTTAAATTTCTGTATTCTATGTTTTTTTTACCTTTGGCTGTTCACCGCCCTGAGTCCTTCGGGAGAAGGGCGGTATATAAATTTAAATATAAATAAATAAATAAACAAACTTAGTGAGACGACTTGCTTACAGAAGTTGCTCCATCACTGGAGGTTTCTAAGAAAAGGTTAGGCAGCCATTTGTCTGAAATGGGATAGGGTTTCCTGCTGAGCAGGGGGTTGGACTAGAAGACCTCCGAGGTCCCTTTTCAACTCTGTGGTCCTATATTCTATTCTATATTCTAAAAAAGGCAAGGTCCATCTTGTTTTGGGGAAGGATCCTAGGTAGAGGCAGATGTAGGGTCTCCGGCTTGGGCAGGGGGTTGGACTCGATGATCTGCAAGGCCCCTTCCAACTCTGTTAATCTGTTAAACTCTGTGTGTGTGTGTGTTTGGTGAGGTAAAATAAAATAAGATAAGATAAGATAAGATAAGATAAGATAAGATAAGATAAGATAAGATAAGATGATAAGATAAGATAATAAAATAAAATAATAAATAAAATAAAATAATAAAATAAAATAAAATAAAATAATAAAATAAAATAATAACATAAAATAAAATAATAACATAAAATAAAATAATAACATAAAATAAAATAAAATAATAAAATAAAATAATAAAATAAAATAATAAATAAAATAAAATAATAACATAAAATAAAATAATAAATAAATAAAATAAAATAAATAAAATAATAACATAAAATAAAATAAAATAAAATAATCAATCTTTTATTTTATTGATTAGCCCTTAGGCCATATCAAAGTACAGAGCTCCAGAAACAATTATTACAAGAATTTGGTAGAAACAATTTAAAATAAAATTGGAATAGGAATAAAACATGATTTAAAATGTGTTCATTTTAAATTTCATTTAAAATGAGAGTAAAATACAATCTAGAATGAAATCCGAATAGAATACAATAATTTGAGACACAAATTAAATATGATTAAGATTATATTAGAACGTCACCCCTGCATCTGCCCAATCAGTCTTAAAACTGCTATTAGAATTACATTATTAAGTCAAATGCTCTTTTCTGCAATCTACCCCATTCTGCTATAAAGAAAAGAATAGAATAGAATAGAATAGAATAGAATAGAATAATAAAATAAAATAAAATAAAATAAAATAAAATAAAATAAAATAAAATAAAATATCTCTTTATGTAGGAAAATAGCATGTGGGTCAGATGGCAAAGTTGATTCTTCCTTTCTACCAATAGTCCTCGACTTACAACCGTCAGGCCAGCTGGAATTTTATGACCGTTTTAGCAGTGGTCGTTAAGTAAGCGAACACCACGGTCATTAAGCAAACTCATTGTCCTCAATGGGCATTCCTTGCTGACAAATGCCACTTTCTGACCAAAAACACTGTCAATGGTGGTCGTATGTTGAGGAACATCTTACAAGACCCCACGAATGATGGCCAACCATCTCCCACCCACTCACCCCTAATTAAACCCACTCCCTGATAACTAGCCAGTCACTCCTTTTCGAAGATCCTCACCTAGGTTATAGTTCAAACGCCGAGAACTTGTCGGTCCTGCAGGGAAGAACAGAAAGAGGCGATTTGTCCTTTCCTCAGCAGAAATAATAATAATAATTATTATTATTATGTACTTTATTCATTAAACCTGAAACTCAGTCAACTGAACATTCAAAAATGCATCACAAATACCATTAACTAGCTCTATTACTACTATTATTATTATTATTATTATTATTATTATTATTATTATTATTATTTAATCTTTAGTGAGATTCACAGCCTTTGAGGCTGGTTTATAGCTCAGCAGCTCGAGTCCTAACCAAGGACCTAGAAACTGTTAAGGTTTACTGTTGTTGTTGTTGTTGTTGTTGTTATTATTATTATTATTATTATTATTATTATTATTATTATTATTTAATCTTTAGTGAGATTCACAGCCTTTGAGGCTGGTTAATAGCTCAGCAATTCGAGTCCTAACCAAGGACCTAGGAACTGTTAAGGTATCGTCAGAGGATGTAAGCTGTTCCAAGTAAGGTGGGTTTTTGTAGAGTCAAAATGTTCAAGTTGGGTAAATTTAGAATTTCTAAATAGCGGGGTAGCCCTTTGGGTATTGCTCCGAGGGCTCCAATTACAATCGGGACAACACACGATTTCTTTTTCCACAGCCGCTCGACTTCAATTTGCAAATCCCGGTACTTTGTGAGTTTTTTCTTGCTGCTTATCTTCAATCCGTGCATCACCAGGTATTGCAATGTCAATGAACCATCCTTTTTTCTTTTCAACTATTGTTATGTCAGGTGTGTTGTGGACCAAGTGCCTGTCAGTCTGAATCCTGAAGTCCCACAAGATCTTGAGTTTCTCATTCTCTAACACTTTCTCAACCTGATGTTCCCAGTGGTTTTTTTATATATATTTATATATAATAATAATAATAATATATTATTTTATTATAATATTATAATTATATTATAATTAATTATAATAATTATATATTATTATAATTATAATTATAAAATTAAAATTAATAAAAAATATTATAATAATAATTATATAATATATATATATATATATATATATATATATATATATATATATATTATTATTATTATTATTATTAAATTTATTTTTCACTCATCTCGGGGGTTCAGGGGCCTCTGAGTGACCATTGGCAGGCACCCCTTGTCCCCCAGCTTCAGAGGTGGGACAGTAACCGTCATCCTGGTCCTTGAGAAAAAAAACACACTTGCAAACTGCAAACACACAAACACACCTGAAAACTCACTCACCTGGGCTTAAGGTGGGATCCTTCGATCGGCTGCAAGATGCAAAACAGAACATCAGACAGTTCACCGCTTATCCAACATGATTACTTTCTATTTTTAAATTATCCCGTTTCTGTTTTCCTGTACAGGCAGTCCTCGACTCACGGCGCTGCGTTCAGCGACCGTTCGAAGTCAGAATGGCACTGAAGAACGTGGACTTATGACCGGTCCTCGCACTTACAACCATCAAAGCGTCCTCACGGGGTACGTGGTCTGCGCTGGCGACCTTCCCAGCTGGCTTTCGACAGGCAAAGCCAATGGGGAAGTTGGATTCGCTTAACGACTGTGTGATTTACTTAAGTGGAGCGATTCATTTAACAACCGTGGTAAAAAAGGTCGTAAAATCAGGCGCGGCTCACTTAACGGCTGCTCCGCTTAACGGCGGAAGTTCTAATCCCAATTCTGGTCTTAAGTCTAGGACCGTCTGTATATTGCATTGTCGTCACTTCCTTTTCCTCGCCACAACTTCCCTGTAGGGTAGGCTGAGCTCAGAGAGGAAAAACTGGCTCTAAGTCCTCAGGCTGAGCGGGGATTCGAACTCAGAACTCCCCACTCTGGTTCTTGGGCTGAGTTAAAGGGACGAGCTTGAAATCCACCCGTTTTTCCCTCCACCCACAACAGGACCGGGGCAAATGGGACAGGTAATCCTCACCTTACGACCACAGTTGAGCCCAAAATTTCAGTTGCTAAACAATGCAGATGTTAAGTGAATTTTGCCCCATTTTACGACCTTCCTTGCCACCGTTGTTAACCGTTGACTTTGCTCGTCAGAAGGTCGCAAAAGGGCATCACGAAACCCCAGGACACTGCAACCGTCGTAAATACGAGTCAGTTGCCAAGCGTCCGAATTTGGATCGCGTTGACTGTGGGGATGTTGCAACGGTCGTTAAGTGTGAAAAACGGCCATAAGCCATTTTTTCCCCCCCAGTGCCGTTGTAACTTCAATTGGTCACTAAACGAGCTGTTGTAAGTCAAGGAACTACCTGTATTATATGCGGGCATGTTTTTGTTTTTTTTCCCCTCACTTTTCAAGGCTGCTGGACCGGTTAAAAAGATTTGCGGTTGAAGCTGCTTTCTTCTGTAGGTGCTGTTTGGTCCTGGCCAGTTTGTCAGAGGAGCTGTTCCTTCGCAGCCTGGAAAGGAAAGGAATTCCACATCACGCAAAGGAAGAAGGAAGGAAGGAAAAGAGAAAAAGGGAAAGGAAAGAGAAAGGGAAAGGGAAAGGGAAAGGGAAAGGGAAAGGGAAAGGGAAAGGGAAAGGAAAGGAAAGGAAAGGAAAGGAAAGGAAAGGAAGATAGAAGAAGGGAAGGGAAGGGAAGGAAAGGAAAGGAAAGGAAAGGAAGATAGAAGAAGGGAAGGGAAGGGAAGGAAAGGAAAGGAAAGGAAGATAGAAGAAGGGAAGGGAAGGGAAGGGAAGGGAAGGGAAGGAAAGGAAAGGGAGAGAGGGAGGGAGGGAGAGAGAGGAAAGATAGAAGAAAGGAAAGGAAGATGGAAGAAATGCAAGAAAGGAAAGGAAAGGGAAGGGAAGGGAAGGGAAGGGAAGGGAAGGGAAGGGAAGGGAAGGGAAGGGAAGGATGATAGAAGAAGGGAAGGGAAGGGAAGGGAAGGGAAGGGAAGGGAAGGGAAGGGAAGGAAGATAGAAGAAGGGAAGGGAAGGGAAGGGAAGGATGATAGAAGAAGGGAAGGGAAGGGAAGGATGATAGAAGAAGGGAAGGGAAGGGAAGGAAAGGAAGGGAAGGGAAAGGAAAGGAAAAGAAAGGGAGAGAGGGAGGGAGGGAGAGAGAGGAAAGATAGAAGAAAGGAAGATGGAAGAAATGCAAGAAAGGAAAGGAAAGGAAAGGGAAGGGAAGGGAAGGGAAGGATGATAGAAGAAGGGAAGGGAAGGGAAGAAAGGAAAGGAAAGGAAAGGAAAGGAAAGGAAAGGAAAGGAAAGGAAAGGAAAGGAAAGGAAAGGAAAGGAAAGGAAAGGAAAGGAAAGGAAAGGAAGATAGAAGAAGGGAAGGAAAGAAAGGGAAGGAAAGGAAGGGAAGATAGAAGAAGGGAAGGGAAAGAAGACAGAAGGGAAGGGAAGGAAAGGAAAGGAAACGAAAGGAAAGGAAAAAAAGAGAGTCAGATTTAATGCAAAGGAAGAAGGAAAACATTTAATAGAAAGGGAAGAGTCCGATTTGAGCGAAAGGAAGAAGACAAAAGAAATACCTTGGGAAGGAAAGACAGATGTAATGCAAAGGAAAAAGGAAAAAATAATTAAAAGAAAAAAAAACTGGGGTTTAATGCAAAGGAAAAAAGGAAAACAATGAAAGTTCTTGCTACGATCTTTCTTTTTCCTTCTTCCTTTCCATCAAACCTGACTCTTTTCTTTCTAAGAGTCAGATTTGGTGGAAAGGAAGAAGGAAAAAGAAAGATCATAGCAAGACAAAGACAGATGTAAAGGAAAATAAAGAAAAATAAAAATAAAATAGGAAGCGAAGGATTTAATGCAAAGGAAGAAGGAAAAAGAAATGGAATACAAAAGGAAAGATAGATGTAATGCAAAAAAGAAAAAAAAATAATAGAAAGATTCAGATTTCATGCAGAAGAAAAAGAATTATCATAGCACTTATATACCGCTTCAGAGACATTTCCAGCCCTCTCTAAGCAGTTTACAGAGTCAGCCGTCTTGCCCCTTCAACAATCTGGGTCCTCATTTTAATGACCTCAGAAGGATGGAAGGCTGAGTCAACCTTGAGCCAGGCAGGATCGAACTCATGGCTGTGGCCAAAATTAGCCTGCAATGCTGCATTCTAACCACTGGGAGGGAAGGAAGGAAGGAAGGAAGGAAGGAAGGAAGGAAGGAAGGAAGGAAGGAAGGAAGGAGGGAGATAGATGGGTAGAAGGAAGGAGAGATGGATGGATGGATGGATGGATGGAAGGAAGGAAGGAAGGAGATAGATGGGTAGAAGGAAGGAGAGATGGATGGATGGATGGATGGATGGATGGATGGAAGGAAGGAAGGAAGGAAGGAAGGAGATGGATGGGTAGAAGGAAGGAGAGATGGATGGATGGATGGATGGAAGGAAGGAAGGAAGGAAGGAAGGAGATGGATGGGTAGAAGGAAGGAGAGATGGATGGAAGGAAGGAAGGAAGGAAGGAAGGAAGGAGATGGATGGGTAGAAGGAAGGAGAGATGGATGGAAGGAAGGAAGGAAGGATATCTCCCCCCAACATTTAGATACTCACAGCTCCTTTTTGGTGGCCATCACGTTCTGAACGATGGGGATCGGGGAAGCTCGGGTGCTGCTGCTGTTGCTCCCTTCCAAGGGGGGCTCCGGAGATGGGGAACCCGGCCCTGGAGGCTGACCCCCAAGCCGTGACTGCCCCGGGCTCGTAGGTTTCTCTTTGGTGGCATCTGGCGGAGGTTCTCCAACGTCTTGAGCTTCCTGGAGGCACGGGCTGGATGGAAGTTGGTTGGAGCTGTGGACTTCAGAATTCTCCTGGACCGTTTCTAGCTCGGAAGTCATGTCTTCTGTCTCGGTTAATGGACCGAAGGAGTTCTTGGCCACTCTGAAGGGGCCACCACCGCCGAAAACCTCAGCCAGGTCCATCTCGCCAACGTTTGAAGAGTCCCGAGAGGACTTTCCCCTCGTAGCTGTGGTCTCCTCTGCCTGTTGAAGACCTCCATTGCTAAGAGTTGTTCCCCTGTCTCTCCCCGGCACCCTAAAGTCCTCTGTTTGTGTCCCGACGCTGACCCTTGACCTCTTCTCCGCTTCCAATGCCCGTTCTTCGTGGCTTCCTAATTTGGAGACGAGGGTTGAACTATAAACAGAAAAGAGGATAATAATTCATTTGGGCTCATGGTGGCCTCGAACCCTATTTGGTAAACCCCCCAAAACTAAAACCAAGCTGAAAAACAACTATAAAATTCAGTGATGGGATTTAATTTTTTTTTTACTGCCGGTTCTGTGGGTGTGGCTTGGTGGGCTTGGCTTGGCTTGGTGGGCATGGCAGAGGAAGGATACTGCAAAATCTCCATTTCCATCCCACTCCAGGGGAAGGATACTGTAAAATCTCCATTTCCACGCCACTCGAGGGGAAGGATATTGTAAAATCTCCATTTCCATCCCACTTCAAGGGAAAGGATACTGCAAAATCTCCATTCCCACCCCACTCCAGCGGGAAAGATACTGTAAAATCTCCATTCCCTCCCCACTCCAGGGGGAAGGATACTGTAAAATCTCCAATTCCACCCCACTCTGGGGGAGGATACTGTAAAATCTCCATTCCCACCCCACTTCTGACTTTCCTCGTCAGAAGGTCGCAGAAGGGGATTTTATGACCCCGTCATAAATATGAGTCAGTTGCCGAGAGTCTGAATTTGGACCCCGAGGATGCTGCAACGGTCCTAAGTGTGAAAAAAGGTCCTAAATCACTTTTTTTAAAGTACCATTGTACCGTCGAACAGTCACTAAACGAACCGTCGTACGTCGAGGACTACCTGTATATTATACATATATATTGCGGGAAAGTACCTGGAATTTTTGGAGGCAGCCGGAGGTAGGATCCATTGGGCATCGTTGCTATTGGGAAGTACAGCGGCTTCTTTAGCATCTGCTGCGGAGGAAAATATATATATACTTCTCAGAGTGTTTACAGTGTGACTGCTATTTTGAGATAACCCAGGAGCAAAAATACAGGACACAGAGGTTTGGTCATTACAAACAGTGGTTTATATACAAGACTTCTATATACAGATATACACATGGTAGGCACATACCAGGCAAGCAAGCAATCTTCAACTCTACACAGAGAGCTACAATGCAGATAGAACACCAAGAAGAGAGAGAGAGAGAGAGACGCCCTCTGATGGCCTCCCTTATATAGGCAGCTTCTTAAAGTGGCAATAACCCTGCTGATTCACCCTCAGTCTTAAAGCGGCAGTAACCCTGCTGACTCATCCTGGTCCCCAGCCTTACAGCGGCTGCTCAGCTTTAAATCATCATTACCCTGACAATACTTCAACTCCCAGAATTCCCAAGCCTGCAACTTTTAAGACTTGTGGACTTCAACTCCCAGCTGGCTGAGGAATTCCGGGAGTTGAAGTCCGCAAGTCTTAAAGACTTGGCCAAGTTTGGAGAGCTCTGCTCTAACAACATCTCACCGTCCAACAGGTGCTGTCTGAGCCACGGGATCTGCTGGTCGTAGGCGTTGAGTCTCCGTAGGGCGTCGGCTAAGGCCGATTTCACCAGGGTCAGCTCTTCCTCCTGGCTCCGAAGGCGGGAATCGATGTCGACCAGCCAATCCGGGTGAGAGAAGGCCCTGGTGCAGTTCAAGAGGTTCTCACCTAGGACGGAGAAGAAGGGAAGACCACCGTAATCACCTCAGTAATATTTTTGAGCAGCATACACTAGTTGAGCACAACTAATGACAGCCCCACTCGGTGGTCTAGACAAGGGGTCTTCAAATTTGACTTCAACTCCCAGAATCCCTCAGCCAAAAACTTTAAGACTTATGGACTTCCCAGAATCCCTCAGCCAGAAACTGTAAGACGTGTGGACTTCCCAGAATCCCTCAGCCAGAAACTTAAGACTTATGGACTTCAACTCCCAGAATTCCCCAGCCTCTAACTTTAAGACTTGTGGACTTCCCAGAATCCCTCAGCTAGAAACTTTAAGACTGATGGACTTCCCAGAATCCCTCAGCCAGAAACTTTAAGACTTGTGGACTTCCCAGAATCCCTCAGCTAGAAACTTTAAAACTTATGGACTTCATCTCCCATAATTCTCCAGACTTTAAGACTTGTGGACTTCAACTCCCAGAATTCCCCAGCCTCTAACTTTAAGACTTGTGGACTTCCCAGAATCCCTCAGCCAGAAACTTTAAGACTTATAGACTTCATCTCCCAGAATTCCCCAGCCAGAAACTTTAAGACTTATAGACTTCATCTCCCAGAATTCCCCAGCCAGAAACTTTAAGACTTATAGACTTCAACTCCCAGAATTCCCCAGTCTCCAACTTTAAGACTTGTGGACTTCCCAGAATCTCTCAGCCAGAAACTTTAAGACTTATGGACTTCAACTCCCAGAATTCCCCAGCCAGAAACTTTAAGACTTGTAGACTTCAACTCCCAGAATTCCCCAGTCTCCAACTTTAAGATTCGTGGACTTCCCAGAATCCCTCAGCCAGAAATTTTAAAACTTGTGGACTTCAACCCCCAGAATTCTCCTCTTCCAACCTGGTCTGTTTCCCCCCCCCCCCTTTTACGACATGTCCGTCAGCCTGTGAAAAAGCAGACTGCTGTTTTTTGAATCTCTGCAGGCTTAGCCAAAACGGGCCAACCTGAATAAAATGGAAGGAGTCCAAGCGATAAAGTCATAATCACAATGTGAATAATAAATGGATGCTCGTGCCGAGGGCACCGTCCGACATTTATAAAAGAAGTCCACAATTTTCCAGAGAGAGAGAGAGAGAGAGAGACTAAACAGACCACAAGTGTCAGAGTTTTTCCCTAAGTCAAAACCAAATAAACCTCAAAAAGTCTTTTTTGGGGTTTTGGGATCCACATTTTTAGCCAATTTGGCATCCCACCCTAATTTTGGGGAATTTTAGGCAGCTCAACAATCCGCCCATCGAATCCTTATTATATATATGAAGTGAAGTAAATAAGGATTCGATGGGTGGATTGTTGAGCTGCCTCAATAATATATATATGAAACATATATATATATATATATATGCATATTCTTTCTAGCCAGGTTTTACCTATGTAAACTAAGTTCTTAGTTTACGTAGGTAAAACCTGGCTAGAAAGAATATGCACATAAAAGCCTACGAAAAAGAAAAAGACATATATATATATGTTTTCTGAGGTTTTCGCGGGTGTTTGTATGTAGGTCTTTGGTTATACGCGGGAGAAAACCCGAATAACCAAAGACCTACATATATATATATATATATATATACATATATATATACATATATATATATATATATATATATATATATATATATATATATATATATATATACTCCAAATATTTTTGCCAAAGCTGCAGCACCATGTCTCTAATTAACCCAGCGGGCAGAAATGTTCAGCGGGCCTGTCCTCAAATGCCACCGTCCGCGGAGCAGAGAGGAAGAGGGAGAGGAAAAGGCAGGACTCTGGCCACATGCGAATAACAGAAAGTCCATCCTGTGGGCACTAACTCAGGTTCGGTTGTTCGGCTGTCCGTTGACCGTTGATGTCTTGGCAGGAAATATTTTTTCCGTTAAGAGGTATATTTTGCGAAAGCACCGTCTGTTGTAAAACACAGCCCCTCTCTCCCTCCCCCCCCCCCGCCAAATAGGATAGGATGGGATGGGACAGGACAAGACAGAATGAATGAGATGGAAGGGACCTTGGAGGTCTTCTAGTCCAGCCCCGTGCTCAAGCAGGAGAACCTCTACTATAAATATAGTATAAGGAAAATAGAGGTGAGGTGATTAAGATAGGATAGGATAGGATATAGAATAGAATAGAAAATAGATTAGATTAGATTAGATTAGATTAGATTAGAATAGAATAGAACAGAATAGAATAGAAAATAGAATAGAATAGAATAGAATAGAAAATAGATTAGAATAGAATAGAATAAAATAGAATAGAAAATAGATTAGAATAGAATAGAATAGAATAGAAAATAGATTAGAATAGAATAGAATAGAATAGAATAGAATAGAATAGAATAGAAAATAGATTAGAATAGAATAGAATAGAATAGAATAGAAAATAGAATAGAATAGAATAGAATAGAATAGAATAGAATAGAATAGAATAGAAAATAGAATAGAATAGAATAGAATATAGATTAGAATAGAAAATAGAATAGAATAGAATAAAATAAGAATAGAATAGAATAGAATAGAATAGAAAATAGATTAGAATAGAATAGAATAGAATAGAATAGAAAATAGAATAGAATAGAATAAAATAAGAATAGAATAGAATAGAATAGAATAGAATAGAATAGAATAGAATAAGAATAGAATAGAATAGAAAATAGAATAGAATAGAATAGAATAGAAATTAGATTAGATTAGAATAGAAAATAAAATAAAATAAAATAGAAAATAGAATAGAATAGAAAATAGAATAGAAAAGAAAAGAAAAGAAAAGAAAATAGATTAGAATAGAATAGAATTGTTTAGGATACGATAGGATAGGATAGGATAAAGCCGTGATGGCGAACCTATGGCAGCATGCCAGAGGTAGCACATAGCGCCCTATTGGCACACGAGCTGTCGCCCTAGTTCAGCTCCGCCGTGCATGCCTCCCGCCGGCCAGCTGCTTTGGGTCTCTGCCACGCATGCGTGGGGGGGAGGCGAGGCATGTGGGGGGGGCCACGCACGGCATGCACAGGGGCGCATGCCGTGGCTGCACACATGCGCAGGGGATGGGGCTCATGCACGCGCATTGGGGGTTCGGGATGGGAATGGGGATTTTGCAGTATCCTTCCCCTGCCACGCCCGCCAAGCCACACCCACCAAGCTACACCACGCCCACCAAGTCACACCCACAGAACCGGTAGTAAAAAAAAAAATGAATTCCTCCACTGGATTGAATGGTGAGCCAACTGAAACGGAATCGGACGTCGGACAAGGAAAAACCACATTAGGGCAGACAAAGAAAATCCGATAAAGAAAATATCAGGAAAGCAACCACTGGCAATCGGAGCCAAAACCTGCAGGAATATTCTCGACTGAAGCTTCCCACCCTTTTGACAGTTTGAACCGAATCGGTCAGCCAGGTCACACAAGCTTCTGTGTCACATACCCAGCATGTCGCAATGGAACAAAAGTCAAGAGTGTTTTGGGGTTTTGGTTTTTTTTTTTAAATGAAGAAATTTTTGCTCTTTTTCCTCTGAGCCAAACAGCCCAGCCACCCAAATGCACTTTTAGGAGAAATAAGGCCCTGCGAACAGAGTCAGCTTTGTTTCTTTCTCCTTCGCCCACAAAACTCTCTTTGCGATGATGTCTGGCAAAGCAAAAAAATAAAAAATAAAAATAAAAAGCCATTTCATTCGGTGACCTTCTCACTTCACCCAAAGCTCTTTCAGAGAGAGAGAATAAGAAGAGAAAGAGAGAGAGAGAAGAAAGAAAGAAAGAAAGAAAGAAAGAAAGAAAGAAAGAAAGAAAGAAAGAAAGAAAGAAAGAAAGAAAGAAAGAAATCTTTCTCCTTCGCCCACAAACTCTCTTTGCGATGATGTCTGGCAAAGCAAAAAAATAATTTAAAAAAGCCATTTCATTCGGTGATCTTCTCACTTCACCCAAAGCTCTTTCAGAGAGAGAGAATAAGAAGAGAAAGAGAGAGAGAGAGAGAGACGAAAGAAAGAAAGAAAGAAAGAAAGAAAAAAAGAAAGAAAGGGAGGGAGAAGAAAAAAGAGACGGAAAGAAAGACAAAGACAGCAAGAAAACAAGAGAGAGAAAGAGAGAAGAAACAAGAAAGAAAGAAAAGAAAGAGGAAGGAAAGGAAGAAAGAGGGAGGGAGAAGAAAAAAAGAGAAGGAAAGAAAGACAAAGACAGCAAGAAAACAAGAGAGAGAAAGAGAGAAGAAACAAGAAAGAAAGAAAAGAAAGAGGAAGGAAAGAAAGAAAGAGACAAAGAAAAAGAGAAGAAAACAAAGAAAGAAAAAGACAGCAAGAGAGAGAGAGAGACAGAGAGACAGAGAGAGAAAGAAAGAAAAGAAAGAAAGAAAGAAAGAGGGAGGGAAGGAGGAGAAAGAAAAAAGAGAAGGAAAGAAAGAGAAAGACAGCAAGAAAGCAAGAGAGAGAGAGAGAGAAGAAAGAAAGTAAGAAAGAAAGAAAGAAGGGAGGAAGGGAGGAGAGAGAAAGAAAAAGAAAGAGAAGGAAGGAAAGAAAAAGAGAGAAAGAGAGAAAGAGAAAGAAAGAAGAAGAAGAAAGAAAGAAAGAGGGAGGGAGGAAGGTAAGAGAGAGAGAGAGAAAGAAAAATAGAAGGAAAGAGAAAGAAAGAAAGAAAGAAAGAAAAAGACAGCAAGAAAGAGAGAGAGAAGGAAGGAAGGAAGGAAAGAAGGAAGAAAGGAAGGAAGTGGGAGGGAAGATAGGCTGTTTTGAGCTGAATGACGAATTGAAGAGCTGGTATCAGCCACAAATAAAGCCCTTTGGAAGGCTGAACCCGAGTTCAAATTCTGCGCTCAAATTCACATGAGCCTGGCTGGGGAATTCTGGGAAAAACACCCTAGCTTTCACCGAGGGAGGCTCTTTAAAGCCGCCAGTGCCTTGTGCCCTAAAAATAGGAAACTCAAAACGCGCCTAGTTTACCTTTGGCAACCAGGTGTGGGATGGGCAACCTGCTTTCTTTTTTTCTCTCCTTCCCTGATCGGCTAAGGAACTCCAGAAAAAAAAGCCCACCAGATTTTCCACTTTCCCGCTAAGCATCTTAGCTAATCTCGGCCTGTTTGGAGTATTGTTTTTCTTTCTAAGTTTTGCCTAAGTTTCAAGGAGGAAGACGCCGGACGCTGGAATTCTCGCCCACTTAGATAAATACCTGGTTACCTGGGTTTTTTGTTTCCCCCCCCCAACCCCACCTTCATCTTGAACTCTGGAGTTCCCGTACGAAGCATCATCCTCTGCGCACCCCACCCTTCCGTCAAACACGTTGGGTGACATTTTTGGACAAGGTGATCAGCCCAGGATTTACATTTCCAAGGACCGGATTTTTTTTTTTTGCACCAAATCTATTTGCCAGTTGTCCTCTCGGCTTCCAGCTTTTAAATTGCTGTTATAAATTGCCCATTTTTGTTCCTTTAAATAAATGTAAATTTTAAATTTAAATTTAAATTTTGTTCCTTGAGGTACAATGAACCCCAACCCCCCCGTCCTTTATTAGAAAGGAGCCTTGGTGGAGCAGCGGACTAAAGTGCTGTTAAGTAGTACTTAGCTGCCAGCTGCCTGCAATGACTGCAAGTTCAAATCTCACCAGGCTCAAGGTTGACTCAGCCTTCCATCCTTTCGAGGTAGGTAAAATGAGGACCCGGATTGTGGGGGGCAATAAGCTGACTTTGTATAAAAAAAAGAACACCGCTTAGGGGGGGCCAAAAAGCCCTACTAAGCAGGTATATACAAAAGGATGAAGGCTATTGCTTAACGCATTGTAAGCCGCCCTGAGTCTCCGGAGAAAGGGCGGCATATAAATCGAACCAATAAATAAATAAATAAATAGAACCTTTTGCAGAAGCCTTAAAGCCTTCTTTCTTTCTTTCTTTTTTACCCCCCCCAAAAAAATCATTTTCACTTTTTATTGGAGTGATTTTCCTTGCATTGTCCAAATAGCCCCCGTTTCTGTCCAATCTGAGGGCAGAAATCCGGTTTAATACTTGCTTCTAACAACTTCCTAGATTTTTTTTAATGCTTTGTAGCAGTGGTAACGGAATGGAATAGAATAAAGGATAGAATAGAATAGAATAGAATAGAATAGAATAGAATAGAATAGAATAGAATAGAATAGAATAGATAGTAGGAGTAGGGGAGGAGAGAGAGGAGAGGAGAGGAGAGGAGAGGAGAGGAGAGGAGAGAGAGAAGAGAAGAGAAGAGAAGAGAAAGAGAAGAGAAGAATAACAGCATTGGAAGGGACCTTGGAGGTCATCTAGTCCAACCCCCTGCTTAGGCAGGAAACCCTACACCACTTCAGGCAAATGGTTATCCAACATCTTCTTAAAAACTTCCAGTGTTGGCGCATCTACAACTTCTGGTGGCAAGTTGTTCCACTGGTTAATTGTTCCCACTGTCAGGAAATTCCTCCTTAATTCTACGTTGCTCCTCTCCTTGATGAGTTTCCCCCCATTGCTTCTTGTCCAGCCTTCAGGTGCTTTGGAGAAGAGCTTGACTCCCTCTTCTTTGGGGCAGCCCCTGAGATACTGGGAGACTGCTATCATGTCTCCCCTAGTCCTTCTCTTCATGAAACTAGACTCAATTCCTGCCAACCGTTCTTCATATGTTTTAGCCTCCAGTCCCTTAATCAACTTAGCTCCTCTTCTCTGCGCTCTTTCTAGACTGGAGTCGCAACATCCTATGCCTAGCAATGGGAATTCTGCTCCCAATTGTGGCCGTAAGACAAGGACCCACTGTCCGGTTCTTGTCAGTTTAGGGTCCTCGGTACGGAACGTGGAAAAAGGCAGCTTTTCGGCATGTTGCAAAGTTAAATTTTTCAACGGGCCCCCAGGGTTGCAAAGTCGGAGCCAAACCCTTTGATGTCAACGACTCACTCGCGCAAGCAAGCCTGGTTGGATTTTCCGGAGTCGCTCAACTCGTGGGTGAGTCAACAACTTCCTTTTACCAACGCCTTGGTAGTACAGGGGTTTAAGGCACCCTGTTATTAAGCTGGTTATTAAGACCAGCTGCCTGCAATTACTGCAGGGTTCGAATCTCGCCAAGGCTCAAGGTTGACTCAGCCTTCCATCCTTTCTAAGGTAGGTAAATTGAGGACCCGGTTTGTGGGGGCAATAAGCTGAGTTTGTATAAATATACAAAAGGATGAAGGCTATTGCTGAGCACATTGTAAGCCGCCCTGAGTCTTCGGAGAAGGGCGGCATATAAATCAAATTAAAAAAAAAAAAAAAAAACAGCCGCATTTCATTCTCGCACCCAACAAATCCCAGGGTGAATTTTGAAGAAGGAAATGTGGGTCAACGCCACGGCCAAAATATTCCCCCCCAGCCAGCTCTCATTCCTGTGCCCGTTTCAAGAGAAGCACGTTAAAAAAAACAAAACTGGGAAATCAAGATGGGGTTTGGAAGAATATATAGCTACCCGTGTTTTCCCGAAAATAAGACCCTGTCTTATATTTTTTTTTGAACCCCGAAATAAGCGCTCGGCCTTATTTTCGGGGCGGTCTTATTATTTTGGGGTGCATGGAGCGAGATGGGGCTCCTCTTGCTGTCTTACCTGATTTCCAGCTCTGCGTTTAAATATGTTTTTTTTTTTAATTTGATTTATATGCCGCCCTTCTCCGAAGACTCAGGGCGGCTTACAATGTGCTCAGCAATAGCCTTCATACTTTTGTATATTTTATACAAAGTCAGCTTATTGCCCCCACAAACTGGGTCCTCAATTTACCCACCTTAGAAAGGATGGAAGGCTGAGTCAACCTTGAGCCTTGGCGAGATTCGAACCCTGCAATAATTGCAGGCAGCTGGTCTTAATAAGCTTAATAACAGGGTGCCTTAAACCCCTGTACTACCAAGGCTCTTTTTGGGGAGGCCTTATTTTTCGGGGGGGGAAGCTTTTTTTAGCGCATGAGCTCAAAAGGCCGATTGGGCTTATTATCAGGGGATGTCTTATTTTCGGGGAAACAGGGTAGATATATCACCATTTCTAATTTTTCCCTCACGAAGCCTTGCTCGCGAGACCAGAAATGCAATACAGTCCTCAGTCCCTTCAGTGACCGTTTAAAGTTACAACGGCACTGAAAAAAGCGACTTAGGACCATGTTTCACACTTACGACCGTGGCAGCATTCCCCAGGGTCATGTGATCCAAATTCAGACAGACAACTTGACGTGTGTGTGTGTGTGTGTGTGTCACGTGATCTGCTTTTGCGAACCTCGGAGGAGCAAACTCAACGGGGAAGCCAGATTCACTCAACAACGACGTTACTAAGCAAACAACTGCAGCAATTCGCTTAGCAGCGGTGGCAAGAAAGGCCGTAAAACGAGGCAGAACTCACTTAATGGATGTTACACTTTAGCAACGTCAATCTTGGGCTGGATTACGGTCGTTACCGTCACCGAATCGTTCCTTCATGGATGACCAAGGTTTTCTCACTTTCTTGTAACATGTTTTGAGTGTGGAGGGGATACACACTATTGCTACATGTGCGAAAAAGTATGACTCTTCCCATCACAAACTACAACTTTTTCTGGTTTGAACGGACTACATGTCCTATTTTTCTGGATATAATTTCTAAAATTATTATTATTATATTAGAACTGGGAGTTCTCGACTTACGACCACAGTTGAGCCCAACATTTCTGTGGCTAAGCGACACATTCGTGAAGTGAATTTTTCCCCATTTTACGACCTTTCTCGCCACCGTTGTTCAGTGAATCACGGCGGTTGTTAAGTCAGTCACACAAGGCCGTTAAGTGAATCTGGCTTCCCCGTTGACTTTGCTCGTCGGACGGTCGCAGAAGGGGATCGCCTGACCCTGGGACACGGCAGCTGTCGTAACTGTGACTCAGTTGCCACAGACGTCCGAATTTTAATCACGCGAGCCTGGGAATGCTGCAATGGTCATAAGCGTGAATAAAATCATAAGCTCATTTTTTTTTCAATGCTGTTGCAACCTTGAATTGTCACAAAATTAATTGTTGTAAGTCGAGGACTACCCGTAATTTCTAAAATTCTTTTTTATTTTTTTTTAATTTTTTTTTTTTAATATAAACATTCCATCTTCCCTTAAACAATCTGGGTATAAATATTTCTGTGCAATAACCATCACAATTTACAACACATTGATATTAATTCTCTGATCTTACAACTGTAGTATTGAACATGGTAAACCTATTCATTTTTCCCTCTTAACATACCTTCCAATAAGAATATAATAATAATATGAAGCATAATAATCCGAATAATCATAATAATAACAATCATCGTAATGTTTACATCTCTATCTTAACATATTTTCTACTCTTCTCTGATCTCCTCCTCTTATTTCCGACTTCCATTTTTAAATTCTTCTTATTCTTAGATCAGTATGCTTTGTTTTGGAAATTATATCTCTGGATAGGTTTGCATATTGCAAATTTCCTTCGCAGTAAAATTATTTTATTTGCAAGCCTATGGCGATGTTATCAGTGCATGCAGATTGCACAATCTGCCCTTTTGAAATACCAGCGAGGACATTCTTGTCCGTTGCCCCAAGAATCAAATTTAAATCTTTTTTTTTTTTTCCCCTTTTCCCCTCTTCCTGTTAATCTGTTTGAAAGTCTTTTTCTACCACAGGGGCGGACGGAGCGAGGAATTCAAAATACGTGGCGCCTATTGCCCCACAGAGAGACGAAAACAAAACTCCTTTATGTCTACACAGCTCACCATTCTCTGTAGTTTTGCGAAAAGCGGAAAAACAGCCAAATATTCTCTCTCTCTCTCTTTTTTTTTTTTTTAGAAAATGCTAGAATTTATCTGGAAACTGGGCTCTAGATGGATTACATTCCCCAATTGGGCCTAAACAGGTATATCTAGTTATATTCGTTATTTCTCAGGAAGTCCTCGACCTATGACCACAATGAGCCCCAAATTTTGACACTGCTAAACCAGGCAGTCGTTAAATGAATTTTGTCTCATTTTATGACTTTTTTTTTTTTCTTTTTGGCACAGCTGTTAACGTGAATCACCGGAGATGTTAAATTAGTAACACGTGAAGTGAATCTTTGTTTGTCAGAAGGTGGCAAAAGGGAATCTGGGACACTGTAACCGTCATAAATATGAGTCAGTGTCTGAATTTTGATCACGTGACCCCCGGGGAATGCCACAACGGTTGTAAATGTGAAACGCGGTCCTAAGTCACTTTTTTCAGCGGCACTGTAATTTCGAATCGCCACTAAACAAATGGTTGTAAGTCGAGGACTGCCTGTAGTTCCTTCAGTGGCCTACGCAACAAACCTAGAAGATAAGTCAGTTATACAAACAAGAGGACTAAGACAAGCCGTTTTAGCCACCGAATCCAGTGATACAAACTGAGATTTTAGAGGGGATTTTCCTCTCTGCTAACAGGCCAACTCTTGTCACTTTTTAACCGGTGCTATTCATACATTAATATATTTCCACTTTTCAGAAAGTCCTTTTGTAAGGCGACTTGTTTACAGCAAAAACCACACAATGTCGCAATGGATTCTGGGACACGTCAGCGGTCAAAAGTGGCCCGTTTTTGCAAACTTCCAAGTTTTGAGTCCTTCGCTTTGATAGGATCCCATCTTTCACAGTCTGCTTTTTCAAAACAAAATCTCAGTTAGCCCAAACCGGCTAAATGGAGAAGGGATTCAACCCCTGGGAGAAGCTAACGGAACAGAACAGAACAGAAAATATAACATAAAACATAAAACATAAAAAGTAACAACATAAAATAACAAAGTAACATAAAACATAATGTAACATAAAACACAACAACAGAAAATAACAGAAAACAGAACAGAACAGAACATAAAATATGACATAAAACATAACAACATAAAATAACATAAAACAGAACATAATATAAAACAGAACATAAAATAACATAAAACAGAACAGAACAAAGAACGCAATGTAAAATATAACATGAAACATAATATAAAATATAACATAAAACAGAACATAAAATGTAACGTAACATAAAATGTAACATAAAATAACATAAAATGCAACATAACAAAATATAACAGAAAACAGAAAACAGAACATAAAACAAAACATAGAACGTAACATGAAATATAACCTAAAACATAACGTAATATAAAACATAAAATAACATAAAATAACATAAAATAAATAAAATAACATAAAACAGAACAGATCAAAGAACGCAACATAAAATATAACATAAAATGCAACATAGCAAAATATATCATAAAACATAACGTAACATAAAATAACGTAACACATAACATAATATAAAACAGAACATAGAATGCAACATAAAATATAACATAAAACAGAACGTAAAACAGAACGTAACATAAAAACGTAACATAAAATAACATAAAATGCAACATAACCTAAAATATATCATAAAACATAACGTAACGTAAAATAACATAAAACAGAACAGAACATAGAACGTAACATAAAATATAACCTAAAACGTAACAAAATATAAAATATAATCTAAAACATAATGTAACCTAAAACATAACAACATAACAACAGCATGAAATGTAACATAACATAAAACATAACACAACACAACACAACAAAACGCTAACCCATCGTAAGCGTTACTTAACAAAATTTAGCTCAGGTGAGGCTCCCGCAGACGCAGCTAGTAAATCATAACTTAATGGTTTAATGCATTACAGGTAGTCCTCGATTTAAAACAGTCCATTTAGGGACCGTTCAAAGTTACAACTGCATTGTAAAAAGTGACTTATGACCGTTTTTCGCACTTACGACCGTTGCAGCATCCCTGGGCTCATGTGATCAAAATTCAGGCCCTTGGCCACTGACTTATATTTATGACGGTTGCACCGTCCCCTGACGGGTTGCTGCGACGGTCGTAAGTGCAAGGACCGGTCAAAAATCACTTTTTTCCCCAGTTCCTTTGTAACTTCGAACGGTCGCTAAATGAATGTTTGTAAATCGAGAACTACCTGTTACTTCTCGTCGTGACAGCTGGCCACGCCCACAATTTGCTTTAGCCCCGCCTACTGCTGATTTATGTCTCTGGGATTATTTGCAGGGAAAGGTTATTTCTTCATTTCTTGATTTGTTGAATTTATTTGACATCCGTCTTGACACAAGGCGGCTTACAGCATTAACACAATCCTTGATTTACAACAGTTCATTTAGCGGCCATTCAAACAGCGCTGGAAAAAAGGAGTGACTTACGACCATGTTTCACACTTATGACCACTGCAGCATCCCCAGGGTCACGGGATCAAAATTCAGAGGCTTGGCCACCGCCTCCTATTTATGACGGTCGCAGTGTCCCGGCCCGGGGTCACGCGATCCCCTTTTACGACAAAGTCAGAATGGGGAAGCCAAATTCACTTAAAAACCGCGTGCCTGATTTAAGAACTGCGGTGATTCACTTAACAGCTGCAGCGGGAAAAGTCGTAAAACGGGGGTAAAAACCCACTTAACAAACTGTCTCACTTAGCAGCATACATGTTGGGCTCCATTGTGGTCGTAAACCAAAGACGACCTATAAAAACTCTTGACTAAATAAGCCTTGATTGTAAAATTTTCTACTTTCATTAGACTGTATTGAAAACGCTGCCTGAAATCCATCCTCCCTCGGCCTAGATCCGTGATGGCGAACCTATGGCATAGGTGACACACAGAGCCATCTCCGCGGGCACACCAGCCGTCGTCCCAGCCCAGTGTTGTGGCTCCGTTGCCTGAGCCTGGGCTATCGACAGATGCAGACTCTGAGAGTGAGGGAGAGGAGTTGGCAAGGCCTCCCTCTCCAGGACCCTCCTCTCTGGCAATGCCTCCGGAGGACACCGAAGGCCAAGAGATAGGCCCATAGCCAAGCACGTCCCTGCAGCCACAGGTGGACAGCGACGAAGGAGATAAGTGCTGGCTGGATCCTCGACAGCGGCACAGGGAGAAGCGTGTGCAGCAGAGGGGAAGGCGTGCCAGAGATTAGCTGAGTCACTGGACCACACCCCACAGGGTATAAATGTGGGTGTTGTGGCCGGTTCAGTTTGTGACGAGCAAAAACTAGAAATAATCCATGATCTCTGCATTACTGGACTTCTGCCTGCCTTGTCGGACTGCATTTGGACTAATCCTTGTATTGCTGAAACTTTGCCTGCTTTATCGGAATGCTTGCAGTCTAATCTTTGTTTTGTGTGAGTAAAGTCTGAATTGGCAGCTAGCCATTGGGTTACTGCCAGCTTTATCTTCAAAGACTTTGTTTTGTGGCTTATTAACTCCAGGCCATCTGTGGGGGTGCATGTGTGGGACGGGGACAGAACACCCAGCTCCACCACGCATACAAAGAGCACCTCCCACCGGCCTCAAAGCTGGTCTTTGAGTCTCTGCCGCGCCTGCGTGGAGGGCGGTGCGCATGCAGGGGGCATGCGTGTGCCTGCGCGGAGGGCAGGGGTGGGTTCTACTTACTTCGGCTGCTGGTTCGCAACGGGAGCATACGCACACTTCTGCACATGTGCAGATTGTTCATAATGACGTCCGGGCGGGTGGGCGGAGCCTCCTGCTGCCATTACTACCAGTTCGCAAGAACCTGACTGAACCGGGAGCAACCCACCACTGGCGGAGGGGTGGGGGGTGCAGGTTGGTGCAGGAAGTTTACCAGGCCCAAAATGGGGCACGGGGGGGCGGGGGGCTCGCTTTGGGCCTGGAAAGCCTCCTGCACTATCTGGAAGCCAAAATGGGGCACCGGGGGGGCGCATGTGTGTGTGGGGTGCTTGCATTGCATTTTGGGGTTCAGGCACACGCAGGGGCACTCGGCACCAAAACAGTTATCCATCTCTGGCCTAGATAACACACTGCCCCCCCCCTGTTTTTTTTTTTAAAACAATGCACCCAGTGGTGGGATTCAAATAATTTAACAACCGGTTCTCTGCCCTAATGACCAGCTCGGTAGGCGTGGCTTGGTGGTCATATGACCGTGTGGGCGTGGCCAACTCAATATCACTCACATCGATGGGCGCTTCGCCTTAGCTGTTACAATGTAATAAGGGTTAACCAGAGAGGCAGTTTCTGTAAACAGGGCAATAAAGATTAGGCTAGAAACACCACCAGAATGTTCCCTTCCTGCCTTCCTTACAGGATTAGTCCTGTAAAGTGGAAAAAAACAAAATAAGATTTCTTCCAACAACCGATTCTCCAAAGTGCTTAGAAAGTTAACAACCGGTTCTCCCGAATAGGTGCGAACTGGCTGAATCCCACCACTGAATGCACCCCAAACTCTGCCCCTATTACATTTCTGTGGCTGTGCACCAGGTTTATTTCAGATTTAGATATCACATCTGGGCAGGAAATCACATTGCCCTCCCCCTAAATCTCGGAGGAAGCCCGGAAATATTGCTAACGCCGTTCTAACTTCATCTACAAAGACCACACAACGCTTATCAACTTCCGAAGAAACCATCAATTAAAAAACAAAAAATTTCTTTTATACTTATTAAAACCATCCCGAAACTGTCAGCCAAAAAATTGACAAAGGTGTCAACATTAAAATTTAAAAAAGGCCTTCCAATACGCATATTCCTCTGTTTACAAATATTCGTTCAGTGCCAATTCGAAATTAGAACAGCGTTGAGAAAAGTGACTTATGTCCGCTTTTCACACTTATGACCTTATTAGCATCCCCAGGGTTGCGTGATCAAAATTTGGATGCTTGGCAACTGATTCACATTTATGACGGTTGCAGTGTCCTGTGAGTCCCTCTTGCAACCTTTTAACCATCAAAATCAATAGAATCACTTAACAACCACCTAACTCTCTCAACAACGGCGCTCATTCCCTTAACCGCAGCGGCAAGAAAAGGTGGTAAAATTGTGCGTAAAACTCACTCAACGACCGTCTCGCTTAGCAAGAGGAATTTTGGGGGGGGGGGCGCTCGATTGCGGTTGTAAATCGAGGACTATACACGTTAATATATACGGATTCGCAGTGGTTTCGTGTCTTTTCCTCCCCTTCGCGATAAATCTGAATGAAGGGGAGCCGTAAGGCTGAAACAGATGGAGGCGAAGCAATTAATAATGGCTTTTTAACGATGCAAAAGGAAACAGGCGGCCTGCCGTGAGAACGGAAACGAAAACCCACTGCCAAATCTGAGCTCAGCACACCCAATTTGAATTTTTTTTTTTTTTTTTTAAGTTTCAAAGAAGAAATAAGAACGAGGAGCGTGAGGGAGATTAAATTCACCTCCTTTTTCGGGGGGTCGCTCCAGCTTTCTAAAAAAATAATAATAAAAAATGTACTTTTTAACTCCGCGCTGCTGCGTCCCCGGACGAGCCACATTCTGCCCTACGGCCTCCAGATGTTGCAACATGTGGCTCGAGAAGGAAGTTTTATCAGAAGCACGACTCTGTTGACATGCAAAAACGGATCCCGGATTTAAAACAAAACAAAACAACACAAAAACCCCACGAAGGGCCCGAAAAGTAGTAGGTTTTTTTTTTTTTAAATGAAAATTAAAATTGGGTGAATTTGGAGGCGTGCTAGATCTGGGTGAGAATTCTGCCCCCCCCCCAAAAAAGGGGGTGGTGGTTTATGGGGCCTTGCTTACAAAAGGCTGGTTTGGTTTCCGACCTGAGAAAGGGGGCATCTTTGGGGAGGGCGCAAACACCCCCCCCCTCTCCCCCGTGAGTGTGTTAAAATACACAACTGGAAGAGCCGTCTCCGGAGCGATTGTCAAACTTGGCAGAAGTTCGCGTTGTGGCATCACCAACCGTCCTCCCTACTTCCTGCCCAGGAAAACCCCCTTGCTTGAGCTCTGCCACATGAGCCTCCCAGGCTGCGGATTGTGTGCGTGGGGGGTGTGCTGTGTGACCCACAAGGTTGCAAAATAAATAAGTAAGTAAGTAAATAAGTAGATAGATAGATAGATAGATAGATAGATAGATAGATAGATAGACAGACAGACAGACAGACAGATAGATTAGAGAGAGAGATACCGAGAGAGAGAGAGAGAGAGAGAAGAGGATAGATAGATAGATAGATAGATACATGACAGATTAGAGAGAGGTTAGAGAGAGATAGAGAGAGAGAGGAGAGAGAGAGAGAGAGAGAGAGAGAGAGAGAGGAGAGAGAGAGAGAGATAGAAGAGGATAGATAGATAGATAGACAGAAGAGGATAGATAGATAGATAGATAGATAGATAGATAGATATAGTAGAGGATAGATAGATAGATAGATAGATGAGGATAGATAGATGATAGATAGATTAGAGAGAGAGGTTAGAGAGAGAGATATACCGAGAGAGAGAGAGAGAGAGAGAGAGAGAGAGAGAGAGAGAGAGAAGGCTAGATGATAGATAGATAGATAGATAGATAGATAGATAGATAGATAGATAGATAGATAGATAGATAGATAGACAGACCACACACAAGCACACCCATCTCTTTGGGGTCCCGGGTGCCCCAATCTCTGCCAGCCCCCTCTAGTCTTCCTGTCCTGCCCCCTTCCCTCTCTTTACACCCGCCTTTTTGAAGCCCCCCCCAACAACCCCAACTTCTGCAAACCTAACGCGTTACCCTCCGCCCCCCCCCACCCGCCCCACCCCCTGCCTTGCGCCCTCGTCCTTCCCCAACCGGCGCCCCTTGCCTTGCCAGCGAGATGCGGGATTGATTTCCACGGAAGACACGCGGGTTGCAAAAAGAAAGAAAGAAAGAAAGAAAGAAAGAAAGAAAGAAAAAAGAAAGAAAGAAAGAAAGAAAGAAAGAAAGAAAGAAAGAAAGAAAAAGAAGAAAGGGGGGGGCGCAGCCTGCGTGGATCGCACCGAAGAACCCGGCTTCTTCTCCCTTCCCGAGGGTCTCTCCCAAGGACGTCGTGTGGATCCTTTGGGGGGGGGAAGGAAGGGGGGCATCCCGTGGCAATGCAAACGACCCCCGCCTCTACCTTCCAGCCCGGATCGTCTGGATGGGTTTGGAGACCCGGGATTTTTTTTGGGGGGGGGGAGAAATGATGCGGGAGGGTCTCTCTCTTTCCACCCTCCCACCCCCCCCTAAAAAAAAAGTGTCCGGACCGGACCGCGCAGCTCTCACCGGCCATGGGGGGCTCTTGCAAAAGCGCTTGGGAGTCCCAGCTCTCAGCTGGCCGGCCGGGCGGGCAGGGGATGATGGATCGGAGCCCAGGAGGAGGAGGAGGAAGCCGTCGGGGCGGCTGGGACGGCGCGGCCGCCTCCCCCAGGAAGCCAGTGGGCGGGTGGCGCTTCGCTCCCGGGCGGGCAGGAAAAAGACGCCGCGGCCAAGCAGCGGCAGCAGCGGCAGCGCAGGAGGGGCGGACGGACGGACGGGGCGATCGCGGAGCCTTCGCCGCTCTGGATGGAGGCGCTGGGGGTGCATCTCCCTTCCTTCCCTCCGCTTCTTTCTCTCCTTCCTTCCTTCCTCTTTCTTTTTCTCTCCTTCCTTTCTTCCATTTCTCACCTTCCTTCCTTCCTTTTCTCTCCTTCCTTCCTCCCTCTTTTCTTTTCTCTCCTTCCTTCCTTCCCCTTCCGTTCTTTCTTTCCTTTTCTCTCCTTCCTTCCTCCCTTTTCTTTTCTCTCCTTCCTTCCTTCCCTTTCTCACCTTCCTTCCTTCCCCTTTCTTTCTTTCCTTCCTTTTCTCTCCTTCCTTCCTTCCCCCTTCCGTTCTTTCTTTCCTTTTCTCTCCTTCCTTCCTCCCTTTTCTTTTCTCTCCTTCCTTCCTTCCCTTTCTCACCTTCCTTCCTTCTTTTCTTTCTTTTCTCTCCTTCCTTTCTTCCCTTTCTCACCTTCCTTCCTTTTCTCACCTTTCCTCCCTCTTTTCTCTCCTTCCTTTCTTCCACTTCTCCTTCCTAGCTTCCCTTTCTCATCTTCCTTTCTCTCCTTCCTTCCTTCCCTTTCTCACCTTCCTTTCCTCCTTCCTTCTTCTCCTCCCTCCCTTCCTTTCCTCTGCTTCCTTTCCTCTTGATCTTTTCCGTTTCCTTCCTTCCTTCCTCCACTTTTCCACTGCTTCCTTCCTTCCCTCCCATTATTTCCTGATCTTTTCCGTTTCCTGCCTTCGTCCACTTTTCCACTGCTTCCTTTCTTCCCTCCCATCTATTCTTTCCTGATCTTTTCTTTCCCTCCTTGTTCTCTCCTTCCTTCCTTTTCTCTGCTTCCTTCCATCTATTCCTTCGTTTCCACCTGATCTTTTTTCCTTCCTTCCTTCCGTTTCCCTCCTTCCCTCCCATCTTGTCTTTCCTTCCTTCCTGACCTTTTCCTTCCTTTCTTCCTTCTTCCCTCCATTTCTCCTCCCTCCCTTCCTTTTCTCTGCTTCCTTTCCTCCTGATCTTTTCCGTTTCCTTCCTTGCTCCACTTTTCCTCTGCTTCCTTCCTTCCTTCCCTCCCATCTTGTCTTTCCTTCCTTCCTGACCTTTTCCTTCCTTCCTGACCTTTTCCTTCCTTCCCTCTCATCTTTCTTTCCTTCCTTCCTTTCCATCTTTTCTTTCCTTGTTTCCTGACCTTTTCCTTCCTTCCTTCTCATCTATTCTTTCCGTCCTTTCTTCATTCCCATCTTTTCTTTCCTTGCTTCCTGACCTTTTCCTTCCTTCCTTCCTTCCCTCTCATCTATTCCTTCCTTCCTTTCTTCATTCCCATCTTTTCTTTCCTTGCTTCCTGACCTTTTCCTTCCTTCCTTCCTTTCTTCCTTCCTTCCTTCTCATCTATTCTTTCCTTCCTTTCTTCATTCCCATCTTTTCTTTCCTTGCTTCCTGACCTTTTCCTTCCTTCCTTCCTTCCTTCTCATCTATTCCTTCCTTCCTTTCTTCACTCCCATCTTTTCTTTCCTTGCTTCCTGACCTTTTCCTTCCTTCCTTCCTCCCTCCCTCCCTGGTCTCCGTCTGCCTGCCTTTCACATTCAGACAGCCACCATCTCACCAAACAAGACTCTGGCTGGCATAGAGTCAATAATTAAATCCATCTCACAGCTATCAAAAAACTTTAAAAGATGTCAATAGAAACAAGTTGTGTAAGGTAATAAAAACAAGATTGCAGGTGTGGTACGAAATGCGAAGGAGGTGGGCTGGAAGAAGAGGGAAGGGAATGGTTTCAGGGGCAAGGGCTGGTGCAGGAGGCAAAACTTCCTAGGACAAGAAACGAATGCATTGAGGTAGACTGCACTGGAGCCTAGAGGCTCCACAGAAGTCTTAACCCCACTGGAAACTTCTTAGGGAAAAAGAATCACCTCCTACTTGCAGACAAGGGCAGCTGGGCCATTGTGAGGTCCTCCTGGAGAACTTGGCTGAGTTTGGATTCCTTCACTGACGTTTGGTCAAGTTCACAGAACCACAATTGCTGGCTTGATAGGATCCAAGCTTAAAACAAACCAACTATGGTTTGTGGCACTCACAAATCCAGGTACCCCTAGTCTCTTAAGCAAAAAGAGACACCAAAATGGGGGGGGGGGAGGAGAGAAGAGAGAACAGCTTCCAGATGTTGCTGCATAATTATTCCCAGCATCCTTTGACTGTTATTGACACATCTGGAGATCTTTGATTTCCAGTTCCTGGTTGAGGACTAGAATGCTGATGGCAGAGTTTTAAAATCTCCTGCCTGTTCTCCAGCGCTGGAAGCGTTTTGGCAAGGAGGACGGGAGGGAGGGTTAAAAGGCAGAAATCTGGAGGAAAGCCATTATCCAGATAAGCTGGGTTTCCTGACTACACTAGTGGCCAAAATTGTGGAAATCTTTTGGGAAAAGTGTATTTTCTAAAACTAGCTAATAGCACCACTTTTTTTTTTTTTTTTTTTGGGAGTAGCACCATAAAATTATATATCAACGGAAAGATAATTTAATGTAGAAAGAATGTAATGCAGTAACTTTTAGGAAGGATTTGCTATTAGAGTAGCAGTTACAGTATAAAGAAGAAAAGCAAAGCACGTAGAAAAAAATGAGATAAGACAAAAATGATCACCGTAGAAAAAATTAGATAGAAAGCAAAGGCTTTTTGGATAAAAATTTGGTGGGTTATGCAAAATGTCTTGAAGAAAAAAATTCAATTTTCTCCTCAATTGTTTTCACTGGGTATAGTTAAGGGCTTTTCAGTGGGTGAAACAAATTTGATATTGTATATGGTGACAGCAGCTAGGTTACTGATTGGTCAATACTGGAAAAGGGATGATATGCCTACAATTCAAGAATGGACTTTGAAGGTGGCCAGTTTTGCAGAAATGGCGAAGATACCAGCATACTTAAAAGATCGGACTCAAGAGATTTATGTATGGGAGTGGAAGAAATGGATAGATTATGTGCAGAATAAATATCAAACTAGGAAGTACCAGATAGGTTTTAGCTAAATGTTGTGTAGAAATGTATAGTTTATAGGGGGCAAAGTAGCTTATTGTTATGTAGAAATGTATAGTTCACAGGGGGAGAATAGAGGGGTGGTAAAGTATGATATAATATAATGTGGATGGATTTCACCTTGGGGAAGTCATGGGGAGAGGGGAGGATTTGGGGGGGTTAGGGAGGGATGGGGGGAAAATGGGGGAAAAATTGATATTTGTAAAATTTTTCCAATAAAAAAAAAAAATTAGATAGACAAAAATTATCCCCATGTCAGTTAATACTCAATTGGGTAATCTTTAGCATGAATTAGGGCCTTACAACGTTTTCCCATGGAGGGAACCGAGTTTTTTAGTTCTGCAGCTGTTCTAATGTGAAACCAAGATGGAATAATGGCTTCTAATAACTGGGTTTTATTGCTGAGTCGCTTCTGACTAACAAAGTTTCTTTAGTCAGTTCCATAGATTTTCAATTGGGTGAAGGTCTGGGCTATTCCCAGGCCATTTCAGCAGTGGAATAGGATGATCTTGAAACATCAAAATAAAAGTGGTGTTATTAGCCATCAAACCTCAAAAATACACTTTTCCCAAAAGGTTGCCACAATTTTGGCCACGACTGCAGTCAACCTGGTTTGTGACAGCAGTTTCGCAGGGGAGAGGTGGGTGGGAAACAGCTGCTTCCAAGGAACAGCAGTAAAACACGGTGGTAGAACTGGTCGGGCAATTTTCAATTTCAAACAATTTTAAGTTTCACGCTCAGTTGATCTCTTGCCCAGAAAGCACCAGACTTCTTCCTGGGCGATCCGTTTCGGTCGATCACACCGCAAGATGTCCTTTGCTCAAATCCAGTTGCAGAAACTTCTAAGCAGCCTCCGAGGAGTTCAAAAACATCTCCCCTGGGCTGTCATTTTGCCTCTTTTACGCCGTTGACCGTGGCTACAGGTAGTCCTCGAATTACGGCCGCAAGGGAGCCCAACGTTTACGTGGCTGAGAAATTTAAGTGGAGTTTTTGCTCCCGTTTTACGATTTTTCATGCCAGGACGGACGGCGAATCGCGGCCGGTCGTTAAGTTAGGAACATGGTTGTTAAGTGAATATGGCTTCCCCGCTGACTCTTGCTTGTCAGAAGGTCGCAAAAAGGGAATCGGATGAGACCAGACCATGGCGAGCGTCGTAAATGGGAGTCACTAGTCAAGCATCTGAATGTAAATCACGTGATGGTGGGGGGAATGTTGCAATGGAGTACAAAAAAATGGTCATAAGTCACTTTTTCCATTGCAGCGGTAACGTCGAATGGTCACTAAATGAGCTGTCGTAAGTCGAGTACTACCTGGAACCACATTCACACAACCTGCTAAGCCAAACTCACCCTGGCTTAGCGTGCGGTTCCGTCCTCCGACTCCGAAATATCCTGGCTTCCAACATCGATGAGACGTTTGAATAAACCACCCTTGGAAATAAAATCAACAGCAGCCAAAACCTTTCGACATAATTTATTGAATTTATGCTTTGCTTTTTCCACCCGAGCAAACACTCGTGAGGTCTTACTGGCCCTATGCTAAGCCATGAATTGCGTGGTTTAAAAACCACGGTCTGTTTTTTTTTACTCCACATTAAGGGAGGATTGTTGAGGACACGTATTAATTCAGCCATTCCAGTGTTGTGAATTGTGGTTTTATCACCGGGCTGAGGAAGTCGATTGGGGCTTAAAGGGATACACGACGGCCAATGCGGAAAGTACCTCGCAGGGGTGAAATGCTCCCGGTTCGGACCGGATCGCCCGATCTGGGAGCGATGGAGGCAGGTGGTTCAGAGAACCGGTAGCAAAAATCCCTGCCCCCCCCCAATGCCCAGCTGAGCCGCACAATCAGAGGCTTTTCTTTTACTTTTAAAAGCATTTTTTCTACAACCTCTTCAGCCAAAAAAATGCTTTTAAAAGTAAAAAAAAAAAGCCTCTGATGATCACGCAGCTCAGCTGGGATCATCAGAGGCTTTTAAAAGCATTTTTTCTACAACCTCTTCAGAGGTTGTAGAAAAAATGCTTTTAAATGCCTCTGACGATCCAAGCTGAGTTGCCTGATTGGCAGAAGCTTTTTTTCTTTTAAAAGCCTCTGACGATCCCAGCTGAGTTGCTTGATCGGCAGAGGCATTTAAAAGAAAAAAAGCCTCTGCCGATTAGGCGACTCAGCTGGGATCATCAGAGCCTTCTGTTGCTAAGCGAGACAGCGGTTAAGTCTCTTTCGCTCCCTTTTAGAACCTTCCTTGCCTCCCTTGTTACGAAGCGAATCACTGAGGTCGTTAAATTAGTCACGCGGTTGTTAAGTGAATCTGGCTTCCCCATTGTCAGAAGGCCGCAAAAGGGGATCGCAGCGACCCCGGGAAACGCTGCGACCGTCATAAATACCAGTCTGAATTTTGATCACATAACCACGGGGTGGGGAATGCTGCAACGGTCGTTAAGTGTGAAAAACCGTCGTTAAGTCAGTGCTGTAGCTTTAAACGGTCACTAAAATGAAAGGTGATTTTTAAGCCGAAAACTACCTGTACTGTATCCGTTCCTTCGGCGATAAGCGGGAAAACGAATCTGGCTGCTGAAATATCCCTCCGCAAAGCGGCTCTTTTTGTGTCGAGAACATTTGGGGCGAGGCCGGAGTGCGTTGCAAAAAAGACAACACCTCTTTGCTGGAAGTCCTTAGCTCAGCGTTGAAGGATGCGAAACCTGGGCGTGGCAAGTAACGTGATGAGCAAATGCCATATTATCTGAAGAAGGCCGTGCCAGCAGCAGGCTGATGATTCAACTTCGTTGTCCTGGGATCATCTAGTCTCTTCTGCTGTCAATCAAGCAAACCGAGCCCCACAAGTCAATTCTAAACCCTCCCCGGCTCAAAGATGTCCATCCCCACGTTCGTTTTCCAAGCGTTTTCCAAGCGCTCGGTAATTCCAAGCGCGTCCGAGAAATAAAATCCTGAGTTCGGACGCCGGGAAGATTTGAGGCAAACCGGATTGGCCATTGTGCGAAGATCTTCGGTAATCTACTTGCTCACCCCGCCCCAAAGCAAGCACAACAGAAGTAAAATATGCCAAGATGTGGAAAGCAGCATCACGTCCCCAAAATGCAGGCGAAAAATACAGGAGGCGCCAAATTTGGCAAGGTTTTTTTTACATATCGGGATTAAACCCCGGTTTGTTTAGGTTAAAAATTCAGCCATCCCCATATCTGAAATTAAACCATTACAGAATATGCTTTAAAGCAGTTATTTTTCAACTTTGGCAATGTGACACTGGGCGGACGTCTTGACTACAACTCCCAGAATTCCCCAGCCAGCATGCTTTAAGTTGTGTGAACTTCAAGTCCCAGAATTCCCCAAGCATTTAAAAAAAATAAATAATAATTTAATAAAGTTAAATGGAAATTGAAATCCAGATCACATTGGCTGGAAAATTCTGGGAGTTATAGTCCAGGCATCTCAAAGCATGTTGGATGGGGAATTCTTGGAATTGTAGTCCAGGCATCTCAAAGCATGTTGGATGGGGAATTCTGGGAGTTCTAGTCCAGGCATCTCAAAGCATGTTGGATGGGGAATTCTTGGAATTGTAGTCCAATCATCTCAAAGCATGTTGGCTGGAAAATTCTGGGAGTTATAGTCCAGGCATCTCAAAGCATGTTGGATGGGGAATTCTGGGAGTTCTAGTCCAGGCATCTCAAAGCATGTTGGATGGGGAATTCTTGGAATTGTAGTCCAATCATCTCAAAGCATGTTGGCTGGAAAATTCTGGGAGTTATAGTCCAGGCACCTCAAAGCATGTTGGATGGGGAATTCTGGGAATTCTAGTCCAGGCATCTCAAAGCATGTTGGATGGGGAATTCTTGGAATTGTAGTCCAATCATCTCAAAGCATGATGGCTGGAAAATTCTGGGAGTTATAGTCCAGTCATCTCAAAGCATGTTGGATGGGGAATTCTGGGAGTTCTAGTCCCGTCATCTCAAAGCATGTTGGATGGGGAATTCTGGGAGTTATAGTCAAGACATTTTCACACTGCCAAAGTTGAGACAAACACAGCTTTATAGCAAGGATCTCCAAATCTGGTAACTTTTAAGATTTGGGGACTTCAATTCTCAGAATCACTTTGTCGGCCATGCTGGCTGGGGAATTCTGGGAGATGTAGTCTAGAAGTCTCAAATTTGCCACGACTCCGGCTTGAAAGAAAACTCGGTAGACTTTGAAATGGATAAAAATTGCCTTTTCCCACCGCCGATAGTAGAGACCCAAGAAGAAGTCAATGATTTTGATTTGTTAGAGATTTGTTCCGAGAGTCTTTGGGGGGGGGGGATACATGAAACTCGAGAAGGGGGGGTATTGTTGAAAGATTCCCATGCATATTATCAACGCAGCCTTAAAGACAACACTAAGACACACAGACACACACTGAAGCAAGTGGGACAGGAACCAGCCGCTCCCCAGGACCGGGGCTTCCATTTCCCCACAGTCCATATATAATTTAAATATGGGATCATAGAGATTTCTTCATGTAAGTCAACGTCCTGACCACCGGCCCCAGCACACGGAGAGAGCTTGTGGGGAGGGTGGGAGGACAGGATTCAGCCTTCATAAATTAAAATAATGTGTTCTCTCTATACATTCCGGCTGGGGTGGGCTCTCTGGCCCAGCAGAGATGCCCCTGCCCCACCACTGTGATACCTGGACGAGAGGCTGGTCTCTCACACCTCGATGCTGAGATCGGAACCCAAGCCCTGCTTCTGCAAAAGCTCTTCCTGTTTCATCTTCGGCTTCTCGGTCCGGGTGTGCCAAACGAGGACCTGAAACGCAGACAGGGGTTTGGGCTTCCTGATGATCCATCTATATAGGTAAGTCCTCAACTTATAACCACTACGGTGGGAGGGCAGAACGTCCGTTGATAAGCAAGGCAGCACTTGGTGCTCTCTGAGCTTGGTGATTTTCCTGCAGAAGTTTCATTCATTACCCAACTAGGGAACCTCATCAGTGTTAGAAGGGAGTGGGGATTATGGAGTGAGGAAGAGGAGGAGGGGGAGGAAGAAGAGGGGGAGGAAGAAGAGGGAGAAGAAGAGGAGGAGGAGGAGAAGAGGAAGAGTCCTTGATACTCTCTGAGGTTGCTTTTTTTCTTGCAGACGTTTCATTATCCAACTAGGGAACCTCATCAGTGCTAGAAAGGAGTGGGGATTATGGAGTGAGGAAGAGGAGGAGGGGGGAGGAAGAAGAGGGGGAGGAAGAAGAGGGACAGGAAGAGGAGGAGGAGGAGAAGGAGGAAGAGGAAGAGTCCTTGATACTCTCTGAGGTTGCTCGTTTTCTTGCAGAAGTTTCATTACTCAACTAGGGAACCTCATCAGTGCTAGAAGGGAGTGGGGATTATGGAGTGAGGAAGAGGAGGAGGGGGGAGGAAAAGGAGGAAAAGGAGGAAGAGGACCTTGATGGGGTCCTTGATGCTCTCTGAGCTTGGTTGTTTTCTTACAGACGTTTCATTACCAAACTAGGGAACATCATCAGTGTTAGAAGGGAGGGAGGACTGTGGCGTGGCGAAGAAGGCGGGGGAGGGGGGGAGGAGGATGAGGAGTCCTTGGTGCTCTTTTGCTTTGCAGGAATCTCGTGACCCAAATAGGTAACCTCATCAGAGGGAGAGAGAGAGAGGGATTTGCTCTCTCTCAAGTAGCAAGCAAGCTTCTTGAATATAAACATTGAGCAAATCCCTCTCTCTCTCTCTCTCCTAGCACTGATGCAATTACCTAGCTGGGTCGTGAAATGTCTGTAACAAAGGCTCAGGGAGCGTCAAGGACTCCACAGTTGTCCTCCCCCTCCCCTTTCCCTTCCCCCTGCCTCTCCTCCTCCCTCTCCTCCCCTCCTATTCTCCTTCTCCTCCACTCCATAAACTGCACTCCTTCCTAGCCCTGATAAGGTAGCTTAGCTAGGTCGCGAAACGTCTGTAAGCCAGTCACCCACCCAGCTCTGAGAGCTACAACCCTGAGCTACAAATCTTCTCCTCTCGCAGGCCATTCAGTGAGTCACGTCTGATTTTACGACCTTTCTGGCCACGGCTGTACAGCGAGTCCCTGCCGCTGTCTGGACAATCTCACTGTCATTTAGCGAATCGGGGCTTCCCCCACGGACTCTGCTCGACAGAAGGCCAGGGGAGAAGGCCGTCCTCCCCTTCTAACCTTGGTGCAGTTGTCTGCCTTCGGCTCCAGCTCTTCCATCGAGACCAGCGACTGCAAGAGGCTGCTCTCCAAGTAACCGCGCTCGGCCAGCAAGTCGAAGCGAGCCTCGGGGTTGGCCAGCAGCAGCGACAGGGCCACGGCGAAGCCCGCCATGTCGATGGGGAAAGGCCGGTTGGGCTTCCAAGCCGTGTAGAAACCCACCACTCTGCTGTTTTCCACCAGGGGCCGCTCGAAACGGAGGCCTCCCACCAGGCCTACGGGCCAGACCGAGACACGCTGGGTGGAACGGATCTGTTTGGGGAGAGAAAGAGGAGACGATCAACAGAAGAACCTCCGCCCGGTGACCTCCGCTTCCTTCCTTCCTTCCTTTCCTTCCTTTCCTTCCTTTCCTTTCCTTTCCTTTCCTTCCTTCCTTCCTTCCTTCCCTCCCTTCCCTTCCCTTCCCTTCCTTCATTTAACCATAGTTTCCCTGCATCTCTTATTCTCTTTTCCTGGTTTAGCTTTGCTTTTAAGTCTTTTTTTAAAAAATTATTATTATATAATGTTTTAAGTAAGGATTGCCTTATTCATTTACTGTTTTAATAGAAGATAGAGAGATAGAGAGATAAAGAGATAGAAAGAAGAGATACTGGTAGATGATAGAGTAGATAGAGATAGATGAGAATGATAGAGATAGATGAGAATGCTAGAGAAGATAGAGATAGATGAGAATGATAGATAGATAGATAGATAGATAGATAGATAGATAGATAGATAGAGATAGATAGATAGATAGATAGATAGATAGATAGATAGGAGAGAAAGATGATAGATAAGGTAGACAGAGAGATAGAGGAAAATGATCTCTGATATAGCTAGACAGACAGATAGCTAGATAGACAGCTAGATAGAGATAGATGAGAAGGATAGAGAAGATAGATAGATAGATAGATAGATAGAGATCATTATCTATCATTCTCATCTATATGATAGATATAGATGAGAAGATAGAGAAGATAGACAGATAGCTAGACAGACAGAGATAGATGAGAAGGATAGTGAAGATAGATAGGAAAGATAATAGAGAAGGTAGACAAAGAGATAGATGAAAATGATAGAGAAGATAGATATAGCTAGACAGACAGATAGCTAGACAGAGATAGATGAGAAGGATAGAGAAGATAGATAGATAGATCATTATCTATCATTCTCATCTATATGATAGATAGATATAGATGAGAATGATAGAGAAGATAGACAGATAGCTAGACAGACAGAGATAGATGAGAAGGATAGAGAAGATAGATAGATAGATAGATTCAGCTAAATCAGTGTGGAAAATTAAATTTGCTTAACAACCAATTGTGGGGATTCCCGTAAGAACTATAACAGTTGCAAAATTGGGTGAAGTTCAGTGAATAACTGACTCGCTTAGCAACTCAATTGTGGTCGTAACTCAAGGACTGCCTGTATGGGTCTCCTGTAAGACACCCGTCCTGTTAGCGAGATGGGCGGCATATCGTTTGAAGAAATAAAAATACTGATACGACTATAAAAAGACCAACGATTCATTTTCAGAGCAGTTACAGGGTTGGTTTCTCCTGCCCGATCACCACGGACCTCGTCGAAGAGGCGAAGGCTGTAAGTGTTGTCGTCATCGGCAAAATACACCACGCCCGCGTCGGGGAGCTTGCGGTGCTCGCGCAACCACTGCAGAGCTAGATTCCGCTGCTCCACCCCGCGCGGCTTCAGCCAGTTGGGATCCGTCTCCTTCCGTTTGTGCTCCTTGGGGGTCTCGGTGTGGAGGTGGGTAAAAGGCAGTTTGCTCTGGACCAGCAGGTCGGACACCAGCTGGGTCTTGCTCGGCGAGTCCTCGACCACGATCCAGTGCAGGTTTCTGATGTGCATCAGCGTCTGGGAGAGACGGACCAGCTCGGCTTTCTGAACCAGCCTGCCAAATTGGGAAGGAAGAAGGATCGAGCGGTTGTGTTAAGAGATGGTTGCGTCAAAGAACAGAGACTGGTTTTTTTTTTCTTTTTTTCTTTTTCTTTCTCTCGGTTTCTCTCCTCCCTCAATCCCTCCTTCTTTCCTTCCTCCCTCCCTCCAGTACTTATTTTATTTATTTATTTATTTATTTATTTATTTATTTATTTATTTATTTATTGTATTTCTATACCGCCTTTCTCCCGTAGGACTCAAGGCGGTGTACAGTCAAGAAAAAATATAGACACACAAACATCATAAAATTGCTAATTAAAATTATTACTTAGTTTGGCCAATTAAATAAAACCCAGAATTAGATCACATTTAAAAAAATCATTCGCATGTTTGTATGTTTAGCCCTGCCTGTTGGAACATCAGGGTCTTGAGGGCACGGCGGAAAGCACGGAGATCAGGGATATTCCGTATCTCCGGGGGCAGTTCATTCCAAAGGGTTGGAGCCCCCACAGAGAAGGCCCTCCCCCTGGGAGTCGCCAGTCGACATAATTTGACTGACGGTACCCTGAGTAGTCCCTCCCTGTGAGAACGAACTGGTCGGTGGGAGGCTATTAGTGGCAAAAGACGGTCTCGTAGGTACCCAGGTCCTAAGCCATGGAGCGCTTTAAAGGTGATAACTAACACCTTGAATCGCACCCGGAAGACCACCGGGAGCCAGTGCAGCTCGCGTAGGAGAGGTGTTACATGGGCGTAACGAGCTGCGCCCATAATCACCCGCGCGGCTACGTTCTGGACCAGTTGGAGCCTCCGGGTGCTTTTCAAGGGGAGCCCCATGTAGAGAGCATTACAGTAGTCTTTTACAGTACTGGTCTTTTGCTTAGAATGAGGCCAGGTTATCTTCGAGACCACCTTCTGCCGCATAGCTCCCAGCGACCGGTAAGATCCCACAGAGTTGGTCTCCTCCGGGTCCCGTCAGCTAAATAATGCCGGCTGGCGGGCCCGCAGGGGAGGGCCTTCTCTGTGGCTGCCCCAGCTCTCTGGAACCAGTTACCTCCTGAGGTGTGGACCATCCCCACCCTATTGGCCTTCCGAAAAGTAGTGAAGACCTGGCTTTTCTGGCAGGCCTTGGGCCATTGATCTCGCTCTTGTGATCTGGCGAGATCCGGCCATGAATGACGTGAATGAGTTTTTAATGTTTTTAATTTTTAAATGTTTTTTATAATGATTTTTTTAAAATGTATTGTGAGCTGCCCTGAGTCTTCGGAGAGGGGCGGCATATAAATTGAATTAATTAAAATTGAATTAATTAAATTAGAAACCTTTTTTCCTTCTTCCTTCCCGTTTTTCTTCCTTGCTTCCCTCTCTGTCTTCCTTCCTTCCTTCGTCTGTCTGCCTATCATCTATCAATCAACTATCATCTATCATCTATCTATCTACCCACCTATCTATCAACCTACCTACCAGTCTATCATTTATCTCTGTCCGTCATCTATCATCTGTCTGTCTGTCTGTCTGTCTATCTATCTGTCTTCCTTCTTCCTCCTTCCTTCCTCCCTATCTATCTATCTATCTATCTATCTATCTATCTATCTACCTACCTACCTACCTACTTACCTACCTATCATCTATCCCTATCTCCCTTTCTATTATTTATCTGTCCATCATCTATCCGCCAATCATGTCTGTCTATCAATCATCTATCTATCTATCTATCAATCAATCATCTATCTATCTATCTATCTATCTATATCTATCTATCTATCATCTATCTATCTATCTATCTATCTATATCTATCTAATCTATCTATCTATCTAGCTCCCATTAAAACAGTAAATGAATAAGACAATCCTCACTTAAAGCCATTACATAATAATTATTTAAAAAGACTTAAAAGAGAAGCCAAGCTAGGAAAAGAGAATAAGAGATGGAGGGACGTTGATAGTAAGGCAGCCATCCCATGAGCTCACCCGTCCCCTGGAGTCCCCTGGCTGGTCGGCTGGCGTAACCAAAGCCTGAGGGAGCTTCGGAAGCTCAGGAGGAACGAGGCCAACCTTACCTCTGGAGGGAGAAGATTCCACAATACGGGCAGAAATAATATCACTTGAGACCAGAAAAAGGAGACAGAGGGGACTGATTCCTCAAATAAGGTTCAGCATCATCCTCTCGGATTTTCGGTCACCTACCTGGCATAGGTGGGCGTGACCACATAGATGACCGGTGTTTCTTCTACCGGCTCCGGCACTTTTTCCAGGCCCTGCAGCCGCTTCACTTCTCTTTGCAACTGAGACAGTCGCTTCTCCTTGGCATGGACGAGGTCACTAGCGGCCTTCAGGTGTTGGCTGCAATCACAGGGCTGCCCTGCAGACGGACAAAGGAATCCTGTGCTGTGGAAGCTGTTCCTTCATCTTAAATGAAAGTGCATTTCCCAAGTCTACACGGGTAATCCTTTCTTTTATTCTTTATTATAGCAACCGAAGCTAAACTAAGCTTTATGATAGCAATTAAGTTGATTAAGGGCGTGGAGACAAAATATAGGAAGAACCGGTTGCAGGAATTGGGAATGGCCGGTCTGGAGAAAAGAAGAATTAAAGGTGACAGGATAGCAGTCTTCCAGTATTTGAGGGGCTGCCATAAAGAGGAGGGGAGGGGGGGAGGTCAAGTTATTTTCCAAACCAACAAATGGCAAGTTAAGAAACAATGGATGGAAACTAATCAAGGAGAGAAGCAACCTGGAATTAAGGAGAAACTTCCTAACAGTGAGGACAATTAACCAGTGGAATGATTTGCTTTCAGAAATTGTGGGTGCTTTTAAGAAATGACTGGATAGCACCTATCTGAAATGGTATAGGGCAGTGATGGCTTTTTGCAACCGTGTGCCAAAAGCGGGGAGGTTGTGCGCCCATGTGCCCACCCTCATAATTCTATGCGCCCCACCTCCCCGTGCGTGCGTGTGCGACCCCCACGCTCTCCCCAATTTTGGCACACGGTGGGCCTGGTAGGCCCATTTTTCTCTCTCCCCAGGCTCCAGAGCCTTTCTAGGAGCTGGGGAGGGCAAAAACAGCCTTCCCTACCCCCCCTCCCCTGGTCCCACTGGAAGTCGGCAAACAGGCCGTTTCTGGCCTCCGGAGGGCCTCCAGGGGGGTGGGGAAGGCCGTTTTCGCCCTCCCCAGGCTCCTAGAAAGGCTCTGGAGCCTGGGGAGCGAGAAAAACAGGCCTTCCCCACCGCCCCAGAGGCCATTAAGAGGCTGGAAACAACCTTATGAGAGTTGCAGCCTTTTAGGGTTATCTGATCATTATTTGCGTACTTCCCACCCAGCTTCCGACAAAGTCAAAGCCCGATTCACTTAACAACTGTGTTACTAACTTGTGGTCGTAAGTCAAGGACTACCTGTGCAAACCCAGACTTTTTTCTATTCTCTTGGCAAGGAAAGACACAATCTTGACACCAATTGTGATACTCACCCAATTGCATCAATGCATACATAAGGCCAATCAAGGACACGAGGAAGTAGATAACAAAAACATTTTTCAGTTTCACCTTCATGGCACAACCTAAGGAGAGAAAGAGAGGCAAAATGTTAAAACCAGGTCTGGACACAGACAAGAAGGATGGTGCATTTCAAATAAATGTGGTTTTGTGTCAACAACAATGCGAGGAGGATTTAACGCCGTATCTTTGTTGCACCAGCCTCCAAATCCTAAACCCAAAAGCAGATATTTTTTTTGACTTCTCCAGAAACGAATTAAGAGAAGAAAAGTCAAGAGACGAAGGGGTCCAGAAACCGAATGGATTGTAATGTTGAGAAATATTAATAAACAGGATGATTTCTGGAGCAGTAAGAAGCGACTCAAGGCGGCCTACAGAATATAAAAACCAGTAAAAACTAATAAAAAATCAAATAATGTAATAAAATCACCCCCCACCCCAGCGACAGAAGTTGGCAGTTATTAGGTCTCTTAGGATGGTTTCCTATAATACCGATTTTTTTTTAGCCATTTAAAATGGCAAAAAAAAAAAAAAAAAAAAAGTTAAATGGCCATAAACATTTTTTTCCTCTCCCTTTGGATGTTTATTTATTTTTATTTTTCATTTATTCAATTTATTGGCCTCCCATTTTAACCACAGGGTAAATCTGGGCGGTTTACAATATTAAAATGGTCATTACTGAAAATTTTAAACCGCCCCCCCAATTTAATTTTTAATTTTAAGGTTAATTTTATACATTTTAAAAAAATTTCTCGGTTATGTTTATTGCACATCATCCCATGGTTAAGAAATATGAAATATAAATAAAAAATAAAATTTCCAGCTAAGAAAGCACTCTACCCCACCCTTCCGCTTCCTTCTAAGAAATTAAGAACTCAATTTTCCATTTTTTTTCTCCGCTTAATACTCTCCCATCTAACCTGCCACAGGGGGTTCCACTAAGGCCAGCTGTGGTACTATAACCCCCATCATCCCCAGCCCCACTTTTCCCACCTCCCATCACTCCCAACCATCTCCTCCTACTGTACACTTTGATGTAGCTCCTGCACTTTCTAGGGACTACAACGCCCATCATCCCCCACACCCACCTCTTGCTTTCAAGGGTCAGGTGTGCTGTACCACAGCACCCATCATCCACTCTTCAGCCTCCTAGAGAGGTGCAAAGGTTGGCTTGTTCCCCAACCTGCCCACCCCTCAATGCACTGGCATAGAACCCATCATCCTCTACCGCCTGATTGAGAAGGTGGAGGGGGGGGGAATGATAGGTCAGATTCAGAATATCAAGGAGGGCGACAGGTTGGGGAAGGCAGCCCGGTTGGCCTTCCTCCATCTGCGCAGGCGCAGTTGCTTCGCAGCCACCCCGAGGTTCCACAGCCCGACAGAGGCCGCGGGGAAAGACGGCGGGGAGACGGTGTAACACCGTTACCATGGCAATGGAGCCAAGGCCTAAGCTCACCGGTTGCTTTCGCCGCCGACAAGGGCGAAGGAAGAAGTACCGGGCTTCCTCCTCCGCTCGTCAAAACCCTTCCATCTTTTCTGGGGTCCGCGCTTTCTTTTCCCCCTCCTGCTCGCCCAGGAAACCACTTCCGGTCCGTCTGTTTCCCTACTCCTCCGGCGTCCGTCGCCATCCAGGGTCCCCCGAGCAACAACTTCCTGCCTCCTCGGGTTCCACCCTGAACACGCCCCCACCATTAAAAAAAAACAAACCTATCTCATTATAATACCCGTCCATATATTTTCCAATTTTATATAAAGATCCCAAAGCAGATTTTGCAATTGCGGCTTACACAACGGCCCAATTAGGCTCTGCTTAAAGTGTATTAAAAGAGAGGGACTCCTTGCGGTACCCTGAACTCATTAAAACGGAAGCCATATAGTAGCAGGTGTCTTCAACACTGGCAACTTGGCTTGTGGACTTCAACTCCCAGAATTCCTCAGCCAGCCATGCCGGCTGAAGAATTCTGGGAGTTGAAGTCCACAAGTTGTCAATGTTGAGACCCCCTTGTCATAACAGCTGCCCACAACTCAATGTACTTGTCATCTCTAGATGTTGGGATGGAGACAGCTGTAGATGTTGATGCAGGCATTGCCACCCTGGAGACACGAGTCTCAAGGTGGTAGGAATAAGAGTGTTGAAAAGGGACCTTGGAGGTCATCTAGTCCAACCCCTCGTCCAAGCAGGAAATCCTTATACCAAATCTGACAGATGGCAGTCCAGTCCCTTCTTGAAAGCTTCCAGGGATGAAGCTCCCACCATTTCTGAAGGCAACTTCTCTTCCATCGATTGTTCTCACTGCCAGAAAATTCCTTATTTCTAGGTTGAATCTCTCCTTGATCAGTTTCCATCCATTCTTCCTTGTCTGGCCTTCAGGTGCTTTGGAGAATAGCTTGCCCCACTCCTCTCTGTAGCAGCCCCTCAAAATATTGGAAGACTGCTATCATGTCTCCCCTGGTTCTTCTCTTCTCTTCACTAGACTAGCCGTGCCCAGTTCCTGCAACCATTCATCATGTTTTAGCCTCCAGTTCCCTAATCCTCCTGGTTGCTCTTCTCTGCACTTTCTAGTCAAAGGATCACATTGCTGATAGCAAAACGGTGTCCTACCCGCAGTAGGAAGTGTGATAAGGTCGTTTACTCCTCCTGCAGAAAAAGTTATGGAGACTGGTGGTGATTTATTATAATTGTGGAGGTGAGAGTCACTACTGACTTAATTGTATGGCACCATCCAGGCCAAGAAGTCGAAAACAAGCAGGAAACTTCGGAGGGCCCCAGTGAATGCGTCAACTGGATGCCCAAACATGCCAGCCAACTCCAACTTTAAAAACAGCGGATGAGGGAGGCAGACAATTTTTACTCAAGCCTTCCTTGACCACAGAATCATTGGAAATTCTTCTGTGTCAGGTCCCTGATCACAAGAGGCTGGAGTATGTCAAAACATCAAGACATCGTACTGGGTGCCAGTGAAATAAGAGCTTTCAAGTACGGACTGCTAGACCAGGTGCGCCAACTTCTACTGACAAAATCCCCTAACAAGCTAGAAGGTCCTTGTCCCAATGCAAGTAGAAAGTGTTTACACAAGGGCTTCCTTGATTTAAGTGCGCCGAGTTTCTTTACCGAGACTTTTATGATTGGAAACAAAAGCTAGACAATCTGGAGATTTGAGGCATTTGAACATAAAGTTCTCCTACAAAACTTTTCCTACAACTTCAAGCTAATGGTTGGCACTCAGTCCAAACTGGACTGACGGAGAGAGAGCTGCTGCTACTTGGAGAGGAGAAGAGAAAGATGCTAGTGTTGGCCCTTTTGGGAGAAGGGCTACAAAAGGAATGAAAATGATAATAATAAAAAAAAAAGTTTAGGAAGGGATTGTTCACTCTTGATTTCATGGGAAAGTAACCTCACATACCTTAACGGAATAGCCATAGGAATATTCATTCTCAAGGAAACAACTGCAAAGTTTTTTTTAAAGGAAAAAAAAAAGTTAAAACTTTAAACGGTGCCTCAAGCTTCCTTGAAATCACTTTCTCTTAAAGAAGGAATGAAAATAATTTTTTTTTAAAAAAAATATTTAAAAAGGATTGCTCGCTTATTATCGTTTCCTAGGAAAGTAAAAGGGACGCAGTGGCTCAGTGGCTAAGACGCTGAGCTTGTTGATCGCAAGGTCGGCAGTTCGACGGTTCGAATACCTAGTGCTGCGTAACGGGGTAAGCTCCCGTGACTTGTCCCAGCTTCTGCCAACCTAGCAGTTCGAAAGCACGTAAAAAAAAATGCAAGTAGAAAAATAGGGACCACCTTTGGTGGGAAGGGAACAGCGTTCCGTGCGCCTTTGGCGTTGAGTCCTGCCGGCCACATGACCACAGAGACGTCTTTGGACAGCGCTGGCTTTTCGGCTTAGAAACGGAGATGAGCACTGCCCCCCTAGAGTCGGGAACGACTAGCACGTATGTGCGAGGGGAACCTTTACCTTTACCTTTAGGTAAAGGTTAGGTAAACCTTAACATACAATAGCAATAGCAATACATTCTCAAAAGAAGACCACTGTAAAGGTTGTTGAACATAGGGTACAGATCTGTAGTCTGTAATCTCTAGTCTGTAGAGATTCTCAGTCATCCAGGTCATGGTGTCCCAAAGATTCTTTTTCAGGAGGCAACTGGAGTTTCTTGCTTTTTTCGTTTTGTTTTTTGAAGACGTTTCGCTTCTCATCCAAGAAGCTTCTTCAGCTCTGACACAGCGAACTTGTGGATGGTTAGAACGAAGGTCTTGGCTTCGTGGGTGAAATCCAGGCGCGTCTCGCCTTCTTTTTCCTTCTCTTCTTCCCTCCCTCTCTCTCCACTCCTCCCATTTTTCCTTTCCTCTCCTCTTTTCTTTGTTCGTCTCTTCCACCCTCTTTTCTTTTTTCCTTCTCTTCTTCCCTTCCTTCCTTTCCCATCTCTCCCCTCCGATCTTTTTCCTTCCTCCATTTCCCTCCTTCTCTCCTTTCTATGTTCCTTCTTTCCTCCCTCTTTCCTTCCTATTTCTTCTCCTTCACTTCTTCCCTGCCTTCCTCGTCACCCTCCCGTCTCCCTCCTTCCTTCCTCTCTCTCCCCTTCCTCCCTCTCCTCTTTCTCTCCTCCCTCTCTCCCCTCTCGGTGTATTCCTTCCCTCCTTCCTTTCTTCCCATCTCATCCAAGAAGCTTCTTCAGCTCTGACAGGATAGTGGGGAATGGAAGGCTCTGCAAGGAATATCAATCCTTCCATTGCCTGCTGCTGAAGCTTCTTGAATGAGAAGCGAAACGTCTTCAAAAGAAAAGAAAAAAATAAGACAGTCCAGTTACCTCCTGAAAAAAGCAACTTTGGGGCACCGACTTAGTTACTTCCTTTCCGAACGAAATCCGGTTTTTCTGACCAAGAGCCTTGAAACAGGTGCTTTGCCAGAAAAAAAAAGGAAGCATTTGATCCATTATTTTCCTTTAGCATTAAAGCTCAAGGTGAATTCAAACCACAACAGGTGAGATTTTACGGCATTTTTATTTTTGAATTCTCCATCTTTTTATCAAAACACTCGAGTCAGTAAAAGCTTTTACCTGCAGATGTCACGGCCATCAAGGAAGGGATAGAAAAGATTTCGGTGCGCGTGTGTTTGGGTGCGTGTATGTGTTAAGGAATTTTCTTTTTGTTTTTTTTTTAACTAAAAGCTCCGTTCTGTGCCTTTTTTCTTTTTTTCGCTTGGCAAACACGTATTAAGGGAGAAACCAGCCAGAATCAGGAATGTTAATCCACAGACACCAACGGATAATCATTTAAAAAAAAAAAAAAAACAAATCACATAACGAAAGCTGCTGGCTTGTAGGCAAGAGAGAAACCCGAAGGCAGGGAAGGGAGGGAAGGAGGCAGAGCAGCTAAAAACGAATTTTTTTAAAAAAAAAAATTTCCAGCCCTTCCAGCAGGCAGATGCACCCATGGCTTCTCCCTTTCCTGCAAGGAAGGGGGGTCCTTCTCTAGCAGCTCATGCCCCCCCCCATGCGATTTCCCCCACCCCATTTTTCCTTGGTCCCTGTGAAGGACAGCCATTTCTCACTTCCGCACAAGCTTAAATCTGGTAACTAAACAACAACACAACATCTCTCTTTTTTTTTAATCATCACATGATCTGTCTGGTCTGCCTTCCCCGCCCAAAATTTTAAAAAAAATCGCCATAAATAGAAGTGACAGTGATTCACTGGCACCTGAGTCACTTCCCTCCCTTGGAAAACAGAAAATTCCCTCCCCAACCCGCCAGTCTGGGAAAAAAAAACCCGAAAAAAACAACCCTCAAGGATTTAGCAGGAAGATCCTCCTGGGAGGGAGGGGCAGGGATTATCGAGTGAGGTTTTTGTGGTCTGGCTACACACACAACAAGTTCTTGCAAACTGCAAAAGGGTTGGTGTACAGGATTGTGGAGGAAATTGTAGCACATTCACTGGCCGGCGAGGAAAGGGGTTGAAAAGGCAGTCCTCGCCAACTGTCAATTAAATTTCTGTTTTGAGTTCTCCCCCCCTCCCCACCCCCAAATTGGTCCAGAAACCGATTTAAAACTTCAGCCAGAACATGCGGGACAGAGATAAAGGGGGAAAAGGGGTGCAGAGAACGAGAGCTAGGCCCACCAATTTTGGAAAAAAGGCAATCTGGGTTTGCATTTTCCAGAAAAATAATTGGAAGGGGAGAGAGAGAGAGGGTGGGTGAGTGCCTTGGCCTCCAGTCCCCTAAGGGAAAACTGGGTTGCCATCCAGCGTCGCCAGGAAAGTCCTCATTTTACAGCCAATATTGCTAAAAGTTCGGAGGGAGGGAAGAAAGGAAGGAGGGAGGGAAGAGAGGGAGGAGGAGAGAAAGAGGAGAGGGAGGAAGGGGAGAGAGAGGAAGGAAGGAGGAAGGAGAGAGACGGGAGGGTGGAGGGGAAGGCAGGGAAGAAGTGAAGGAGAAGAAATAGGAAGGAAAGAGGGAGGGAGGAAAGAAGGAACATAGAAAGGAGAGAAGGAGGGAAATGGAGGAAGGAAAAAGATTGGAGGGGAGAGATGGGAAAGGAAGGAAGGGAAGAAGAGAAGGAAAAAAGAAAAGAGGGTGGAAGAGACGAACAAAGAAAGAGGAGAGGACGAGGGAAGGAAAAATGGGAGGAGTGGAGAGATAGGGAGGGAAGAAGAGAAGGAAAAATAAGGAATGAAGAAAGGAAGGGGAGAGAGGAAGAAAGTAGGAAGGAGAAAGACAGACAGGGGAGGGACTGAAGGGAAGGAAAGGGGGAGGAAGAGAAGGATAAAAAGGCCAGAGGGAGGAAGGGAAGGGAAGGGAAGGGAAGGGAAGGGAAGGGAAAGGAAAGGAAAGGAAAGGAAAGGAAAGGAAAGGAAAGGAAAGGAAAGGAAAGGAAAGGAAAGGAAAGAGGGAGGAAGAAAAGGATAAAAAGGGAAAGATATCCCTCTTCCATTTCATGCCTTCTGAACTGGGACACTGGACCTGAGATACAGTGGCAGCGGGGAGCTTTCAGATCTATCTACCCAAAGGATTTGGGGGGGGGGGGAGATAGGATCCTGACCTAGAGCTCCTCAACCCCGCACCCCCAACATCTCCCTGCCCCTCTGCCCAGATAATTCTTGTCTCCCCCGCCCCCCTCCCGCCTCGTGCCATTATCGTAGCGAGATGCTCCAGTCTTCTCCGACATTCACGGCGGGCTTCCGGATGGTTAGAACGGAGGTCTCGGCTTCGTGGGTGAAATCCAGGCGCGTCTCGCCTGCTCCTGGACAGTTGGAAGTGGGAAGGGGCGGGGGGGGGGGAGAAGAGAAGAGAGAGACAGTAAGTCTGAGTAAGAATAATAGAGTTGGAAGGGACCTTGGGGGTCCCAGAGACTCTATACCAGCGATGGCTAACCTTTTTGCCATCGCGTGTCAAAAGTGAGGGAGCGTGGGGGGGTGTCACGCATGTGCCGAGACTCATAATTCTATGCGCCCTGCCCCGATACGCATGTGTGCACGATTCCCTCGCACCCCTCCCGCTTTTGCCACGCGATGGCACGGTGGGCCACAGTAGGCCCATTTTTCGCTCTCCCAGCCTCCAGAACTTTTTTTTTTTTTTTTTTAAATTTGATTTATATGCCGCCCTTCTCCAGAGACTCAGGGCGGCTTACGATGTGCTAAGCAAAAGCCTTCATCCTTTTGTATATTTATACAAAGTCAGCTTATTGCCCCCACAAACTGGGTCCTCATTTCACCTACCTTAGAAAGGATGGAAGGCTGAGTCAACCTTGAGCCTTGGCGAGATTCGAACCCTGCAGTAATTGCAGGCAGCTGGTCTTAATAAGCTTAATAACAGGGTGCCTTAAACCCCTGTACTACCAAGGCTCTTTTCTAGGAGTTTGGGGAGGGCAAAAACGGCCTTCCCCACAGGCCCATTTGCAGACTTCCGGTGGGACCGTTTCCGGCCTCCGGGGAGTGGGTGGGCGGGTGAGGCCGTTTTCGCCCTCCCCAGACTCCTAGAAAGGCTCTAGAGCCTGGGAAGGGCGAAAAACAGGCCTTCCAGTTCCACCAGAAGTCGGCAAACAGGTCGTTTCCGGCCTCGGGAGGGTCTCCGGGGGGGGGGGAGGCTGTTTTTGCCCTCCCCAGACTCCTAGAAAGGCTCTAGAGCCTGGGGAGGGCGAAAAACAGGCCTTCCAGTCCCACCGGAAGTCGGCAAACAGGTCGTTTCCGGCCTCTTGAGGGTCTCCGGTGGGGGGAGGCTGTTTTTGCCCTCCCCAGGTTCCTAGAAAGCCTCTGGAGCCTGGGAAGAGCGAAAAACAGGCCTCCTCCCCCACCCCAGAGGCCAGAAACAGCCTGTTTCCTAACTTCCAGTGGCCCCAGAAGGCCCGAAAATCAGCCGGCTGGCACCAGAGTTGAGCTCGCGTGCCCACAGGTTCGCCATCACAGCTCTATACCATGCCATACAAATGGTTGCCCAATCTCTTCCTGAAAACCTTCAGCGTTGGACATTCACAGCTTCTGGTGGCAAACCGTTCCACTGATTAATCGTTCTCCCTGTTAGGAACTTTCTCCTTAATCTCAGATTGCTTCTCTCCCCGATAAATTTCCGTCCATTGCTTCTTGTCCTGCCTTCTGGTGCTTTGGAGAACAGGTTGACTCCCCTCTTCTTTGTGAAATATTGGAAGGCTGCTATCATGTCACCCCTAGGCGTTCTCTTCGTTAGACTAGTTCCCACAATCTCCAGGATATCACAGAATGGTTCACCCAACTGGCTAAACCTGGTTCCTGATTTCTAGGGTCACAAAACACCATGTACAACCCCCCCCCTATCAAACAGGGTTTGCCCATGCAAAACTGCCAAAAAGCCAACTGTCTTCCAAGCTCATTGTCCGATCTCTTCTTGAAAACCTCCACGACTTCTAGTGGCAAGCTGTTCCACTGGTTAATTGTCCTCACTGTCAGGAAATTCCTCCTTAGTTCTAGGTTGCTCCTCTACCTTGATTAGCTTCTATCCGGGGAAGGAAATCATTTGCCATTTCCATCCAAAAGGAAATAGGAAAACATGGTGTAACTTTGGGCCCTCCCACCACCAACTCACCGGGTTGTTTGAGGAAGACGGCCCCTGGTTTTCCCGCTCCGAGGATCACCACCCGTTCGATCCAGGCCAGGGTTTCAAACCTGCCTTTTGGATCTGCCGAGCTGAAATGAAATTGGGGAAATCAGCCGGAAGAAAAGGGGGTGCTAGGTGATGAAGGGGGGAGGGAGAAGAGGAGAGAGAGAGAGAAAAAAAATAATAAAAGTTCCTAGACTGGGTACCTGGCCGTCAGCACGTTGCCAGAGAAATGGAAGAGGCGGTGCAGGTATTCTCCTTTCGTCTCGAAATTATACGTGTGTCCGTCGTCAACGAAAAGTTCCCCTTGGGCGGTTCCCTGGAGTGATTGAGAAAAGCAGAAAGTCAAATGATTGGACTCGGGACAGGCTAGTGACAATAAAGTTATTCTATTTTATTCTATATTCTCTTCTCTATATTCTCTTCTCTTCTAATTCTCTTCTATATTCTATTTTTCACTTTCCGCTTTCTATTCTGTTCTGTTCTATATTCTACATTCTATCCTAACTATATTCCATTTTCCATTCTATCCTATCCTATCCTAACTATATTCCATTTTCCATCCTATCCTATCCTATCCTATCCTATCCTATCCTATCCTATCCTATCCTATCCTATCCTAGCTATATTCTATTTTCCATTTTCCATTCTATCCTATCCTATCCTATATTGTATTATTTTCCACATTCCACTTTCCACTTTCTATTCCAAATTCCAAATTCCAGATTCCAAATCTATTCTATTCTATTCTATCCTATCCTATCCTATCCTATCCTATCCTAACTATATTCTATTTTCCATTTTCCATTCTATCCTATCCTATATTGTATTATTTTCCACCTTCCACTTTCCACTTTCTATTCCAAATTCCAAATTCCAAATTCCAGATTCCAATTCTATTCTGTTCTGTTCTGTTCTGTTCTGTTCTATTCTTTTTTATTCTATTCTATTCTATTCTATTCTATTCTATTCTATTCTATTCTATTCTTATTCTTATTCTTATTCTTATTCTTATTCCTATTCCATTCCTTGGCTTGCCACCATTCTTTTAGTGATCGTTTAAAAGTTCCAACAGCACGGAAAAAGTAGCTTATAACCTCATATTTATGACCGTCCGTCACAACCTCTCCATGGCAACGTGATCAAAATCTGTGCCCTGGGCAGCTAGGTATGAGTTGTGCTTATCTTTGGGGCCCTTTTGGTCACTATTGCGAAGTGAACCCCTGCGGTCGTTCATCAGAGCACGAGGTCGTTAAGCGAATCCGGCTTCCTCCATCGACTTTTGCGGGTTGGAAGCCGGCTGGGAAGATCGTTGCCAACGGCAACGACGTCACCTACGTCCTTCTACGACCGTCGTAAACGTAAGGCCCGGTGGCCAACACACCCGAACTTTTGATTCCTGCGATCGTGGAGATACCGTGATGGTTGTAAGTCTGAGGACTGGTTGTAGATGACTTTTTCAGGGCCTCTGAACGGTGGCTTAACACCTGTTCGTAAGTAGAGGACTAACCTGCGTGCATCTCCAGTGGACCGAATCAAATCCCTTGCTAGAGGGCCTGGCAAGGATAATAACATCCTTGATGGTGTTATATCCCAACTGATCGTCGTAATGCAGCCCCTTTAAACCTCTCCATCCCCCTCTCCACATCTCACCTGAGGCCCCAAAGCCACGTAGAGCGTGTATGGGTCGTTCTGCATGCAGTCCGAAGAACGGCGGACACGCTCCTTGCGAGCCACGATGCTGCCCCCACACTGGTAAACGGGAATCTTTGGGAATGGATAAACGGGTTAGAGTCGAGGATTACCTGCATTGATCCGAACCGCTTTGGTTCCCGATTTCCCATTTGTGACAGGTTGGCTGAGTATATTTTGGAGGTCTGCATTCATTCTTTCTTTCTTTCTTTCTTTCTTTCTTTCTTTCTTTCTTTCTTTCTTTCTTTCTTTCTTTCATTCATTCATTCATTCATTCATTTATTTATTTTTTAAATTTATATACCGCCCTTCTCCCGAAGGACTCAGGGCGGTGAACAGCCAAAGACAAAAACCCAAAATACAAAATTTAAAAGCAACTTAAAATAAATTAAATAGTTTGGCCCAACAGTTTAAATATCTCATTAAAATTCAGATTAAAATTAAACAATTTAAAAAATTTAAAAATTAGGCCAGCCCGGCTTGGTGAAATAAGAAAGTCTTGAGGGCCCGGCGAAAAGTTCGTAGGATCCAGGATCGTCCGTATCTCCGGGGGGGGGGGGGGGAAGGGGGGGGAAAAAGCTCGTTCCAGAGGGCAGATGCTCCCACAGAGAAAGCTCTCCCCCTGGGGGCCGCCAGTCGACATTGTTTGACCGACGGCACCCCGAGGAGCCCCTCTCTCTGGGCGCGTACTGGCCGGTGGGAGGCTCTCGGCGGCAGAAGGCGGTCTCGTAGATATCCAGGTCCTAAGCCATGGAGCGCTCTAAAGGTGGTAACCAACACCTTGAATCACACCCGAAAAACCACCGGAAGCCAGTGCAGCTCGCGCAGGAGAGGTGTTACATGGGAGCGCCATGACGCATTGGGGGTTGTGTGGGTGGGAAGGTTGGCTTTGAAAAAAATCACACCCACCCACCGCCTCGGCTGTTTGCGAGGGGGCCGTGCCTTAATCTGACCCCCCAAATCTCGGACTTACGCTGCTCATGGTGACCGTCAAATAAAACGTCTGTGGGGCGTGGAGTTTCTGGTGGGTGTGGACGTCGTACCAAACCTGCCAAGAGAAAAATTGTTTATGTTAGCGAAATTCTACAACTTTCTATTAGGTGAAGACAGGGCAGAAGGAATAGCCAGAAATCAATTAAATATTTGGGAAAAAAAACATTGGTTATAGATTAAATTTCAATGACTGGGAGGAGGCCTGGAACAGAAACTACAATCTGACTAAATCAGCAACCTACAGGGAGAACCATTATAAAATTTTCCGTAGATGGTATCTAGCGCCAGCTAGACTAGCAAAAATATTTCCCAGCGCTTCGGCAACATGTTGGAAGTGTGGAAAGGAGGTTGGCACCTTCTATCATATGTGGTGGTCCTGTCCCGACACAAAAAAGTTTTGGATAAAAATACGAAACTGGTTACGAGAAATAGTGGAAGAAGAAATAGAATTATCCCCTGAAATCTTTTTACTAGGAATGATCGGAGATGGATTTTCTAAAGATAAGATACATCTTATAATACATGTCATAACAGCAGCCAGGTTAATTTTTGCAAAATACTGGAAGGACAAACAAACCCCTCCAGAGGTAATAATAATAAACAAAATCTTAGAATGCGCAGAAATGGCAAAATTAACAAGTGTTCTTAACAATGATGCGAACTCAAAATTCAGTGCAGTATGGGAAAGGGGGTACAAATGGTGGAATAATAGAACGAGATTGTAAGCTTATGTCTATTTTCAATAATGGTAGATTCGAATGTATTCGATATGTATATAATGTACATAACGTAAATATGTAATTACACGACACCTCAGATGTTAACAGAGATTTGATGTTTTTTAAAATTTTAAAACCAATGAAGTATATTTAAAAAAAAAAATTGTTTATAGAGGATTTGGATGAGCCGGATCGACGGGGTGGGGTGGGGGTGGGGACACCCAACTTGGCAGGACGTCTGTTTGAAACTGGGCCAAGCCGCCGTTGTAAAGCTGTGCTTCCCTTTAAAGAGGCCAAAAAAAACACCACAATAATTTTTTGGAGGGATGACAAACTTCTCTTTCCGACAGCTTGTTTTTAGAAGATAAACTTGCGGTTTGTAACCGTTAAAGCGCACGCGGGGGCTAAAAAAATACAACAAAACGGTTTATTCCAAGATTATGCAATTGCTCTAAAAACTTCGGTGAGGGAGAAAGTTTTTCTCGATAGGGATATGCCTATAATACTCTTCTTTTCAAGGGAATTTTTTATTTATTATTTATTTATTTTATTTATTTTTTCCCCCCTCAGCCAATTGTAACATTGAGAGCGAGCGCCATTCCGGTGTAGAGGTTAAAGTGCTGGCCTACGAACTAGGAGATTGTGAGTTCTAGTCCTGCCTTAGGTATGAAAACGGCTGGGTGACTTTGGGCCAATCACCAGGAGACGGTGAATTCTAGTCCCGTCTTAGGTATGAAAACAGCTGGGTGACTTTGAGCCAATCACCAGGAGACGGTGAGTTCTAGTCCCGTCTTAGGTATGAAAACGGCTCGGTGACTTTGAGACAATCACCAGGAGATGGTGAGTTCTAGTTCAGTTTTAGGCATGAAAACGGATGGGTGACTTTGGGCCAATCACCAGGAGACGGTGAATTATAGTCCCGTTTTAGGCATGAAAACAGCTGGGTGACTTTGAGACAATCACCAGGAGACAGTGAGTTCTAGTCCAGTTTTAGGCACGAAAACGGATGGGTGATTTTAGGACAATCACCAGGAGATGGTGAATTACAGTCCCATCTTAGGTATGAAAACGGCTGGGTGACCTTGAGCCAATCACCAGGAGACGGTGAATTATAGTCCCGTCTTAGGCATGAAAACAGCTGGGTGACTTTGAGACAATCACCAGGAGACAGTGAGTTCTAGTCCAGTTTTAGGCACGACAACGGATGGGTGACTTTGGGCCAATCACCAGGAGACGGTGAATTACAGTCCCATCTTAGGTATGAAAACGGCTGGGTGACTTTGAGCCAATCACCAGGAGAAGGTGAGTTCTAGTCCCATCTTAGGTATGAAACCTTGAGCCAATCACCAGGAGAAGGTGAGTTCTAGTCCCATCTTAGGTATGAAAACAGCTGGGTGACTTTGGTCAATTCTCTTAGGCCAGCCCACCTCACACGGTTGTTGTTGTGTGGAAAATAGAAGGAGGACCGAATATTAGGAATGTTCACTGCTTTGAGTTACTTCAACAATAACGAAGGGATAACAATCTAATAAGTAAATAGCTCAATCCAAAGTCAACCGTCATACTTACTTCTCCTTTACCAGGTAAGTAGATCTGTACACCCCGCGCTCCTTGAGCAGTTACCGGATGAACCAACAATGCATCGCCTGTAAAGGAGACGATCAATGAGATCTAGAAACTTGAACGAGCTGCTTTTCGCATTTCAAAAACTAGTCAAATTCTAGCATCATCATCATCACCCCAAATTACTGCCTGTCATTATTTCCAGCCATACAATTGCAGAGTCCTTGACTTATGACCGTAATTGAGCCCAGAATTAAGGTTCTTAAGTTGGAGCAGTCATTAAGCAGGTCAGCAAAGGGCCATGCTCGATTTTACAAACTTTGTTTTTGTGGCAGACATTAAACAAATATCGTGCTTGTTATAAATAAATCCGTTATAGCCAATAAGGGGTGCTGGCAGGTTTTTTTTTTGCTGGAAACCGTAAATGCTAATTTCCGGTTTAAAACAACGAAAATTGTGGTTATGTGACTGTGGGAAGCTCTGAATGGGATCAGGAAGTAGGATTTCATCTTTGTCCTTCCTGGTTTTCTTTCCTTTCCTTTCCTTTCCTTTCCTTTCCTTTCCTTTCCTTTCCTTCTTTCCTTTCCTTTCCTTTCCTTTCCTTTCCCTTCCCTTCCCTTTCCTTTCCTTCTTTTCTTTTCTTTTCTTTCTTTCTTTCTTTCTTTCTTTCTCTCTCTTTCTTTCCTTCCTTCCTCTTTCTTCCTTCCTTCCCTTCCTTCCTTTCTTTCTCTTCCTTCCTTCCTTCCTTTCTTTCTCTTCCTTCCTTCCTTCCTTTCTTTTTCTTCCTTCCTTCCTTCCCTTCCTCTCTCTCCCTCTCCCTCCCCCCCTCCTCTCTCTCTCTCTCACATACACGAAAAACTCACCAAGCAGATATTCATCATCAATGGGGTACAAGGTAGGATCTTGGGGATATTCGACCCAGAGGGGTCTGTCAGAGAGCAAAAAGCAAGAATTAACATGGTCGAAATAAGAAAATATCGCACAACACCATGGCTAGACTGAGAAATGATGCCAAACTAGGATTAGAACTTCAATTCCCAGAAACCCCCAGCCTGCATACTTTAAAGATGGGTAGACTTTAATTCCCACAATTCCACAGTCTGCATGATTTAAGATTGGATGGACTTCCACTCCCAGAATTCCCTTCTACGCGCTTTAAGACTGGCAAGTCTTTTAAGATTTAAGGCTTTAATTCCCCGAATCCCCCAGTGTGCATGCTTTAAAATGGGTGGACTTCAATTCTCAGAATCCCCCAACCAACATGCTTTAAGAGGAGTGGACTTCAACTCCCAGAATCCCCCAACCAACATGCTTTAAGAGGAGTGGACTTCAACTCCCAGAATTCCCCAGTGTGCATGCTTTAAAATGGGTGGAATTCCACTCCCAGAATCCCCCAGTGTGCATGCTTTAAGATGACTGGACTTCAACTCCCAGAATCCCCCAGCCTGCATGCTTTAAAATGGGTGGACTTCAACTCCCAGAATCCCCCAACCAACATGCTTTAAGAGGGATGGACTTCAACTCCCAGAATCCCCCAACCAACATGCTTTAAGAGGAGTGGACTTCAACTCCCAGAATCCCCCAACCAACATGCTTTAAGAGGGATGGACTTCAACTCCCAGAATCCCCCAACCAACATGCTTTAAGAGGAGTGGACTTCAACTCCCAGAATTCCCCAGCCTGCATGCTTTAAGAGGGATGGACTTCAACTCCCAGAATCCCCCAGCCTGCATGCTTTAAGAGGAGTGGACTTCAACTCCCAGAATCCCCCAGCCTGCATGCTTTAAGATGGGTGGACTTCAACTCCCAGAATCCCCCAACCAACTTGCTTTAAGAGGAGTGGACTTCAACTCCCAGAATGCTGCAGCTAGCATGCTTTAAGAGGAGTGGACTTCAACTCCCAGAATTCCCTAGCCAAAACGGCTCAATGCAAAATACGGAACCGAATCAGGGTCCCTCCATCCCTTCCTCTTCCCGGCCCTTCCAACTCACCTCATAACCGGCTTGCCGGTCCGGTAAGACTGATAGAAGAGGGTATACCAGAAGGGAAGCAGAGCGTAACGCTCGCGGATCGCCTCCCGGATCAGAGCTTTGTTCTCGTCGCCGAAAAGCCAGGGTTCCCGGTGGATGGTGTCTACGTGCGCGTGGGCCCGGAAGAAGGGCTGATAGGCTCCGGCTTGGTACCAACGCACCAGCAACTCCGGCTCCGGGTTTTTAAAGAAGCCACCCACGTCAGCTAAAAGCAGCAGGAAGAAGAAATGGTTTAATAGGGAGAAAATTGGACATTTAAATGGTCTGGGATGGTCCAGGTAATCCTCGACTTACAACAGCTCGTTTAGTGACCGTTCGACGGCCCTGGAAAAAAAAAAAAAAGGAACGTAGGGCCGTTTTATCACCCTTATGACCGTTGCAGCCTTCCCTGTGGTCACACGTGATCCGAATTCAGACTCTTGGCAACGGACTCGTTTTTATGACGGTCGCGGTGTCCCCAGAGTCATGCCGTCCCCTTTTGCGACCAACAGGCAGCAAAATGCATGCTTGCTGTCTGAAGAAGCCTAGGATAGTGGATGTGATTTCACTGAGCTATGGATGCAGTTTGATAAACTTGGTTGAAAAGTTTTAAAAAGTTTTACAAACATTTCCCCTTCCCCCTCCCCCCTCCCCTTCCAGCCCTCCCCTTCCCCCCCCCCACTTCCCAGAGCAAAATACAGGGTATAACATTTGACAATCATAAGCTAACATAAGCTAATTATCTATAGCCTCTATCCCCCTCTTGAACTTTTAACTCCCCTTTTACTAAACTAAATTTAAGTATTTTATAAAATCTCTCTAATCATTCATAAGCTATTTGAAATTTTTTAGTCCGATATTTGCCTTGAATATAATCAATCCATCTTTTCCATTCTAACATATATTTCTCATTTGAGTGGTCCTTTAGATATGCCGAAATTTTCGCCATTTCTGCTAAATTTACTACTTTTAATGCCCATTCTTGAATAGTAGGTAAATCTTCCTTCTTCCAGTACTGCGCCACCAAGAGTCTTGCTGCAGTTATTAAGTTAAGAGCCTTGATAGTACAGTGGTCTACGCACCCTGTTATTAACACAGCTGCCTGCAATTTCTGCTGGTTCGAATCTCTCCAAGGCTCAAGGTTGACTCAGCCTTCCATCCTTTCTAAGGTAGGTAAAATGAGGACCCAGTTTGTGGGGGCAATAAGCTGACTTTGTATAAAATATACAAAAGTATGAAGGCTATTGCTTAACGCATTGTAAGCCGCCCTGAGTCTCCGGAGAAGGCCGGCATATAAATCAAATTTAATAAAAAAATTAAAAAAATTAAAAAAAGTTCAGAATCAAATTAGTCTCTATAGCCGTACAATCTGTAATTATACCTAACAAAAACAACTGTGGAGTAAACTTTATCCTTTTTTTTTTTAGAATATTTTGAATAATCCACCATATTTTTATCCAAAATGCTTTAATTTTTTTACAGGTCCACCAAACATGAAAATAGGTAGCATCAACACAATCACATCTCCCAACATTTAGGTTGTGAATCTTCAACCGGGTATTTTCCTACGTAAACCAAGTTCTTGGTTTATAAATATATATTATAAATATATAATTCTTCTCCTTTTTCCTGAAGTATAGAGGTCACCATGTGACCAGGCCTGATTTTCCTAACTAAATCGTGCCTGATTTTACGACCTTTATGCTCACATTGATTAACCAGTTGTTAAGTGAATCACAAGGTCATAAAGCAACTTCCCGACTGCCCTCGTGGATTTTCCTCATCATAAAATGGAATTAGAAGGTCTCAAAATGATGAAAACACGACACACACACACACACCCATCCTAAATCCATCTCTACTGCCGAGCGCCCAAATTTTGATCGGGGGGGACGGTGGTAAGATGCCGAAGCGGTTGTGAGGGCGAGGAGGGCCAGTCGACTTTTCACAGGGCCGTTTAAAAATGCAAAATTGTCGCTAAACGAATGGTCGCTAAGTCAAGGACGACCCGCTACGCACATGCCCCCTGCTTACCTCCGCAGAAAGAGATGCCCACTAAACTCAGGCTCAAGCACATGGGGATGGAGATCTTTAGGTGGTCCCACTCGGCTGCGTTGTCTCCTGTCCACACAGCTCCTGTGAAGGACAGCAACGTGTAACAACAACGTTGGTGAACTGCTGTTTCTGAGGGAAATTTTGACAACTGACTCAACGCCATTCTCTCTTCTACTGTTCTGAGTTAGGCTTCCTTAGAAATTAAACAGCACAAACTTTAGTCCCGGCAAACCTCTGTAATTCATACGGCTGTAAATGACTTTCGTTTACAGTCCGCAAGGCTTGATAAGCAGTCTTTCAGAGGAAGGTTATCAACACCCACCTTATCTCCCGTGGAAGGCTGCCAGAGAGCTAATTTCCAGACATAGAGCAAGGCCAAACTTGGCACAGAGTCACAAACAGAATTTCTAAATCTTGAATCGGCCAAATGAACTAATTGCTTCCTGCAAAAGCTCACATCCCGTTTGCTCTTCTTTTATGTCTTATGGGAGAGGCCAATCATCTCCAAGCCTTACTCCCAAGTTGACCCTGTTTCCTTTAATTGTTCCTGTCTCCTGGCAGCTCTGTGCATGCGCACACTGGGAACAGGCTCCAGCTGTTCTTCTGCCTCGCTGATGTCAGACTCCGGAGGCAACAAAGAACTACCAAATGGCCTTGGCCCTCTCTCTGCCTCCGACGCAGAGCCCTCGTCCGAGCCTTCCCCAGACTCCAGGACTGGCCCACGTTCCTCCCCAACCTCCTCACTGTCCGAATCTGCTGTCAGCTCTGCTGGCCGCTGGCGGACCGTAACACCTTCCCAGCGTCCTTACAAACTTGGGGGCTTGAAGATCTGTCCCTCCCGTGTCTTTGGAAGGACTTTCTCTCTCCCAAGCCCAGCTACTCCATCGCTCGTCTTTATGCGCCCGCCACTAACCGTAACGTTGTGAACCGGCAAAGAAACTTCGAGTCAAGACGAAGGGGCGCTCCATGCCGCCGGACCGCTGCACCTGGCCCTCTGCGGTGGCCATTTGCTGCCAGGAGGAAGGGAAGAAGAGATGGTTATTCAACGCGTTGAAACTTGGGATCCGGGCTCAACCCCAACGGGGTCTAGTGTGCCTGGAGTGGGGTGGGAATGGAGATTTTGCAGTATCCTTCCTCTGCCAAGCTCACCAAGCCACGCCATAGAACCGGTAGTAAAAAAAAAAAAATTGAACTGTATGTAAACTATAAGAAGGAAAAAAGTTTTTTCTCTCTCTCTCTCTCTCTGTTTAAGGCGGGAGATTGAGGTCGCCCAAGTTTTGCTTTGATCAAAAATAAAACTGAATAATCAGTAGCCTCGTCTTCAGAGTCCCGTTCAGATTGATTCAGATTCTGAGCTGCACAAACCTCACAGGAATGACACTCACCACGTAGAAGCCGTAGAGGTTGTGGACGTCGCGATGCTCCCAGCCCCCGTGGTGGACGGCGTCCTTGTACATGGTGACCTCGGGACCGTTGAAGACCGAAGGTTCGTTCATGTCATTCCAAGTGTAAAGGTTCTCCATGGAGCCCTGGGGGATTAAAGGAAAAGCGAGTGACAGGGAGACGCCGAAGAGTAGAAAGAAGGTCAGAAATAAACCAGGAATAAAACCCCTACCTCGTATTGGTCGTAAGCAAACATGCTGGACCACCAGGAGCGCATCTGGGGGTTGGTGAAATCCGGATAGCCCGCTGAACCTGAGTACCAGGAGACAAGAGAAACGACTTAACGGTGAGCTGTTGTGAACAGAACGGAATGAATATTGTCAGTTTCATCAAAAAAAAAAAGCTCAACAAAGAATGTTCTTGCTGCGCAAACTCAGGAAGCTCAAACTTTGCCCTAAGAGCTGCTGATTCAGTTCTACAGAGGAATGATTGAGTCTTGTCATCTGCACCTCCATAACTGTCTGGTTTGGTTCTGCAACCCAGCAAGACAGACACGGACTTCAGAGGATCATTAGAACTGCAGAAGAAAACAATGGCTACCATCCTGCCTTCCATGGAGGACCTGTATACTGCAGGAGTCAAAAAGAGGGCTGGGAGAATATCTACAGACCCTTCGCATCCTGGACATCAACTCTTTCAACTCCTACCCTCCAAACGACACTATAGGGCACTGCACACCAGAACAACTAGACACAAGGACAGTTTTTTCCCGAACGACCTCACTCTGCTTAACAACTAATTCCCTCAACACTGTCAAATAATTTACTAAGACTGTAATACTATTATTCTTCTCTTCCTTGCTGGTATCTTTCCCACTTACTACTATAACCATGTTGCTTGTATCTCTCAATTATATTGTTTTTATTTGTTTCTTACTACGATTTGATAGCTTATTAGTAACCTTTGCATCTTTTTATTCCTGACGAATGTATTTTATTCTCCTTATGTACACTGACAGCCTATACACCTAAGACCTTGTCTGTCCAATCACACTTTTTTTTTTTAATTTGATTTATATGCCGCCCTTCTCCGAAGACTCAGGGCGGCTTACAATGTGCTCAGCAATAGCCTTCATCCTTTTGTATATTTTATACAAAGTCAGCTTATTGCCCCCACAACTGGGTCCTCAATTTACCTACCTTAGAAAGGATGGAAGGCTGAGTCAACCTTGAGCCTTGGCGAGATTCGAACCCTGCAGTAATTGCAGGCAGCTGGTCTTAATAACCAGCTTAATAACAGGGTGCCTTAAACCCCTGTACTACCAAGGCTCTTGGCCAATAAAGAATTCTATTCTATTCTATTCTATTCTATTCTATTCTATTCTATTCTATTCTATTCTATTCTATTCCATTCCATTCCATTCCATTCCATTCCATTCCATTCTAATTTTATATATATGCTATTCCATTCCATTCCATTCTAATTTTAAATATTTTCTATTCTTTTCCATTCCATTCCATTCTAATTTTATATCTAATTCTATTCTATTCTATTCTATTCTATTCTATTCTATTCTATTCTATTCTATTCTATTCTATTCTATTCTATTCTATTCTATTCCTATTCCTATTCCTATTTCCTATTCCTATTCCTATTCCTATTCCTATTCTATTCTGGGCAAGATTATGGTAATAAAGAAAATATTAGAATGTGCCAAATTGGGCAGATTGGGCATTGGTCTTACCTTAAATGCCAGATTTCTTGAGGGGGGTGACATTGTCCAGATGAGGGTTATATCAGTCGGATCTGATGCTGGCTGAGTCATAACTTTTGACCACTCCCCTTGCTCCGCCCCTTTCATGCTCAGTTTTGACGAAGGAAGGCCACCAGAAGTATCTCCAACAGGAACCCCCGTTATCAGGAGGAAGTAATTCGGTCCAACGGGACAACTGGAAAAAAACTACTGAACAAGAACAATAAACTGTACAGGCACTGAGACAGAGGGAGGGGCTGGACAATGTCACCCCCCTCAAGAAATCTGGCATTTAAGGTAAGACCAATGCCCAATTTCCTTGATGAGGGTGTGACATTGTCCAGATGAGGGACATACCAAAGATTTGGCTGTCTCAAGGGCGGGATGTCGAAGGGCCTGGAGAGACCCTCGCACGATGCACCTGCTGCAAAACCCTCCTGCCAAATGACGCTTCAGCAGAAGCAAAGGTATCTATCTTGTAATGACGAATAAATGGCGAGGGGGTAGACCAGGTGGCTGCCCTACATACCTCCTCAAGGGAGGCCTGAGTTGCCCAAGCTGCTGAGGTAGCAGCACTCCTAGTGGAGTGGGCAGTAATGCTATTGGGAACAGGAATCGCCTGGGCCTGATATGCCGAGGCGATGCAAGCCCTGATCCATCTACCAATTGTGGCAGAAGAGACTTTGAGCCCTAGGGAGCCTGGCAAAAAGGAAACAAACAAAGCCTCTGACTTCCTGAAGGGAGCAGTCCTTTTGATATAAATCTTTAGGGCCCTCCGTACATCTAAGGTATGCCACCTTCGTTCCAAGGCATGAGAGGGCCGGGAACAGAAATTGGGCAAAATAACCTCTTGGGCCCTGTGTCCAATCTCAAAATAACTGTGTCCGGCCGGAAAACACAGAGATCCTCCCTAACTGAGAGGGCTGCCAGCTCCGAAATGCGACGGGCTGAAGTTATGGCTATAAGGAAAACCACCTTAAGGGTGAGAAAGCGAAGGTGAACCGTGCGGAGGGGCTCAAAGGGATTCTCAGTTAAAGCGTTAAGGACCTTGGGCAAATCCCAAGTAGGGTATCTATGAATCGAGGAGGGCCACAAGAGCCTGGCTCCTCGCAGGAACTTTTTTATCACAGGGTGCTGAGTGAGTGGTCGGCCGGATGGACTGGACAAGGCCGTAGACAGAGCCGCCACATGTCTCCGAAGGGTACTATGGGCCAGACCACGGTCAAACCCATCTCTGAGGAACTCCAAGATCTGGGCAGGTGAGGCTGAAACAGGATCTATCTGCCGGGAACGGCACCACCTATAAAAGGCGAGCCAGGAGATATTGTAGAGTCTGACTGTGGATTTACGTCTGCAGGCTTGAACAATGTGAATCACCCTATCTGAATAATTGTCCTGCCTTAGACGGGCCCCTTCAAGCGCCATGCAGTCAGTTGGAGCCACTGAGGGTCCGGATGAAGAAGGTTCCCCTGACGCAGTACAATCTCGTCTGGTGGAATCCTCCAAGGGTGAAATGTGGAGAGACTGACCAGGTCTGCGAACCACGGACGGCGTGGCCAGTGGGGAGCCACGAGGATAATTTCTGCTCTGTCGGCGATGACCTTCCGAATCAGGGCCGGAATCAGAGGCAGCGGTGGAAAGGCATAGTGAAGACCCGGCGGCCAGGTGAGACGGAGAGCGTTGACCCCTTCCGCCCCTGGTGTCGGGAACCTCGAGAAGAAGCGAGGAAGCTGATTGTTCAGGTGTGTGGCGAAGAGATCTATGGCTGGGATGCCGAACCTGTTGCAAATCTGATGAAATATGTCGGGATGAATCTGCCACTCGCTGTTGTCCACCTCTGTCCTGCTCAGGAAATCCGCCTGTGTGTTTTCCGACCCCGCAATGTGGTCCGCTCTGATGGAGAGGAGGTGTTGTTCTGCCCACTTGCCCAGGCGAAATGATTCCTCCATGAGGCGCTTTGAGTGGGTGCCCCCTTGACGGTTGACATGTGCCTTCGCCGCCATATTGTCTGTCAACACCAGAACATGACGGTGTTGCACGAACCGGTGAAAGTGCGTGAGAGCGAGACGAATGGCCTTCAGCTCCAGCCAGTTGATAGGGTTGGCGAGGTCTGATGCAGACCAACGGCCCTGAGCCACGTGTGACGCAAGATGAGCCCCCCATCCGTGAAGGCTGGCGTCTGTAGTGAGTACAAGTCAGTCGTGATTCATGAAGAGACACCCCTTGTCGAGAGAAGGCGATGTCCACCAACCTAGCGATCGCCTGACTGAAAGTGGAACTTTGACTGTTAACATGGTGTGAGCTTGGCGTTTCTTTTGAAAAGAAAGCAGGAACCACTGCAAGTGGCGAGCGTGAAGGTGTGCCCATGGGACGATCTGGACGCAGGAGACCATCTTGCCTAAGAGCTTGGATAGAGTGGCCAATGGAACTGATGGAGTTCTGCGAATGAGAGCTACTAGGTCCCTGATGTCTGACCGTCGTTCCAAGGTTAGGTAGACGGTCCCCTGGGCTGCGTCTATGATGGCGCCAAGATGGGTGATCCTGGTGACTGGCACTAACTGACTTTTTTTGTAGTTGACCAAGAACCCATGGTTGTTCAGGGTTTGAATCGTGAGGTGTAGGTCGTGTAAGGCTTGCTCTTGAGAGTGAGCCTGAATCAGAATATCGTCCAGGTAAGCCTGGATCCTTACCGGTTGTTGTCTCAGGTGAGCCGCCACCACCGCCAGGACCTTTGTGAAGACCCTTGGTGCAGATGCCAGTCCGAAGGGAAGAGCCCGGTATTGAAAATGCTTTCCTGCATAGCTGAATCGGAGATACTGTCGATGCTTTGGCAGGATGGGAATGTGAAGATAAGCCTCCATGAGGTCTATGGAAACTAGAAAATCGTTGGGACGAATCCCTTGAAGAATAGAGGTTAGTGAACACATTTTGAATCTGCGATACACTATGTATGAGTTGAGATTTTTTAAGTCCAGAATGGCTCTCCACCCCCCTGACCGCTTTGGAACTACGAACAGGATGGAATAATACCCCTGTTTCCATTGATCGTGGGGGACCTCCTCTATGGCGTGAATCTGTAGTAGGTGCTGAACTGCTAGGTTCATTAATTGACGTCTGGATTCGCTTTTGGAAGTTGGACATTGAAGAAAGCGGGTTGGAGTCCTGGAGAGAAATTCCAGGGGGAGGCCGAATTTTACAACTGAAAGAACCCAAAGGTCTGAAGATGACCTTTCCCACCTGTCCGCGAAGAGGGACAGGCGACCCCCTACTGGAGGATTTGGTAGTGAGTCACTTACGACTGTGGGACTGGCGGAAACCAGAACCCCGAAAGGACCGTTTGGGCTGGAATTGTCTGCTCCTGTCCCGAAATTATTGACGGTCCGAGGACCGATAGGATCCCTGAAGATATTCCTGCCTGGAGGGGCCTCCCTGGGGGTAGGAACGAAAGGAAGGCCTTCTGTAATATGGAGAGGGTCTTCCTTCAGCCCGTTTGTATGTTGAGGGCAAAATTTTTCGCTTGTCCCGTGTCTCTACAAGAAGAGGGTCAAGTGATTCCCCAAATAGTCTGTTTGCAGAATATGGAGCTGCAGCCAAGCGCCATTTGGCCTTAAGGTCAGCAGGCCATTGGCGAAGCCAGAGCATCCTGCGGGCTGAAACTGTAGAGGCTAAGGCTCTGGATGCAAATTTGGCTGAATTCAAGGTTGCATCAGCCGAAAATTGAGTGGCAGCAATGATTTTATTAATATCCTGATGAAGGCGAACCTCACTGGGGGGTACCCTTGCCTGTAACTGTTGAAGCCAAAGGATGGTAGTTCTATTAAAAATGAGGCTGATGAAGCTGATTGAATTGCCCATGCCGAGGCCTGATGGTTCGTTTTAAACAGAAATTCTAACTTTTTGTCTTCTGGCCTTAGACCTTCAGAAGTATCCCCAGTTACGTATGAAGAAGAAGAGGAAAGGGCCGCTACAGGACTGTCTACAGGTGGAACTTGCAAGAGTTGAGCAAACTTTGGAGCAACAGCATAATATTTCTTATCTGAACCATGTGCAGATGCCATGGTTGCAGGCCCAGCCCACTGTTTCTTTACCACGTCTATGAACAGTTGTGGAGTTGGTACATAACAAAGTTCAGGGGGGGGCTCAGAAAAAGGTCCCTGTAGTCCACCCTTTTGAGCCTCCTGCATCTCTTGAAAGTATTCATCTTCCTTTAAGGCGGCTGTTAAGCGAGCCTTATGCAATAAAGACTTGAATTTATTGGGGGGAAATAATCCTGTAAAGGCAGGTTGATCTTGGATTATCCCCTCATCATCTGATAGGTCAGAATGTCTCTCTTCCTCAAACACAAAGGCTTCACTAACTCTGGAGGCTGCAGGAGAATGAGAGCCAGTAAGACTGACTGCAGGAGAAATTCTAATACGGGCAGATCGCTCTGAAATAGCAGAGCCAGAGTGGTGACCATGAATATTGGCTGCCATTCTAGAAGCAATGGCCTGTTCAATCAGAATTCTCAATCCTTCTGGCACATTTTTTAAAGGATCTTCGGGGGTTAGCACAGGCATAGAGGATTCACCTGTTGAAGCAGCTGCAGCTGCAGGCCCACCAAATACAGGAGTTGCAGGGGTCATTAATTGACTTGCAAAGGGGTTTTGCAAATTGCTTTGGTCTTGTTGAAGAACATTACCCTCTCCCTCCGAAGACCAGGCCTGGCTAACAGTTGAAATGGGAGGAGGGGGGGTAGATGGGGGGGGGTCCCCTTATCAGGCTCAGTTGCAGGCACTTCACTAGCTTGCTTTTCTAGAGATTTATGCCTCTTTGCTAAATCCTTCTCCTCAGGCTTAGAAAGGTGCTTACGTTTGGAAGTTGATTTCTTCCCAGTGTACATAGTATTTTCCTCCCCATGGGAAGAGCGATCCGCCATGTTTAGTATACTCACTGCGACCACGATGTCGACTGGAGAAATAGCTTTTGGTTTCAGTTTCACCACGTGGTTGAAATTTGAGATGGCAACGACTCTGGCGTTAAGCACGATGGCTGCCAGGTCACACTTGAGCAGGAGGAAAACTCTGCTCTGGAGGTATCTGTCTAGGCAAGCCTAGAAACGGACCTCCTCAGCGCCCCCCCAGCCACAAAGAGAAAAAAATAAAAATACTGGCTGGAAATGCCACAGGGGGAGGCAAGAAGAAGCTTGCTGCCCCCCCCAAACTTGCAGACTCGTTGGTGGCAAAGCGGCAAAAATTTCCTTTTAAAATTGCCGCGGGGCTTCAATTAACCGCTCTACAGCTGATCAGCGGTTTTGGGATCGCTGTAGGGTGGGCGGCGGCCCGATTTGGCAATTTCCCTTAAAATTAGGTAATTGCTATTATTGTTGGTGGTATTGTGGTCTAGGGCCCCTTAAACAATCGTTGGTGGGATAGATCAAAAAAATCCCCCCCAAAAAAGACAGGAAAAAGAAAAAGGAAAAAAGTTCCCTTTTAGAATGGGGCTTTCAAAATGGCCGCCGCCAGGAGCGAAGCAAAGCCTGCAGCTTAGGAGGCTCTAGCAAAGCAAAACCGGCAGGCTACAATAGAAGGGGGGGAAAAAATTTAAAGGGGAAGTAACAATTTTAAGCTATAGAAATAAAAAGGTGGTCAAAAAGACTTACAATTCTGTGATATTGAACAGACCTGGGCTGTATAGCCAGATCTGTAGGAGATGTTTCTCTCAGGCCGACTGAGTCTAAACTGGGCATGAAAGGGGCGGAGCAAGGGGAGTGGTCAAAAGTTATGACTCAGCCAGCATCAGATCCGACTGATATAACCCTCATCTGGACAATGTCACACCCTCATCAAGGAAATTAATGATGGAACTTAAAAGATAAAGGGGAAACAGAGTATTACTCAACATGGGACTTATTGTATAAATGATTAGATAACAGGTGCAGAGATTAGAAACTTAATAACAAAAGAAATCCTTCGTCCTTCTTTTCATTCAACTAGACGGACCCAATTCCTGCAACCTGTCCTTCGTATGATTTAGCCTCAAAGCCCCCTAATCTTCTTTGTCGCTCTTCTCTATATTTCTTTCCAGGGCTATCAACATCTGGATGCATCCTAGAATTTATTTATTTTTTTCCTCACCTGGCCAGCACCAGCCTTCATAATCATTCCCATCCTTGGTCTTGACGTAGAAGTCCCGGGAGCGAATTTCATTGTGGATTCGGTAGCCGGTGTCAACTTTGATGTGTGGATCTACAATGCTCACCATCTGGAAGGTCAAGGACGAATAACATAGATTGGGGTGATGGCACTTAAGCGGTAGCATTAATATACCCATCTAGTTCAGAAGTGGGCAACTCTGGCTCTTTTATGACATGACACCCCACAGACAGCCCTGAGTTAGTAAGCCACACGACAAAACTCTTTGAAGATAAAGCTGGCAGCAACCCAGTGGCTAGCTGCCAATTCAGACTTTACTCACACAAAGCAAAGGTTAGACTGCCAGCATTCCGATAAAACAGTCAACAATACAAGGATTAGTCCAAATGCAGTCCGATAAAGCAGGCAAAGTCCAGTAACGCAGAGATCATGGTGTATTTCCAGTTTTTGCTCGTCACAAACTGAACCGGCCACCACACCCACATTTATACCCTGTGGGGTGTGGTCCAGTGACTCAGCTAATCTCTGGCACGCCTTCCCTTCTGCTGTGCACGCTTCTCCCTGCGCCTCTGTCGCGGGTCCAGCCAGCACTTATCTCCTTCGTCGCTGTCCACCTGTGGCTGCGGGGACATGCTTGGCTCTGGGCCTATCTCTTGGCCTTCGGTGTCCTCCGGAGGCATTGCCAGAGAGGAGGGTCCTGGAGAGGGAGGCCTTGCCAACTCCTCTCCCTCACTCTCAGACTCTGCATCTGTCGATAGCCCAGGCTCAGGCAACGGAGTTTAGGTTCTAGATCATGGCCGTGCCAGGACTATCCAAATTGTGGGGCCCTTGGTGCTCTCTGAGCTTGGTTGTTTCCAGGGGTGGGCTGCTGGGGGGTTTGCAGCTAAGATTCTATGCAGACTGGCCCCGCCCACCCCACTCCGCCCCTTCCAGGAGTCCTCACGCGGCCCGTTTTGGATGCAGGAAAGTCCAGGGTGCGCGCGGAGGCTCGGGGAGGGCGACAAAGGGCTCTATTGGAAGTTCGGGAAGGCTAGAAACGGGCCCATTTCCGGCTTCCAGAGCCTGGGGATGCCACTTTCGCCCACCCGGAGTCTCAAGAAAAGCCTCCGGAGCCTGGGGAGGTCAAAAACAACCTCCCACACACAGTAAACCAACTAGCCACGCCCACCATGGCCATGCCCACCCAGCCACCAGCCAGAGAACCCCTTGCTAAAAAGTTTGAAGCCCAATCCCTGGTTGCTTCCTTGCAAACGTCTCATGACCCAACTAAGCTACATCATCAGTGCCAAAAGGAATGGGATCTGCAGAGGAAGAGGAGGAATCAGAAAACAAGAGAGTTGGGTGTCTTCTAATTCAATTCCCCTATTCAAGCAGGAGATCCTATACCGTTTCAGAGAAGGCGGCTGCCTAATCTGTTCTTAAAATCCTCCAGCGATGGGAGCACCCACAATTTCAGAGGGAGAGGAGGAGGACTATGAGGTCCTTGTTGCTCTCTGAGCTTGGTGGTGTTCTTGCAGACGTTTCATGACCCAACTAGGTAACATCATCAGTGGTACAAGGAAGGTTTTATTTTTTTTTTTGACTGCAAACGCTCCTTCTAGCACTGATGAAGTTACCTAATTGGGTCATGAAACGTCTACAAAGTTTCATGCTCAGAGAGCACCAGGGAGCCCTCATTTCGACCCTGAGCTCCAAATATTTTCTTTTATTGGTTAAAACCTTAAAAAAATTCACACAAAACTAGCTAGCGGAGGAATCGGTGCATAAATCTGCTATTGTGTGGTTTTTATTTAGCTGAACTTCTACACGGGAGCTGCTTGTGACCATCTTCCCCCATTTCCCGGAACAGGCAATGATCCTTTGAGAGCATCTTAGCTAAAATAAGGGAGGTCGAATTCTTGGTCAAAGCCAGCTGGCTCTTCCTTACAGCATGGGGGTTATGGGGTACATGGGGGTTATGGGGTACATGGGGGTTATGGGGTACATGGGGGTTATGGGGTACATGTCGGGGGCTTTGCAGACCCCCCACATGTACGATTTTTAGGTATACACCCAGTCCAAAAACTACCTTAAAGGGATCATAAAGGGATCTAGTCAGTCCCATGCTCTCTGCCAGGATTTTTCCTTCCTGTATTTCCTTCCATCTGTTTTTTTTTTTTTTTTGAACCCGTGAGATCTCTCAAAAACGAAGCACCCCCTTATGGTCTGAGTCTGGATCCTTTTGCGATTTATTACACATTGAAAGCCTTTTGAACCCATTCCTCCATATTTTAATTAAGTCTTTCAATTAAACAGTTCAATTAATTGTTTGGATGAAGCAGGGGGTTGGACTAGAAGACCTCCAAGGTCCCTTTCCTATTATTCTATCTTCTAAGAGCTAAGCTCCCCTTCATGGGGCCTAAGACTGGATCCTTTTGTGATTCCTTGCACAGTGAAAACCCTTTTTTAACCCACTCGACTCAATTTAGCAGCCGTTCCTGGCCTAAGACTGGCTTTAGACCTGTAATAAATGGGCGTTGAAAGCCTTTTTTTAACCCACTCCTCAATTTAGCCTTCCTTCCGACCCAGAAACTGGATCCATTTTATGATCTGTTAGGCACTTAAAAGCCTTTTTCACCCACCCATCAGAGCAACTGGCTGATCCGTTCACCTATCTGCCCATCAAATATCATTTGCACCCATGTGCAAAAGGGTGGAAATAGGGCACCGCTCTTCAGCGAGAGGCAGAGAGCGCAGCCAGATCTCTGGAGCAAAGGACCCATCAGAGGATCCCTCTGCGTGCCAAGGAGCTTTCGATCTGTTTTTCGACCCATGAGATTCCTCCCAGGTGGGAGGTGCACCGTTCCTGGAGGTACTGCAATACCAGGCCGATGCTTGGAGTGGACGGAGCAAGCCCCTATTCCATCTCCCAGTTCCAAAAATCCATTTAATATGTAGTCCTCAAATAGAGGACATATCAGATATTAAACTGATAAGAACAGATACTACACTTGATCTTAGCCAAAAGGCCGAGAAGCGATACCGGAGCCAGGCAGACGGTGGCCGAGACTCCCATCCGGAGGCTCCTCCAGGTTTCGGGGAGCGCGACAGGGTGGCAAAGAGATCCCAGGGGATCAATTCTTCCCAGTTCTTTGTCAGGGCTGGACCGCAACAGCATCTCCAGTGGGGCGATTTGGGGGTGGAAATGGGGGCTTCTCTCCCCTCTGCGCGTTTCCCATCATGCCAGCTGGCTGTCCGGGTGGCGATTGGTGGATGATTTGCATAGAGTGAGTCACCCTTTCCGTCACTCTCCTCCCCTGTCATTCCTCAGCTGGCCGTGGGGGGCACTAGCACCCACCACCACCTGCAAAAGGGGCCAGGAGGGCAGAGATGGGCTGGGACTCCAAGCCATGGCATCTCCTGGACAGGACCCACCAGCTCAGGATGATGGGCCCAGATGTCCTCTCCCCGCACCTGTCCGGCAGCTGCGTTTAGGCATCACCCTGGAGCTTCAGTCCCGGACATCCATGCCACCTTCGTGGCTCAGAGGGGTCCTGAATTATGGAGTGGGGTGGTTGCAGTAGTATGTATTTGGGGAGGGAAGAGAAAGGAGGAAGGAAAAAAGGACAGAGAGAGAGAGAAAGAAAAATAAAGAGGGAGGAAGGGAGGGAAGGAAGGAAGGAAGGAAAGACAGGGAGGGAGGGAAGAAGGGATGGAAGAGGGAAGAATGAAAAAGGGAGGAACGGAGGAAGGGAGGAAAAAGAAGGGAGGGAGGAAAGTGGGAGGAAGGAAGGAAGAAAGGAAGGAAAAAGAAGGGAGGGGGGAGGAGAGGGAGGGAGGAAAGAAGGATGGAAGGAAGGAAAAGGGAGAAAAGAGAGGGAGGGAGGGTAGGAAGACGAAGAAAGGAAGGAAGAAAAAAGGAAAGAAAAAGAAAAAGAGAGGAAGGAGGAGGGAGGAAGGGAGGAAAGACAGAAGGAGAGAAGAAAAGATAGGAAGGAAGAAGGAAGGTGGGAGGGAGGAAAGACAGAAGGAGGGAAGAAAAGATGGGAAGGAAGAAGGGAGGGAGAGGACGAGGAAGGAAGGAAGGAAGGAAAGACAGGGAGGGAGGGAGGAAGGGATGGAAGAGGGAAGAATGAAAAAGGGAGGGACGGAGGAAGGGAGGAAAAAGAAGGGAGGGAGGAAAGTGGGAGGAAGGAAGGAAGAAAGGAAGGAAAAAGAAGGAGGGAGGAAAGAAGGATGGAAGGAAGGAAGGAAAAGGGAGAAAAGAGAGAGGGAGGAAGGGTAAGAAGACGAAGAAAGGAAGGAAGGAAAAAGGAAGGAAAGATGGAGAGAGGAAAGAGGGAGGGAGGGAAGAAAAGATGGGAAGGAAGAAGGGAGGGAGAGGAAGAGGAAGGAAGGAAGGAAGGAAGGAGGGAAGGAAGGACAGGGAGGGAGGGAGGAAGGGATGGAAGAGGGAAGAATGAAAAAGGGAGGGACGGAGGAAGGGAGGAAAAAGAAGGGAGGGAGGAAAGTGGGAGGAAGGAAGGAAGAAGGGAAGGAAAAAGAAGGAGGGAGGAAAGAAGGATGGAAGGAAGGAAGGAAAAGGGAGAAAAGAGAGAGGGAGGAAGGGTAAGAAGACGAAGAAAGGAAGGAAGGAAAAAGGAAGGAAAAAGAGAGGAAGGAAAGATGGAGAGAGGAAAGAGGGAGGGAGGGAAGAAACGATGGGAAGGAAGAAGGGAGGGAGAGGAAGAGGAAGGAAGGAAGGAAGGAAAGACAGGGAGGGAGGGAGGAAGGGATGGAAGAGGGAAGAATGAAAAAGGGAGGGACGGAGGAAGGGAGGAAAAAGAAGGGAGGGAGGAAAGTGGGAGGAAGGAAGGAAGAAAGGAAGGAAAAAGAAGGAGGGAGGAAAGAAGGATGGAAGGAAGGAAGGAAAAGGAGAAAAGAGAGAGGAAGGAAGGGTAAGAAGGCGAAGAAAGGAAGGAAGGAAAAGAGAAGAAGGAAAGATGGAGGAAAGAGGGAGGGAGGGAAGAAAAGATGGGAAGGAAGGAAAGAGGGAGGGAGGAAGGAAAGAAGGAAAGACAAGAGGGTGGGGAGGAGGAAGGAAGGAAGGTTCTAGGAAATACACTGGGTTAATTTGCCGTCCATTCCAAGATTCCGAATGCTGGGCTTAATTGTGGTCGTAAGTCGGGGACTATCTGCACTGGAACTGCTTTGAGCAAACTTATTTATCCGATTTTTGGCACGATCAGACTTGTCCTAAAACATGGCGTTGTTCCTCTCACTTCAGTCCACCTCGCAAGGTTGTTGTTGTTGTTGTGGGGATAATAGGAAGGAGGTTATTTGTAAAAGTAAAGGATGCGTTCGCCCATCAGAGCATCAGGCTCCCCGTTCATCTCATTTGCACCCGTGTGCAAAAGGATGCAAAGAGGGCACCACTCTTAGTTTTAATTAGTTAATTAATTAGAATTCATTGTCTGAATGAAGCAGGGGGTTGGACTAGAAGACCTCCAAGGGTCCCTTTCCTATTATTCTATCTTCTAAGAGCTAAGCTCCCCTTCATGGGGCCTAAGACTGGATCCTTTTGTGATTTATTACACATTGAAAGCCTGTTTAATCCACTCCTCAATTTAGCACCCCTTCCTGGCCTATGACTCAGATCCTTTTGTGATTTATTACCGGTACATATTTAAAGCCTTTTTAACCCACTTCTCAATTAATATTTTAATTAAGTCTTTCAATTAATTGTCTGAATGAAGCAGGGGGTTGGACTAGAAGACCTCCAAGGGTCCCTTTCCTATTATTCTATCTTCTAAGAGCTAAACTCCCCTTCATGGGGCCTAAGACTGGATCCTTTTGTGATTTCTTGCACAGTGAAAACCCTTTTTTAACCCACTCGACTCAATTTAGCAGCCGTTCCTGGCCTAAGACTGGCTTTCAACCTGTAATAAATGGGCGTTGAAAGCCATGTTTTAAGCCACTCCTCAATTTAGCCTTCCTTCCGACCCAGAAACTGGATCCATTTTATGACCTGTTAGGCAGGTAGGAGTGTTTTTCACCCGTGCAGAGTAACTGGCTCACCGTTCACCTATCTGCCCATCAAATATCATTTGCACTCATGTGCAAAAGGGTGGAAATAGGGCACCGCTCTTAAGTGAGAGGCAGAGAGCGCAGCCAGATCTCTGGAGCAAAGGACCCATCAGAGGATCCCTCTGCATGCGCAAGGAGCTTTCGATCTGTTTTTCGACCCGTGAGATTCCTCCCAGGTGGGAGGTGCACCGTTCCTGGAGGTACTGCAATACCAGGCCAGGCCGATGCTTGGAGTGGACGGAGCAAGCCCCTATTCCATCTCCCAGTTCCAAAAATCCATTTTAATATGTAGTCCTCAAATAGAGGACATATCAGATATTAAACTGATAAGAACAGATACTACACTTGATCTTAGCCAAAAGGCCGAGAAGCGATACCGGAACCAGGTGGACGGGGCCCGAGACTCCCATCCGGAGGCTCCTCCAGATTTCGGGGAGCGCGACAGGGTGGCAAAGAGATCCCAGGGGATCAATTCTTCCCAGCGTTCTTGTCAGGGCTGGATCGCAACAGCATCTCCCGTGGGGCGATTTGGGGGTGAAAATGGGGTTTTTTTCTCCCCTCTGCGCGTTTCCCCATCATGCCAGCTGGCTGTCCGGGTGGCGATTGGTGGATGATTTGCATAGAGTGAGTCACCCTTTCCGTCACTCTCCTCCCCTGTCATTCCTCAGCTGGCCGAGGGGGGCACTAGCATGATCATGATCTATTCTAACCCAACAGCACTGATGAAGTTACCTAGTTCAGTTGAGTCTTGTCATCTGCACCTCTATCACTGTCCGGTTTGGCTCTGCAACCCAACAAGACAGACACGGACTTCGGAGGATCATTAGAACTGCAGAAGAAAAACCATGGCTACCAACCTGCCTTCCATGGAGGACCTGTATACCGCACAAGTCAAAAAAGAGGGCTGGGAAAATATCTACAGACCCCTCGCATCCTGGACATCAACTCTTTCAACTTTTACCCTCAAAATGACGCCATAGGGCACTGCACACCAGAACAACTAGACACAAGGACAGTTTTTTCCTCCTGAACGCCATCACTCTGCTCAACAGAGTAATTCCCTCAACACTGTCAAACTATTAACTACTAAATCTGCATTACTATTATTCTTCTCTTCCTTCCTAGTATCTGATCTCTTCCCACTTGTATGACTGTAACCTTGATGCTGGTATCCTTAATTATATTGACTGTTTCCTAATATGATTCGATTGCTTATTTGTACCCTATGACTATCATTAAGTGTTGTCCCTTATGATTCTTGACGAATGTATCTTTTCTTTTTATGTACACTGAGAGCGTATGCACCAAAGACAACATTCCTTGTGTGTCCAATCACACTTGGCCAATAAAGAATTCTATTCTATTCTATTCTATTCTATTCTATTCTATTCTATTCTATTCTATTCTATTCTATTCTAATCCTATCCTATATTCTATTCTATTTTCTAGTCTATTCTATTTTCTAGTCTATTCTATTCTCTATTCCTATTCCTATTCTATTCTATCCTATCCTATATTCTATTCTCTATTCTATTCTATTCTATTTTCTATTCTATTATTCTATTCTATCCTATTATTCTATTCTATTCTATATTCTATTCTATTCTATTCTATTTTCTATTCTATTTATTTTCTATTCTATTTATTTCTATTCTATATTCCTATTCTATTCTATTCCTATTCTATTCTATTCTATTCTATTCTATTCTATTCTATTCTATTCTATCCTATCCTATCCTATCCTATCCTATCCTATCCTATCCTATCCTATCCTATCCTTTTCTATTTCTATTTCTATTTCTATTTCTATTCTGGTCATGAAATGTCTCCAAGAAAACCACCAACCTCAGAGAGCACCAAGGAGGCCACTGTTATTGTTGTTGTTGTCCTCCTCCTCCTCATCTTCCTCCTTATCTTCCTCTTCCTCCTCTCCACAAATCCCACTCTCTTCTAGTCTTGATAATATTCCCTGGTTGGGTCTTGAAACGTCTGCATGAACACCACCAAAGCTCAGAGACCACCAAGGACCCCACAGTTCTCCTCTTCCTCCTCTCCACAATCCCCACTCCCTTCTAGCACTGATGATGTTCCCTAGTTGGGTCATGAAACGTCTGTAAGAGAACAAGCCAGCACAGAGAGCACCACGGACCCCATAATTCTCCTCCTTCCTCCTTCCCTCTTCTAGCACTGATGATGTTACTTAGTTGGGTCATGAAACGTCTGTAAGAAAATAACCAGAGAGCCCCAAGGACCCCACAATTTTCCTCCTTCCTCCTACTACCACTGATGATATTACTTAGTTGGGTCATGAAACATCTCCAAGAAAATAACCAAGTTCACAGAGCACCAAGCATCCCCCACAATTCTCCTCCTTCCTCCTACTAGCACTGATGATGTTACTTAGTTGGGTCATGAAACATCTCCAAGAAAGCAACCAAGCTCAAGAGAGCATCATAGACCCCGCAGTTGTCCTCCTCCTCCTCCTCTCCACTATTCCCACTCCCTTCTTAACACTGATGACGTTCCCTAGTTGGGTCGTGAAACGTTTGCAAGAAAACCACCCAGCTCAGGAGAGCGCCAAAGAACCCCACGGTCCAACAGTCCCGAGTTACGAAACCGTCTCTTCTACTTGCACCCAAGTCGCAGGCCGACGACGAGGCCTTCAGAAACTGCCCCAAACTCCGCCAGGAAGATTCAAAGGGCGGCGGTTTTTGTTCCTTCTTACCTTCCTCCTCTTGGCGGCCAGCCGCTGAAGCATCTCCCGCGGGTGGGCGAACTTGTTGGGGTCCCAGGTGAAGTAACGCTTGCCGTCGGTGTGTTCGATGTCCAGCCAGATGACGTCGTAGGGGATGTCGTGCTCGTCGAAGCCGTTGTCCACGGCGGCCACGTCTTCCTCGTCGTTGTAGTTCCAGCGGCTCTGGTGATAGGACAGGGCGAAGAGCGGAGGCAGAGCCTGGGTGCCTGGAGAAGGGGAAAACAGGCAGACGATAAGGAGCTGCCGCCGTGTTCACACGGAGGGAAGGCCATCGCCTTGTACAGGAAGTCCTCGGCTTACAACAGCTCGTTGGGTGACCGTCCGAAGTTACGGAGGCGCGGGGAAAAGTCGTTAAAGAATTTGCAGCAATCCAACCAGTACACGAGTGAATAGTTCAGCAGGATTCGTGTATAAAAGAAACTTCTTTATATACTGTAACCTAAAACATGGTGCATGTATACAATAACCATGCAGCAGAAGCCGGAACCAGAACTCAGAATCCAGAAGCACAGAATTTATATAATCACAGAAGCAATATATCTCTCTATCTCTATCCATCCATCCATCCATCTATCATAACTTGAAACCGTCACTAAATGAATCTTTGTGAGTCAAGGGCTATCTATACTCTTTTTTTCTTTCCCCTTCAAATATTTTTATTCAACATTTTTAACCTTTAAAATCACAATTACATTATTACAGGTTTCCGTTATCGGAATTTTTTTCTCAATTTCAACATCCATAGGCCTATTGTTTTTTACATCTACGTTCTTATTTCATAGTTACTTATTTGTATAATATATACAATATTTGCGTGTCTACTGCACTCTAAATATATATTTCGTTATCTACACTCTTTTTTTTTTTTTTTAATTTGATTTATATGCCGACCTTCTCCGGAGACTCAGGGCGGCTTACAATGCGTTAAGCAATAGCCTTCATACTTTTGTATATTTTATACAAAGTCAGCTTATTGCCCCCACAAACTGGGTCCTCATTTCACCTACCTTAGAAAGGATGGAAGGCTGAGTCAACCTTGAGCCTTGGAGAGATTCGAACCAGCAGAAATTGCAGGCAGCTGTGTTAATAACAGGGTGCACTAAACCACTGTACTATCAAGGCTCTTAATCGCTGCTCTTAATTTCCTCGTTCCTTGAATGGTTTCCGAACTAGATTCCTTCATCCGAAGACGAGGAAGCTACTCGGTTTTGCTAAAACCTTGATAGCAGAATTCCCAGAATTCTTGTCCTTCGCCCTCGAGATCGCCCCGATTCCCACCCAGCTCTCACCTGTGAGGGATGCGTACTGCTTGAAAATGTCCGCGGGTGAAGGTCCCAACAGAAGGAAGACGTCTATGATCCCGCTTTCCGACATCCAGCGAACGTCTGTCTGGGGCGTCTCGCCTCCGCCTTGTATATAATCTAGCATCTTCCCAAACATGGTCTGCAGGAGAAGATGGGCAGGGAATACTTCGGGGTTAGTGTTTCTCAACCTTAGCAAATTTAAGACGCCTGAACTTCAATTCCCAGAATTCCCCAGCCAGCTAGGTTACTGTGAATCGGGGTATCCAAACTTGGCAACTTCAACTCCCAGAATTCCCCAGCTGTTGTGGCCCGCCAGCGGCCAGCAGAGCTGGCAGCAGATTCGGACAGTGAGGAGGTTGGGGAGGAACATGGGCCGGTCCTGGAGTCTGGGGAAGGCTCTGCGTCGGAGGCAGAGAGGGGGCCAAAGCCGTCTGACAGTTATCAGCTGCCTTTGGAGTTGGATATCAGTGAGGCAGGTGAACAGCTGGAGCCTGTTTCCAGATGAAGGGAACAGCTAAAGAATGAGGGTCGACTCAGGAGTAAAGCCACAGGTGGATGATGAATGGCCCCTCCCAGAGGGAATAAAAGAGGAGCGAAAGGGGAGGGGGTGGGAGTTTGCAGGAGACAAAGTAGTTCATTACCGCATTCTAATCAGCTGTTTCCAAATTGGCAACTTTAACTCCCAGAATTCCCCAGCCAGCTAGATTACTATAAATCAGAGGTTTCTAAATTGGCAATTTTAAGACTTTGGGACTTCAACTCCCAGAATTCCCCAGCCAGCCAGGCGTCCACCAGTCTTAAAGCTGCCAAATTTGGAGACCCTTTAGGTAAATGACTAAGGAAAACTCCTAAAAGGTAACCCTCGAGTTAACGACCATTCGTTAGCGGCCGTTCAAAATTACAAAAACCCTGAAAAAAAGGGAACTTATGACCCTTTTTCAGACTGACGACTACAGGTAGTCCTCGAATCACCGCAGTTCGTTTAGTGACCGCTGAAAGTTACAACGGCACTTGCAAAAGTGACTTATGACGGTTTTCCGTATGACCATTGCAGCATCCCCGTGTGATCAAAAAAATCAGGTGCTTGGCAACTGACTCGTATTTATGACCGTCACAGCATCCCGGGCTCACGTCATCTCCTTTTTGCGACCTTCTGACGAGCAAAAGTCAAGGGGGAAGCTGGATTTGCTTTACGACCGTGTGACTAACTTAAAAACTGCGGCGGTTCTCTTAACAATGGTGGCAAGAAGAGCCGAAAATGGGTGAAAATTCACTGAACAAATGTCTCGCTTAACAGTAGACATTTTGGGCTCAATTGCAGTCGTTAAGTCGAGGACCAATCAATGATTTTTTTAAAAAAATAAAAAAAAACCCAGATTTTTTTGATTTAAATCGGATTTTTTGATTTAAATCGGATTTTTTTGATTTTTATCGAATTTATTTTAATAAAAAACTTTTGGGGTACAAATCTATCGTAAGATAGTTTTCTCTTTAAGATACATAAATAATTTAGTTTATTCAGCATGAAATGGAGCTTAGTTATGTAGCAGGAGGCTGTATATTCTGCAACACTGGGCTATCGGTGAGTCAACAGTGGGTCAAAGGAGTAGCAGAGATGACAGTTGCTCTTGAAAAATTACGATTTAAATCGAGTTGATTTGAATCAAGCCTTTTTACTAGTGATTTAAATCATGGTTTAAATTGTGATTTAAATCAACTCCATTTAAATCAAATCCACCCTGTCGAGGACGACCTGCGTAACGCAGCAGCGAAGGCCACACCGCTTACCTTGCCAGCTGTGTTGGAGGTGATGTCCACCCAGGTCTCGGCCGCGTTGAGCCAAAAGATGCCAAGGGTGCGTTGGGCGCTGTGAGCTAACAACACCGGGACTGACCCGTAGAGAGCCATCGGATTGTAGAGTTCGTATTGGAAGACGTCCAAGTTATAGAGGCGATACGGATCCCCACCCCTGCCAGATGTGATCATTAGAACAGGGGGAAAAAAAAATTGCCTCAAGAATTTATATTTAGAATAGAATCGAATCACAGAGTTGGAAGGGATCCCTGGAGGCTTTCTAGTCCAACCCTATGGGGGGCGACATGGCGCTCCCATGTGACACCTTGCCTGCGCGAGCTGCACTGGCTTCCGGTGGTCTTCCGGGTGCGCTTCAAGGTATTGGTTCTCACCTTTAAAGCGCTCCATGGCTTAGGGCCCGGTTATTTACGAGACCACCTTCTGCCACCAATAACCTCCCACCGGCCAACTCGGTCCCACAGAGAGGGCCTCCTTAGGGTGCCGTCGGTCAAGCAATGTCGACTGACGACCCCCAGGGGGAAGAGCCTTCTCTGTGGGGGCACCCGCCCTCTGGAACGAGCTACCCCCAGGAATACGACTGATCCCGGACCTCCGGACCTTCCGTCGAGCTTTGAAGGCCTTCCTATTTCGCCAAGCTGGGCTGGCTTGAAATTTTTAATGGGTTATTTTAAGGGGAATGGGTTTTAATTTTGGGGAAGCCGATTTCGATTTAATTCTGCTTTTAAATTATTTTAAATTTTATATTGTATGTATTTTTAATTTTGGCTGTTCACCGCCCTGAGTCCTTCGGGAGAAGGGCGGTATACAAATTTAAATAATTAATAAATAAATAATAAATAAATAAACAAACAAACAAACAAACAAACAAACAAACCCCCAGCTTAGGCAGGAAACCCTAGACCCAGGATGACTAACCTTTTTGCCGTCACGTGCCAACAGTGGGCGGGGGGGGGTTTTCACTGGCATGCATGCCCACCCCCATAATTCAATGCCCTCCCCCGGCGTACGCATGCACGACCCCCGTGTGCTCCTCCCACTTTCGGCACGCGATGGCACAGTGGGCCCGGTAGGCCCAGGTTTTTTTGCTCTCCCTCAGGCTCCAGAGGCTTTTTGGGAGGGCGAAAACGGCCTTGCCCACCCCGCACCGGAGGCCGGAAACAGCTTGTTTCCTGACTTCCGGTGGGCCCGGAAGGCCCGAAAATCAGCTGGCCAGCGCGCACAAACCATAGGTTCGCCCTCACGGCCCTAGACCATTTCAGACAAGTGGTTATCCCGTCTCTTCTTAAAAACTTCCAGTGTTGGAGCATTCTAATAAATAACGTTCTAATTTTGAGTATATACAAAGAATTTTAAAATCTACTTTCAACTTGGCATGATAGAGAACCTCCTACGTTGCTCTTTTGATCTCATTGCAGGAATCGATCTTCAGGATGATGGGGGGATGGGGGGGGGGCCTGTCAGGCCTGGATTTTCGGGGCTGGCAAATTCAATTCTGTGGGAAACTGGGAAGGGGTGGGGATTGTATGGAGCTGGGGGAATATGTAGCCAAAATAACATTCTTTTCCCTGAGAGTCAAGGCCACTCTGCCCCGAACCTGGAGAGGGTGTGACTGGGAGGCATCTCCAGTTGGGACGGTGCATTGATTGGACCATGTGATGGACATGTAGGTGTTGAGGGAAGGGACTTGAACTTTCCTTTGGGTGGGGAAATCCTGGAAGCTTCCAGGTTCAGGTTTTCCCAGATGTGCCAATATAATCTCTCTAATAAAATGGAGCTTTGAGGAACTTCTTAGTTTTCTTTTGTTGGGGATGTTGGAACCTTGACACTCTGGACATCCCAATACCATCTAAGCCCCATCATCTTTCCAGTTCCACCAGAAGACACAGCCCCTTGCCAGCGCCTCCAAACTTACTCAGTGGTTCGAAGACGGAGATTATCTGCGTGTTCTGGGATGCCGTACACATTCTCCACTCCCGGGAACGAGAAATCGAGCCCAACCGACGTTGGCCCTGTAGACAGGAGGAGAGGAGAAGGAAAAGGCCTGTGAGGTCACTCTTGAAAGGTCAAAACCCGTTCCGTCGTCTGATTTGAAGTGATAAACCACTTGATAAAACTGTGGGTAGCCAGCGGGCCTCGGGCCAGAATGTGAAACTTAGAAGCCGGTTTGTGGAATTCCGGTTAAGCACTCCGAGGTTTGGTGTTCTGTGGGAAGTGAGGCATCGCAAAGCGGAATTTTATTTTGGGGAAACTATCGAAAAGGGATAATTCAGGAGGGAGGGAAGGAAGGAAGGGAAGGAGGGATGGATGGATGGAAAGGAGAGAGGGGAGGAAAGGAGGGAGGGAAGGAAGGATGGATGGAAAGGAGAGAGAGGAGGAAAGGAGGGAGGGAGGAAAGGAGGGAAGGAAGGAGGGAGGGAGAGATGGATGGAAAGGAGAGAGGGGAGGAAAGGAGGGAAGGGAGGAAGGAGGAAGGAAGAAAGAAAGGAAGGAGGGAGATGGATGGAAAGGAGAGAGAGGAGGGAAGGAGGGATGGATGGAAAGGAGAGAGGGGAGGAAAGGAGGGAGGGAGGGAGGGAGGAGAGGAGGGAAGGAAGGAGGGAGGGAGAGATGGATTGAAAGGAGAGAGGGGAGGAAAGGAGGGAAGGAAGGAAGGAAGGAGGGAGGAAGGAAGAAAGAAAGGAAGGAGGGAGAGATGGATGGAAAGGAGAGAGGGGAGGAAAGGAGGGAGGGAGGATGGATGGAGGGAGGAAAGGAAGGAAGGAAGGACGGAGGGAGGGAGGGAGGAAGAAAGAAGGAGGGAGGAGAGATGGATGGAAAGGAGAGAGGAGAGGAAAGGAGGGAGGGAGGAGGGAGGGAAGGAGGAAAGGAAGGGAGGGAGGGAGGAAGAAAGAAAGGAAGGAGGGAGGGAGAGATGGATGGAAAGGAGGGAAAGAACGGAAGGAGGGAGGAAGGAAGGAGGGAGGGATGAGATGGAAAAGAGAAGGGAGGGGGAGGAGGAAGGAAGGAAGGAAAGGAGGGAGGAAGAAAGGAAAGAAGGGAGGAAGTAAGGGAGAGAGTGGAGGAAGGAAGGCAGGCAGGTAGGCTAATCAGGGCTTAATCAGGCCACAGGATACCATCAAAATAATGGTAGCTGTAGCAGTGCAGAAAAGGAACATAAAAGCCTCCGCTGACTGGGGAATTCTGGGAGTTGAAGTCCACGCCTCTGAAAGCTCCCAAACAATGAATTTTTTTAAAAAAACACCACATATTCATTGTATTGGGAAAGACTGATTCCAAGGAGGGTTTTGCCCATTCATAATTTCCTGCTTTCCACATTGCAAAAGGGGAGGACGGGAGGGGGGAGGGAAGATGATACAGCTAAACGAAGCTTTAAAAATTACGACACTCTTTTATTACCGTTGGGTTTTTTTATCCGTGTGGGTCTTAAAAGTTTCTTCCCAGGATCCCAGATCCTTCTGCCTTTTGGGAGGCATCCTCACTGGGGGGGGATAAAAAATTGAAAAAGGTTGGCACGATCCAACAACGGCGCTATAAAGTATAAATATAATAATAATTTTTAAAGGCAACTTAAAAGTGAGGTGTGGCTATTTTAAGGCTGGAGCTAATTTGTTAGCCAAGCGTCTTGAATTTTGATCACGGGAAGCGCAAGCTGCAGTTAAGTGTGGAAAAACTCAAGTCACTTTTTTTTTGGGTGCTGTTGTAATTTCAAACGGTCGCTAAAAGAAACTGTTGTAAGTCAAGGACTATCTGTGTCGTGTTTGTCTTCTCCTCCTTTTCTTTTTTCTCTTTCTCCTTATCTCTTTCTCCTTGATCACTTCCTTCCTTTCTTTTTCTTCTTCTCTTCTCCCTCCTTCTCTCCATTCCTCTTTCTCCTCCCTTCCTCCTCCTCCTTTTCCCTTCTCTCTCTCTCTGTTGCTGCTGCTTCCCATCCATCACCTCCTCCTCCTCCTCCTCCTTCTCTTTTCCTTCTGTCTCTCTCTGTTGCTGGCCTCCCATCCATCACCTCTTCCTCCTCCTCCTCCTCCTCTTTTCTTCTCTCTCTCTCTCTGTTGCTGGCCTCCCATCCATCACCTCTTCCTCCTCCTCCTCTTTTCCTTCTCTCTCTCTCTGTTGCTGGCTCCCATCCATCGCCTCTTCCTCCTCCTCCTCCTCTTTTCCTTCTCTCTCTCTCTCTGTTGCTGGCCTCCCATCCATCACCTCTTCCTCCTCCTCTTTTCCTTCTCTCTCTCTCTGTTGCTGGCCTCCCATCCATCACCTCTTTCCTCCTCCTCCTCTTTTCCTTCTCTCTCTCTCTGTTGCTGGCTTCCCATCCATCACCTCTTCCTCCTCCTCCTCCTTCTCTTCTCCTTTTCTCTCTCTCTGTTGCTGGCCTCCCATCCATCTCCTCTTCCTCCTCCTCCTCCTCTTTTTCTTCTCTCTCTCTCTCTGTTGCTGGCCTCCCATCCATCACCTCTTCTTCCTCCTCCTCCTCTCTTTCCTCTCTCTCTCTCTGTTGCTGGCCTCCCATCCATCACCTCTTCCTCCTCCTCCTCTTTTCCTTCTCTCTCTCTCTCTGTTGCTGGCCTCCCATCCATCTCCTCTTCCTCCTCCTCCTCTTTTCCTTCTCTCTCTCTCTCTCTGTTGCTGGCCTCCCATCCATCTCCTCCTCCTCCTCCTCCTCCTCTTTTCCTTCTCTCTCTCTCTGTTGCTGGCCTCCCATCCATCTCCTCTTCCTCCTCCTCCTCTTTTCCTTCTCTCTCTCTCTGTTGCTGGCCTCCCATCCATCTCCTCTTCCTCCTCCTCCTCCTCCTCTTTCCTCTCTCTCTCTCTGTTGCTGGCCTCCCATCCATCACCTCTTCCTCCTCCTCCTCCTCCTCTTTTTCTTCTCTCTCTCTCTCTGTTGCTGGCCTCCCATCCATCTCCTCTTCCTCCTCCTCCTCCTTTTTTCCTTCTCCTTCTCTTTTCCTTCGGTTGTGGCCCACCAGCGGCCAGGAACTTGGGGAGGGACATGGGCCAGTTCTGGGGAAGGCTCTGATGAGGGCTCTGCGTCGGAGGCAGAGAGGGGGCCAAGGCCGTCTGACGGTTGTCAGCTGCCTTCAGAGTCGGACATCAGTGGGGCAGAAGAATAGCTGGAGCCTGTTCCCAATGTGTGCATGCATGCGCAGAGCTGCCAGAAGGGAAAAGCTAAAGAACAAGGGGCGACTCAGGAGTAAAGCCACAGGTGGACGGTGAATGGCCCCTCCCAGAGGGAATAAAAGAGGAGCGAAAGGGGAGTGGAGTTTGCAGGAGACAATTAGTCCGCTTAATTGGTTCGTGACTCCCAGACACTCCTTGCCAAGTTTTGAAGATATCGGGCCTGGCAGCTCTCCAAGCCAGATAAAGGTCTGTAAATTCTGTAAATTCTCCCTTGAAAGACTTTGCTGGGTGTGAATGAGAGGAATTCACAGTCACTTAATAAAAAGGGTTTTTTGTCGGGACAAGGAGTCTGCTGCGTAGTTTTGGGAAGCCTACGTCAGAATGCTTTCTCTCCCTCTGTTGCTGGCCTCCCTTCCATCTCCTCTTCCTCCTCCTCTTCCGCCCCCCCCAACTCTCTATTGCTGGCATGGATTTACACCAAAGCCCCCCCCCCCCAACCTCTTCCTCTCCTGAATTCAGTTTTTGCATTCACCTGCTCGGTTTTCTCAGCAGATTCCTCTTCCGAAGGCAAAGCCGGATTAGCAGTGTCGTCAGGTTCTCCCCCCGCTTCCGACTCGGGTTCCTTCGCCGGCGTTCTGGAAGGGGAGGAAAAAATTTAAAAAAGAGTTTGGGAAAAGAGGAAGCTCAGTCTAAAGACCCTCCGTGTTTGCTGTCCAGGAACAGCCAAACGCAAAAGCTCATCCAGTGCAAAAGGAGGATTTCGCGCGTGCACGGAGGCGCGCACGTACGTACACCCTGGTGCAAAACCATGGCAATATTGATCAATAGAAACGCACACGCTGTTTTGCAGCCCTGCTTAAGTTAGTAGGGATCTGGGGATGGGGGTGGGGGTGGGGTAAGAGCTAGCCAAGGGGCAGAGAACGGGGTGAAACTAATTACAGGTAGTCCTCGTCTTACAACTTTTAGTCATCATCATCATCTTTTAACAACCCCGTAATCCCTTGCAGGGTGGAGTCTGGGCAACTGAATGGAGCTAGCAGAGTGTTTTTTTAATGGCCGGATGCCTTTCCTATTGCCAGGGCGGAGTTTTGTCCAGCAGCTAATATTCTCAGTGTGCCCAGAGAGAGAAATATCTGCTTTTACCTAGGATCGAACTCACAGCCTCCTGACTGTGAGGCGAGAGCTCCACCTCTAGGCCACCACGACTCTACAACAGTTCATTTAGTGACTGTTCTAAGTTACGACAGCACTGGGGGGGGGAAAGAGACGTAGGACTTAAGTTTTTCACACACTCATGGCCATCGCGGAGCGACCAAAATTCAGGCGCTTGGACGTGACTTGTATTTTAAGACGGTCGCGATATCCCAGGGGCGACGTGATCCCCTTTCACTTAACGACTGTGTTAAGTATCTTAACACGTGCAAGGATTCCTTTAGCGACAGTGGCAAGGAATGTCATAAAACGGGGCAAACTCGCTTCACCAGGCAACGGAAATGATGGGCTTAATTGTAGCCGTAAGTCGAGGACTACCTGTATTGGTGACAGAACTGGGCCGTGCATTTTTCAAACCTCTCCCTTCTGATTCTTCGACCCAAGGATGGCAATCTTTGTCTTCCGCTCACCGCAGAGATCTCCTCGGTGTTTCTAACTAGCTAACCTTAAGTCCCACAGGTGTTTTTTTTCAAGAGGAAAATGGACTTTCTGGTTTTATTTTCTTTGAAGACCTCCAAGTGGCCTCTCTAAAAAGGATGCAAAAAAAAATGACCGGCAGTCTGCAAGGAATATCAATCCTTCCGTTCACCACCATTCAGCCAGAGCTGAAGAAGCTTCTTGGGAGGAGAAGCAAAACGTCTTCAAAAAAGAAAAACACAAAAAGTCCAGTTGCCTCTTGAAAAAAAAAAAAAAAAAAATCTGGAAGACTGAAGATCTCCAGCGACATTTAGCTACCCCAAGGCTTCCCCAATCCGCGTCTCCTTAAACAAAGGCAGTTAATATTTCAAGATTTCACCCAGCCATCAGGAGGGAAGGTGTTCCAGGGTCCAGAAGACGGACATAGAAAGAATCCAGTTCCCTATCAAGGGATCCGATTCCACACACAGGAAATCAAGGAAAAAATGGCTGGTGACTTTTCAGAAGAGAGGAAAGAATATCCAAATGAGTCACAAAGGACCGTATTTTTCAGACTCTAAGACGCACTTTTTTGTCTCCCAAAAGGGGGTGAAAACGTCTGGGCGTCTTATAGACTGAATATTGCCGAAGCCCCATTCGCCCGCTAGCCGTTTTCTGGCCTCTGTATGCCCCGTTTTTTCCAAGAAAATGGGCTGAAAAAAGCCTCGAAAACGGGTCAAAGAAAGCCTTGAAAACGGGGCGAAAAAAGCCTCAAAAACAGCCGAAAAAAGCATCGAAAACAGGCCAAAAAAAGCCTCCAAAACGGGCCGAAAAAAGCCTCAAAACGGGCCAAAAAAACCTCCAAACGGGCCGAAAAAAGCCTCAAAAACGGGTTGAAGAAAGCCTCAAAAACGTGCTGAAAAAAAGCCTCGAAAACGGGCTGAAAAAAGCCTCGAAACCAGTTCGAAAAAAGCCTCAAAAATGGGCTGAAGAAAGCCTTAAAAACGAGTCCCCAAAAAAAGCCCTGAAAACAGGCAAAAAAAAAAAAAAAAAAAAGGCTGGAAAAGGGACCCCCCTCCAAAAAAGGGGGGTGAAAATGGGGGCACAGAACCCCAAAACTTTTTTTGTTGTTCTTTTCCTCTTCTAAATTTAGGCATATCTTATAGTCAGGTGCGAAAGTCCAAAAAATAGTCCGAAAAATACAATAATTAGAACCCAGAAATACCATGGTTTGGGGTTGTTGTTTTTTTCTCCCTCCTAAGAGCTGGCAATGGCTTTTTAGCTGCTAAGGTGCTAGTCCTCAAGAACAGTGAAACAATGATATGATATATATATATATATATATATATATGTATTGTATGTATGTATGTATATGTATGTATATATGATTATTTGTTTTTCCTCTAGCCAGGTTTTCCCTACGTAACCAAGGTTTTTCTGCAGCCCCTTGGTTACGTAGGGAAAACCTAGCTAGAGGAAAAACACACATAAACCCTACGAAGAAGTAAGAAAATTATATATACATACATACATACATACATACATACATACATACGTACATACATACATGTTTTTCTTTTAGCCAGGTTTTTCCTACGTAACCAAGATTTTTCTACAGCCCTAGCTCAGTGGAGTCACATCCACTCGATTCTGGGCTTTTTTTTTTTCTTCTGGCAGCCAGTAGGCCCTATGCTGCCCTATGCTGCTTAGTGAGAGACTTATATAGATCTATTTCTGGCTCGTTTGCCATCATCAGTAAGCCACACCCACATCTCATGTATCCTCCCTGTAAAGGTACAGTATCTATTTTCTTACTTTTCGTAGGTTTTATGTGTGTTTTTCTTTTAGCCAGGTTTTTCCTACGTAACCAAGATTTTGCTACAGCCCTTCACCCACATCTCATGTATCCTCCCTGTAAAGGTACAATATCTATTGGGTGGGTGTGGCTTACTGATGATGGCTAACGAGCCAGAAATAGATCTATATAAGTCTCTCACTAAGCAGCCTAGGGCAGCATAGGGCCTGCTGGCTGCCAGAAGAAAAAAAAAGCCCAGAATCGAGTGGATGTGACTCCACTGAGCTAGGGCTGTAGAAAAATCTTGGTTACGTAGGAAAAACCTGGCTAAAAGAAAAACACACATAAAACCTACGATAAGTAAGATAGAGATAGATAGATAGATAGATATAGATATAGATATAGATAGATATATATATAGATATAGATATATAGATATATAGATATTCTTTACTTTTTTCTTTTTCTCGTAACCAAGAAAAATCTTGGTTACGTAGGAGAAACCTGGCTAAAAGAAAAACATATATGTGTGTGTGTGTGTGTGTGTGTGTTTTTCCTCTAGCCAGGTTTTCCCTACGTAACCAAGATTTTTCTTGGTTACGAGAAAAAGAAAAAAGTTACGTAGGGTTACGTAGGGAAAACCTGGCTAGAGGAAAAACACACATAAACCCTACGAAGAAGTAAGAATATATAGATATATAGATATATAGATATATAGATATATAGATATAGATAGATAGATAGATAGATAGATAGATAGATAGATATAGATATATATAGATATAGATAGATAGATATATAGATATAAAACAAACTATTCTAAAAATACGAGTTCCAGGTACATTAGCAAATATATATATAAATTTAATTTTTAAAAATGTTTCTTGGTATCCTATCTCCCAGAGCCCCTTTCAATTCCAGCTCCGGATCGAAGTCCATCCCCAGTGCTGGTCTCTTGCTGGGCAGACCAAGGGCTGATGTGGGTCTCCCCACATCTCTTCTGCCACCACCACCACCACCACACGTCATCCTCACTGGGTCAGAGAGAGAGAAAAAGGGGGCAGAGGGTGATGGGTTTCTCCCCCTGCTTATGTCACAAAGCCGGGCCGGGAGGGGAGGGGGGGCGTTTTTCTGCACGGAGGAGGGAAAGGGAGATTGAGAAACAGAAGCAGAAGCTGCAGAATTACCTAGAGAAAACGTTCGTGATCCTATCCCAAATGCTAACGACCGTGTCACTAACTTTATCCGAGAAACTGGGAGGGGGGGCCCGAGCGAGAGTGGGGGGGCCACAGACCAACAAAAACAGAAAACACAACGGAAAGAGTCAGTGCAAGGAATCGCAAAAGGTGCCCCTCCCAACCACCCCTGCCTAGTGAATTTCTCTTTTTTAAAAAAAAAACAAAACCAAGGTTTGGCACTCAAATAAACCCCCGTTAACCAAAAAAAAAAACCCCACAACGCATCCTATTATTTTTACCCTATTTAGCAGGATTGCCAGTGGGTTTTTCTTTAAAAAAAAAACAAAACACTTAAGATTCTGCGCTCAAACAAACCCAGATGCTACGCAAAACAACGCAGATAATCTCCCCCAAACCCAACAAATCCATTTTAAATTATTTTTCAGTTGTTTAATGCGTGCAATATAACGTTAACGTAGACACAAGCTTAGATTTTGTTGAATTTGGAAAGTTGTGGTTTTTTGTTTTTTTTTTTTGGACCCAGATAGGGTCAAAAAAAAAAAAAACCCCAAACTCCAGATGTGGGTTTAAAAAAAAAAAAACCCAGCGCTGGCAATCCGGATTTTATCCTTGTCATCTTGCTTGGAGAAAAAGCAAGATGACCAGGATGGTGTATTTGAAGGATTAGAAAAGAAAAGGATTTGAAAAAAAAAAAATCAAAAACCTCCGTTTATCCTTCGAGGACCCACGAGTAAAAATAAGTACGTACATATGAAGCTCGGTGCTTTCCTGAAGTAACCTAGAAGGGAACTTCTAACTCTTTTGATTCTGGAAGGATTGAAACACCCATAAATCTCTGAAAATCAGAATCAACTTTGGTGTAATGGCGAAGGTGCTGGGGTTAGAAACCAGGAGACGGTGAGTTCTAGTCCCGCCTTAGGTAGGAAAGCTGCCTGGATGTAGCTTTGAGCCAAACGCTGACTAGGAGGTGGCGAGTTCCAATCCTGCCTTAGGCATGAAAGCTAGCTGCATCCCTTGGGGTCAGTTACCAGGAGATAGGGAATTCTAGTCTCCACTTAGGCATGAAAGCCAGCTGGATATCTTTGAGCCAATCACTAGGAGACGGTGAGTTCTAGTTTCACATCAGGCAAGAAAGCTAGCTGTGTCACTTGGGGCCAGTCTCACTAGGAGACGGTGAGTTCTAGTCCCATCTTAAGCAAGAAAGCTACCTGTGTCACTTGGGGCCAGTCTCACTAGGAGACGGTGAGTTCTAGTCCCATCTTAGGCAAGAAAGCTAGCTGTGTCACTTGGGGTCAGTCTCACTAGGAGACGGTGAGTTCTAGTCCCATTTTAGGCAAGAAAGCTAGCTGTGTCACTTGGGGCCAGTCTCACTAGGAGACGGTGAGTTCTAGTCCCATCTTAAGCAAGAAAGCTAGCTGTGTCACTTGGGGCCAGTCTCACTAGGAGACGGTGAGTTCTAGTCCCATCTTAGGCAAGAAAGCTAGCTGTGTCACTTGGGGCCAGTCTCACTAGGAGACGGTGAGTTCTAGTCTCATCTTAGGCAAGAAAGCTAGCTGTGTCACTTGGGGCCAGTCTCACTAGGAGACGGTGAGTTCTAGTCCCATTTTAGGCATGAAAGCTAGCTGTGTCACTTGGGGTGTTACCAGGAGACGGTGAGTTCTAGTCTCACCATCAGCACGAAAGCCAGCTGAGTGATTTAGGACCAGTCCCTCTCTCTCAACCCAATCAACCTCACAGGGTTGTCATTATTTGGGGAAAATTAGGAGTGTATATTATGTGTGATCACCTCCTTAATTAAATTATATACCGTGGTTTGCCCTGCAAGCGTTGGTGGCTTTACTGAGTTGTAGGGCAAACTACTTGTACATAAATAGAGAGGAAACCTCACTTTCCTTTCTAGAACTTGATGACGTTACTTAGCTGGGTCGTGAAACGGCTGCAAGAAAATATAACCGAGCTCGGAAAGCACCAAAGACCCCACAGATGATGGATAGTTGAGCACCATTACGCTCCCATCTCCAGTTCCTGGACTGAAACCAGGAATGCTAGCCTAAATAAACCACCTCCCGATTTGAAGGAAAACGACCCGCTCCCAAGGAACCAAACCCCCTCCCCCTTCTCCAACTCCTAACGTGGAGAACCCAAGGTACTCACGAGTCCTTCCTCTGTCGCAGATGCTCAAATACCAGCAGGCCCCGGGAATTGACGCTCAGCACCAGCTCCCGCCCGGCTAGCAAATCCATGCGAAAGGGCTTCGCCGTCAGGATCACCTTGTGGGTCCCGTCCTCCAGCGAGAGCTCCACGCTGTTCTCGTCGCGGCCTGTGACAGACAATCTTGGGGGGGAAGGACGCACACGGGGGGGACACACAGACACACACACACAAGGACGGGGATGAGGACAGAGTTGAAATGAGAAGAGGCGACAGACATTATCACCTGATAATCTCACCTGTTTGGGGGGGTTTCTCAAAGTTGGGAACTTTAGGAAGGGTGGACTTCAACTCCCCGAATAGCTTTTTTTTTTTTTTTTTTGCATTTTTTGGGGATCCCTCCTTTATTTATTTTCACAAACAACTCGAGGTTGTGAAAATACCCGACTGCAACTTTCTCACAACCCTCCAAGGTGGATGGGGATGAGAGGGAGGGACTGACCCAAAGTGTCCCCTGCCGGCTTGGCGTGCCTAAGGTGGGACTAGAACTCACTGTCTCCTGATGATTGGCTCAAAGTCACCTAAGGTGGGACTAGAACTCACTGTCTCCTGATGATTGGCTCAAAGTCACCTAAGGTGGGACTAGAACTCACTGTCTCCTGATGATTGGCTCAAAGTCACCTAAAGTGGGACTAGAACTCACTGTCTCCTGGTGATTGGCCCAAAGTCACCCAGCTGGGTTTCATTGCCCAAAATGGGACTAGAACTCATGTCTCCTGGTGATTGGCTCAAAGTCACCTAAGGTGGGACTAGAACTCACTGTCTCCTGGTGATTGGCTCAAAGTAATCTAAGGTAGGACTAGAACTCACTGTCTCCTGGTGATTGGCCCAGTAATCACCCAGCTGGTTTTCATTGCCCAAGGTGGGACTAGAACTCACTGTCTCCTGGTGATTGGCTCAAAGTAATCTAAGGTAGGACTAGAACTCACTGTCTCCTGGTGATTGGTTCAAAGTCACCCAACTGGTTTTCATTGCCCAAGGTGGGACTAGAACTCATGTCTCCTGGTGATTGGCTCAAAGTCACCTAAGGTGGGACTAGAACTCACTGTCTCCTGGTGATTGGCCCAAAGTCATCTAAGGTGGGACTAGAACTCACTGTCTCCTGATGATTGGCTCAAAGTCACCTAAGGTGGGACTAGAACTCACTGTCTCCTGGTGATTGGCCCAAAGTCACCGAGCTGGCTTTCATGCTTAAGGCCAGACTAGAACTCCTGGTTCCTAGGTCACCTTCCTTCTCACCATCTCCCACTTTTTTAGCTTGGTGCTTTAGCCACTGGACCAAACTGTCTCCCTATAAAACCCAGAAGCCAACCTCACAGAGTCCGGCGTGAAGTGATGCAGCTCTTTTAGCCACCTATCGCCGAGCCTTATCCTAACATCCGTCGCTCCATCGCCTCCCATAGAATCCCAACCCAAAGACCACCGGCCAACGCAGCGGCCCATCCGCCGTACCTGGAGGTGGGAGGGTCCTGGATTAAGACGTCGTGTACCTCATAGCGGGGTCTGAGGGGCGTCAATTCGTTGATCCGGAGGCGGGTCATGTTTCCTTTCAAGCCGTAAAACTCCAGGAGGAGAGGGACCTGCGATCGGGAAGAACGGATTCCCACTGGCTTTTCCCCCCCACTGGTAAATCTCGCCCCCCCATGGCTTGAGTCCTCTCTTGCCGGCCACTGGGGGGAGGGGGGGGGAATATCATTTAAGAGAGACCTCCAAAAAGCTAACAAGGTTAACCAAAAGACCAAAACACCCGCCCATCGCCAGCAATCCACACCCCAATTTCATTTATGTTTATTTATTCATATCCTGCAACTGTATACAAGCAGAGAGCAAACCTCACTCCTTCTAGCACTGATGATGTTCCCTAGTTGGGTCATGAAAAATCTGCAAGAAAACCACCAAGCTCAGAGAGCTCCAAAGACCCCACTGTTCAACCCTGAGCTACAAATATTCTCTTCTATTGGTAAAGGTAAAGGTTCCCCTCGCATATATGTGCTAGTCGTTCCTGACTCTAGGGGGCGGTGCTCATCTCCATTTCAAAGCTGAAGAGCCAGCGCTGTCCGAAGACGTCTCCGTGGTCATGTGGCCGGCATGACTCAACGCCAAAGGCGCACGGAAAATGCTGTTCCCTTCCCAGCAAAGGTGGTCCCTATTTTTCTACTTGCATTTTTTTTTTACGTGCTTTCGAACTGCTAGGTTGGCAGGAGCTGGGACAAGTCACGGGAGCTCACCCAGTTCCGTGGTGCTGGGATTCGAACCGCTGAACTGCCGACCCTTTCGATCGACAAGCTCAGCGTCTTAGCCCCTGAGCCACCGCATCCTATTGGTACAGTCTTAAAATTCTAAATCTACTTCTATTTTTTTTTTTTTAGTTTTTATTTATAACACAACACGACAAACGCAAAACACACACATATATATTCTCTTTTTACAACTGTTTCGTAATGGTCATCTTCTAATATTTACGCTTTCCCCCTAATTCCCTTTATATTATTCATTTTCTTTCCTGTCCCTTTCTCTCTTATTTACACCATAATTAACCGTCATATTAATTTTGTACACTTTACACATTGTCCTATACACGTTCCAAATCTACTTCTCGTTATCTCCTTCGAATGGCTTTAGAGAACCAATCCACCTCCTTTCTAGCACTGATGATGTTAGCTAGCTGGGTCATGAAACGTCTACAAGAAAACCACCAAGCTCGGAGACTCTCTCCCCACCCCCAGGACCCCACAGGGACCGTTCTCAATTTTCTAACCCTCAGCCCTTCCATCTGGTCAGAAAGAGAACGAGTCTGACTCTCTGCAAGCCTTCTAGGAAATCCGAGGGTTTTAATTTACCTTGCTTGCTTCATTAATAAGCTGGATTTTCATAGATTCTTGGCTCAGCTGCAGGGAGTCCAGCAGCGCCCTATAAGGGGAGCTTCCAGGTTTTACGTTTCTCTGACGCCTGGAAAGAGGAAACCATGGTTACTGGAGACAGAACCACCCATGCTAGGTAATCTCACTCTCAGTTTTGAGAGAGAGGAGTAATTTCTCGGCCTCCAAGCACTCCATCCCCAAGATGGCATGCCCAGAGCCAGCGGTGGGTTTCTTATTACGTTACTACCGGTTCGCCACCCCCTCGCGCACGCTCGCTTCGTGCGTGCGTGAGCCCAGTTCACGTGTGTGCCTTGCCTTTCACGCACGCGCCCGGCCTCAAAAACATGCCTAAATCGGATGGCACAGAGCTGGGGCCCACCCACGATTTCTGTTACCGGTTCAGGTGAATTGGTGCGAACCGGCTGAATACCACTTCTGCCCATGCAGGCGAGGACAATGCCGTCGTCTTTCGCGCCTCCCTTTGGAATCAAGGCCCCGCGTGTCTCCGTCTCTTCTCTTTTCGGCCGGTACGCTCCCATAGAGAGGGGCTCCTCCGGGTGCCGTCGGCCAAACAATGCCGACTGGTGGCCCCCAAGGGGAGAGCCTTCTCTGTGGGGGCACCTACTATCTGGAACGAGCTCCCCCCAGAGATACGGAGGATCCCGGATCTGCGCACCTTCCGCCGCGCTTTAAAGACCTTATTACTTCACCAGGCGGGCCTGGCCTAATTTTCTCCCTCTTTTATAAAAGATTTTTAATTTTTAAATATCTTTTAGTATTTTATACATTCAATTTTAAAATTGGTTTTAAATAGTTTGGGGTTTTAAATTTGTCGGGGCCAAAATTATTTAATTTGATTTTATTCTACTTTTAAATTTTGTATGGATGTTTTTTTATTGTTTGGCTGTGCACCGCCCTGAGTCCTTCGGTATAGAAATCAAATCAAATAAATAATAAATAAATAAACTTACTTGCAAAAGGAACTCTGGTCACAGGTCTTGAAGTTGCTTTTGTCTACCGCCGACACCATGGCTAGGAAGAGAGTCAACCACGCGACCACGGACATCCTGGGTGGAACACGAAGGAGGAGACATTTTCAAGCAACGCACGATTAGGGGACCGGAGGCTAAAATGTATGAAGAACGGTTGCAGGAACTGGGTATGTCTAGTTTAACGAAAAGAAGGATCAAGGGAGACATGATAGCAGGGGTCCAATATTTGAGGGGCTGCCCCAAAGAAGAGGGGAGGGGGTTTTCGACCTATTCTCCAAAGCACCTGAGGGCAGGACAAGAAGCAACGGATGGAGACTAACCAAGGAGAGAAGCAAACTAGAATTAAGGAGAAATTTCTCGATAGTTATCCCATTTCACTGGATACACGGCCAGTTAAGGAATGTCAGTACAACAATTGGGACTGGAACGTCCGTTACTGAGTGAAGCAAACGTTCAAGGAGTCACATCCAATTTTATGACCTTTCTGTTGTGGTTGTTAAGCGAACCCCAAGGTTGCTAAGCCAATCTGGCTTCCAGTCGGAAACCGGCTGGGAAACCCCGCAAATGGGCCATCGCATAACCCCGAAACTCTGCAGTTGTTGTAAAAATGCATCTTGGTTGCCACGCCCCTGAATGTTGATCCCATGACCACGGGGAGGCAATGGTCGCAAGTGCGAGGACCAAAGGCCCTTTTTTTGAGCCCCGTTGCAACTTAGAACTGTTGTGAAACGAATGGCTGCAAGTCGAGCATTACCTATAGATAAACTTCACAGCAACGTTAAGGATTAAAATCAGTTTTCTATAGTCCAGTGTTTGTCAAACCTGAACACTTTTTAAGATGCGTGGACTTCATCTCCCAGAATTCCCCTGCCAGGAATTCTGGGAGATGGAAGTTCAGGTATCTTGAAGTTGCCAGGGTGAACAAACCATCTTCTTCTTCTCCAAAACAGAGGCAAACCATCATCATAAAACAAGGAGCCTGATATATCTTTATATCATTATTCTCATTTGTCATTTATTTAACAATGGCAATTTATTTAACAAAAGAGCCTTGGTAGTACAGTGGTTTAATGCACCCTGTAATTAACACAGCTGCCTGCAATTTCTGCAGGTTCGAATTTTACCAGGCTCAAGGTTGACTCAGCCTTCCATCCTTTCTAAGGTAGGTTAAATGAGGACCCAGTTTGTGGGGGCAATAAACTGACTTTGTATAAATATACAAAAATATGAAGGCTATTGCTTAACGCGTTGTAAGCCGCCCTGAGTCTTCGGAGAAGGGCGGCATATAAATCAAATAAAAAAAAAAAATGACATTATCATTCCCCAAAAAAAATTATTTTCACATAGTAGATCATTAGTAAAATACGATTATGGGGAAGCAGCACAAGGGATTTGTAACCGATCGACACACTGCTTGAAATTGTAATGGATGAAGGATATTTTATGTTTTGTTTGTTTAAAAATAAAAAAATTTGCAAAAAAAAAAAAAGAGCGAAGGGCAACTTGATTCCCCCGGGGCAAAGATCACCTCCGATCTTCACATATTTTGCAACTAAAAGATTTAAGAGACAAAGGTGGGACAGAGAAAGAAAGCGAAGCTTGGCTACCTTCAAGTTTGGAAAACACTCATTTTTATAAGATTTTTCAATGAAAATCCATATATTCTCCCAAAAGTGCTTTTCCAAAAGGCAATCTGGTTGGGGTTTTTTTTTTCCTTTTCTTTTCTTGCCCTTGAAAAACATTTTGCTTTTCATTCAAGCCGCTTCTTCAGTTCTGAGACAGGGATCCATCTGAGGCAAAGGAGAGCCTCCATAGCAAGAGGCAGTCCTCGACTTATGACGGCAACGGAGCCCAAAATGAATGCGGCTAAGCAAGACATTTGTCAATGGGTTTGGTGCCCCATTTTACGACCGTGCTTACTACAGTTGTGAATCTGCCCTTCCCTGTTCACTTTGCTGGTCAGGTGGTGGTCGCAAAAGGGGATTATGTGACATCCGCCCCTCCGGAACACTGCGACCGTCGTAAATACGAGCCGCTTGCCAAGCGTCTGAATTTTGATCACATGCCCATGAGGACGCTGCAATGGTTTTAAGTGTGGAAAACGGTCCTAAATCCCTTTTTTCAGCACCGTTGTAACTTCAAACGGTCACTAAATGAACTGTTGTAAGTCAAGGACTATCCCTATCAGTTGCAGGGGAGGACGGAGGCTGCCCTCAGTGGGAAAGGAGCATGCTTTGTTAGGCGGCCGGGTAACCCCTATACGTTTGGGAAGGCGGCTCCCCATCATCCTTTTCTGGCTGGGGCTGATGGGAGCCGGAGCCAAGGACATTTGGAAAGCATCCAAGGACTCTTCTTGACCTTCTCCTAAGCTCTCCAAACCAGGCTAACCAAGGGGAGGCCATGGCATGAATCGTTCCCACTCATGGAAAATGAGTGGGAACTACAAGTCCCATCGTCCCCTCCAGATAAGCAAGCTGGGGATTGGTATTATAGAGTTGGGTGGGGGTTCGTGGGAAAAGAGCGTGCTTCGTTAGGCGGCCTGGTCACCCTTATACATTTGGGAAGGCGGCTCCCCATCATCCTTTCCCGGCTGGGGCTGATGGGAGCCGGAGCCAAGGACATTTGGAAAGCATCCAAGGACTTTCTCCTAAGCTCTCCGAACCAGGCTGACCAAGGGGAGGCCATGGCGTGAATCGTTCCCACTCATGGAAAAATGGCTGGGACTACAAGTCCCATCGTCCCCTCTAGATAAGCAAGCTGGGGATTGGTATTGTAGAGTTGGGTGGGGGGTGGGTGGGTGGGATGTGTGGATTCAAAGGCAGGGGAAGGAAGGCTTGGGCGCACTTTGGCCAGAAGGGCAGGAAGGAGCCCCTCCCCCCCAACCCAAGGGAGAAGGCTCAGGATGATGGGTGGTGTAGTCCTCTGCTTGGCAAGGTCTGCAGAAGGGGAAGCCGTAGGGGGCAAGCCGTGGGGGGGGGAGGGGGGAGGAGGGGAAGGGCTGCCTCAGAAGGGGTGGGGGGGTGGGGAAAGCCACATGGGTCCCAGAATCCAAGGGGGAAACTGAGGCACGGTGGGGGGAGGGGGGAATTAGGGGAGGGGGCGGGGGGGGGTTCAAAATACAAACGAAGCAGGGATGAAACAGAGGCTATTCAGGAAGGAAAGCCGCCTTGGTGGGCGACCCCCCCACCCAGAAATGTCGCCCCGCCACCCAAAAAAAAAAAAAAATCCCGAGCGAGCCTCGCTCTAACCTCCTGGGCGCCTCCGCCGCCGCCATCTTGGATTCTGCCGGAACCCGCCCCCCTCCCTCCGCCGCGGCTAAGCCCCTCCTCCCCGCACGCCGACCTCCCATTGGACACCTCCGCCGAGGCCCGCCCTCGCGCCCCGCCAATCGTCGAAGACGGTGGCCAAGCGGGAGCTCCGCCCACACGTTAATCAGGACGGCGCTTCCCATGTTGGGTCGAGAGAGGGGGAGTTTGGTTTTTTTTTTTGCTGGACGACTACATTCTTTAGGGCGGGGGGAGGTCTAAAACCTTGGCCGATTTTTTTTAAGACTTGTGGACTTCAACTCCCAGAATTCCTCAGACAGCAAAGCTGGCTTGAGGAAGTCTGGGAGTTGAAGTCCACAAGTCTTAAAAAGTTGCCAAGGTTGGATTAGGGGAGAGTCTGCATTAGGGGAGAGTTTTGAGGGCACTTCAGAGGGACCTGCAGGGAGAAGGAGAGGGCCACCCCATCCCATCGTCCCCCGCTGGCTGAGGATGATGGGGATTGGCAGTCCAGGACCCTTGCATGGAAACAAAAGGGTTTTTGCAATGTCCATCTTTTGTTTGGTTTGCTCATATTATTTTTTTTTATTAAAATTTCACAGCACAATAAAAGTATTTAAAAAAAAAATAAGAAAAAAGTTAGGAAATCAGAAGGAAAAAAAAAAAAGACCACGAAATTTTGACTTCCTGCCTTCTACTGACATCCTTTTCCTTTTCCTTCCGTTTTTAACCCTTTTTTTAAAAAAATCCACCCAAATCCATGAATCATCAGTTTCAGGGGGTTTTTTGTACTTAAAAGTTCATCCCGAGCCTGGCAGAGAAAGAGAATGAGATATTTTCCCCTTGTTCCGATTACGAAGGAAATGCAAAGCGCTGTGACTTCCTGCTTTTATTTTATTGATTGTGCTCAGAATCAACCGAAGGAAGAAGATGGAGAATCTCTGCTCAAGGCCCCTCCAGCTCCACTTGTCACTCAATACCCAGGATGATGATGTGGCTGTATTTTACTGACTATCAATAAACTCTTGCAAAGAAACTTGTTAAAAAACTGTTGTCTGTTTGGGAGCGAGTGTTCATTAAAAAACTCGTGTGTGCATTAAAGAGTAGAGAAGAGAATGAAGGTGGAGAGGAGGAGAAAAAAAGGAAGGGAAGGAAGGACAGGAGGTAGAGGGATGAGTGGAAGAGGAAGAGGAGGAAAGAAAGGAGGATAGGAAAAAGGTAAGGAATAAAAAGAAGAAGAGGAGAAGGAAGGTCAGGAGGAGAAGGAGAAAAAGGAATAGAGGAGGAGAAAGTGGAGGAGGAGGAGAGGAGGAAGAAGAAGAAGAAGAAGAAGAAGAAGAAGAAGAAGAAGAAGAAGAAGAAGAAGAAGAAGAAGTGGGAGGAGGAAGAAGAGGAAAAGAAGAAGAAGGAAGAAGAGGAGGAGGAGGAGGTGAAAAAGATAAGGGAAGAGGAGAAAGGAAGAAAGAGGAAGGACAAGAAAACAAAATGCGAATATTCTCCCCATTCACGTATTTCCAACCTTCCCTTTGTTAGTCCTTCCTTAATTGCAAGTTGAACCAATTAAAATGCAAGACCCCCCCCAAAAATAAATCCTCCTCCCCTTCCCAAAGACCCTTCCCTCCGCTTTCACATCGAAGCAAATTGACGCCAAAGCCTCTCGTGAGCTTCTCTCCAAAACAATTCCAATCCACGAAAGAGCCCCCATCTTCCCCAACCCCGCCTCCCCCTAATCCACAGCACCGAAAGGTCCTCTCCAAACCGCATCTGAGCCGAGCCCCTTAAGGGTGGAACCGCCCTGAAAGCAGACCCAGCCGGTCGATGTTTTTATGCACGACGCTGTGTAAGACGTAGAGATATTTGCCCGCGTCGGTGTCACGGGAAAAATCCCGGAAGAAAAGCCCCGTGCTGGCATCGAAGCTGAATTTTTGGGGCAAGGGGCTGTTGTCCCTCATGTAGTCCCAGACGCTGAGAAGGAGCAGGTGGACCTCAAAGGGGGCCAGCTGGTCGAAGATCTCGTGCATGTTGCTCAAGACGGGAGGCAGGAGGTGGCCTTCCCCCATGCAGGCCACCAGCGCGCAAGAGGCCTGCAGAGGCCAGGGAGAGCTGTTGGTGTCGTTCTCCCGGGAGGCCTCCCAATGAGCCATCAGCGTGGCCATCAGACCCCGGAGCAACACCGAACAGTAACACAAGGCCGGCCTCCCGACAGCCACCAACTTCAAGAGCTCGAATAGCAAAGGGTTGTCGCGGAAAGAGCGTCCGATTCGGATGTCCCGTTCCACGGTGTTGCGAGTGTGCTCCTCGGGAGGCCAAGCCAGCTCGCTGTTGGTTACATCCGGGCAGACCGTCTCCACCAACACGACAGCTACCATCTTGGCCGCTTCGGGGTTGATGGCGTTGCCCCGGGGCAGCTCGGGGGGTCCTGAGCGTCCTGCCCCGCAGCACCTCAGCAAGAGGCCCAAAAAAATCTGGACGTTATGGGAGATCTCCTCGGGTTCTTGCCGATGGGAAGCCTGGGGCGGTTTTAAGCCTTTGCCAATCACTCCCGCGTGAAACACCGACCAGACGCTCCCGGAGAAGTTCACGGCCGCCATGAAACGCCGGTTGATGTCCAGGAGGGATAACTTGGTGGCCTCCAGTGTGACGTCGTTCCTGGCGGCAGGGGGCTCCACCGTGCCCCCGAAAAGCTCCGCGTTGCCCTGGTGCAAGGCTCCCTCCACCAGGTACTGCAGGATGGCCTTGCTGGCTGTGGGCGACGCACCGCTCAGCCCGCAAAGGAGCGGCTTCCGTAGCTGATGCCGGCCGGAGACTTGTCCCGCAAAACCGAGAAGAAGTGGTGCACGGACGAACGGATGAGGAACAGCAAATGGGCCGGCCGAATGGCCTTGGGCATGGGACAGACCGACAGCAGCAGGGCGGCCGCTTGGGCCACCTCTGGATTGCTGTGCAGCAGCAGCTGCCCAAAGTCGTAGATGTGGAAGGAGACGGCCTGTCCCAGCTGGTGGCCCATGGAGGCCGGGCTCTCCCCTTCCCACTGCATGATCAAGGCCAGGTTCTGAAAGAGCTGGGCCATGTGCTGCTCGGAGAGAAACCCAGCATGGAGCTGGCGCACGGACTTCTTCACCAGGGCGGGCAGCAGATCGGTCATGCAAGAGCTGAGGACGGCATAGAGTTGGGTCGCGAGGCTGAGCTCCTCCTGGCTCTTGGCCAGGGTCAGCAGGTAGAAGAGGGCCTCGCTGGCACAGCTGGGGGTGGAGTAGACCGAGAGCAGGACGAGCAGCTGGTGCAGCCAGAGAAACCTCTTCCTCTCCAGCTTCAGCGTCTCCGTGCACAGCTCCTGCATGTGGTTCTTCAGGTCGTCCAAGAACGGCACGGCGCGAGGAGGGACCTCCACCAAGCTGGCCGAACCCCGGTTGTAAACCAGCTTCTGCAAATTGAGGAGCAACAGCTGGATCACCCGGTCGCAGGCCTCCCGCACGCTGTCGTGGACCGCCAGGCCTGGGGTGGTGATGACTGAAGCTGGCATGGCCGTGTTGACAAGGAACTGCAAGGTACGGTAGGCTCCTCCAGACGTCTGGCAGATGAGGTGCACCACAATGCTGACCATGTTCTCCAGCTCTTCTCGGGGCAGCACTGCGAAGTGCTGGTGCAGCTGGTTGAGGACGCCGGGCTTGAGGGAGTCCACCAGTTCTGCAGAGATGGTACTCAACAACGTGGGGGACATGACTGCCAGCTGTAGCAAGAAAGGGACAGTGGCCTTCTGCTGGTGGTCTCTGGTGGGCCCCAGGCTCCTGTGGAACATCCTTAGTAACTCCTGCTTGATGCTTTCCGAGTGGCGGGAGGCCAAGTGGCCGAGGATGCCGACCACCGAGGCGATCTTGGGAACCCGCTTATCGGCTGCTGTGGAGCTGGGAAAGAGGAGGAGATCTGACGAAGCTGTCCCGTGCACGCAGAAATCCTTCAAACCGCAGGACAGGACCCGGTTGATGATGGTGTTGGGGAAGGAGGAGCCGATGTGGGCCACCACCCAATCGAAATGAGGCGAGTGCTGAACCGACGTGTCCAAGAGGGCATCGACGCAAGCGTCTGGACAGGTATTGATCATGGAGGACAGGCACTGGGTGTAAATCTCCATCAAGACCCGAGTGGCTTTGCAGGACATCCATAACTGCAGCAGTTCGTTGAGGCTGCTGGCGTGGGGTACGTCGTGCCGCCCGGCGTATTTGCTACTCAGCTGCCCCATCAGGTCGATCGACCAGGAGGAAACGAGAGCGGCCCAAGCTTTGGGATTCATGCGGACAAACTCCGACAAGACGGTTTGGATCTCCGACACCACGTCGTCCAAGTTGGGACCCTGGGAGCGGAGGCCACCCATCCCACCGTCGCCAGCCTCCAGTTCCAACAGGTAGGTGCAGACGTATTCATCAAAGACACTCCGGAGGTGCTCCAACACAGCACTGCGAGCGGGAGGTAAGTTGCGCAGCAGTAAAATGGCACATCGGGCATGTTCCTTGATGGTGAGTTTGTTCCCGTGGATGGGGTCGACGCCACTGAGGAAAGCTTTGATCTCCTGGGCCAATTCTTGGGAACTGCAGGAGGAGGAAGAAAAGTCAACTCAAGTTTAGGGCAAAGGTGATGTAGAGAAGGATTCAAAGAGAAGCTAAGAAAACCCGTGTGTAGGAAATGCATATGAAATGCCACCAATGTCAGCTTTTTAAAAACCCGGTCCTTGTTCAGTGCTACGCACCAATTAAAAACAACGTATGCACCCAGGAGTGGGTTACAATTATAGAACCCCCCCCCTTTCTAATTTATAAAATAAATATGTCAGTGATCTTCATCGCTCTTTTTTCTTCTGTTCAATCATATAGGATTCTCGGAGACTGCCTCGGAGAAGTTCCTGCAGTTTTCTTCCCAGGATTTTCAGAAACTATTTGCCATTGTCTCTAAGAGAAAAAGACTGGCCCAAGATCACACGCTTCACGTCTATGGGCCAAACTAGCCATCATCCTCTTTATCCTCAGTTAAAAAAAAATACCCCACTATTTATTGATCATCATTTTCATCCTCATTTCAAAACAAAAAACCCCCCAAACATTCATGGATCATCATATCTTTTTTTAAAAAAAATATTGATCATCTCCATCCTGATTTTAAAAATATCATTTCTGAATTGTCATATTCTCATTTTTTTAAAGATACTTTAAAAAGCCTTTATTAATCATCATAGTATTAGATTATAGAGTATATAGAGTATAGAGTATAGAATATAGAGTATACTATAGAATATAGAGTATAGAGTAGAGTAGAGTATACCCTGTTTCCTCCAAAATAAGACATCCCCTGATAATAAGTCCAATCGGGCTTTTGAGCGCATGGCAATAAAGCAAAGTTCTTATTTTAGGGTTCAAAAAAATATAAGACAGGGTCTTTTTGGAGAAACACGATAGTATAGTAAGCTTTAGTATTAGTATTAGTATTAGTATTAGTATTAGTATTAGTATTAGTATTAGTGTAGTGTAGTGTAGTGTAGTGTAGTGTAGTGTATAGAGTAGAGTAAAGTAGAGTAGAGTAGAGTATATAGTATAGTATAGTATAGTATAGTATGGTATGGTATGGTATGGTATAGTATAGTATTAGTATAGCATAGTATAGTTTTAGCATAGCATAGTATAGTAGTCTTTATTGTCATTGTACATAATATGTACAACGAAATTGGTTTAGCCTCCCTGGTGCAATCCATAAGAAAAAAATAACAAAAATCATCTTCATCCTCTTAAAAAAAATAGCATTTGCTGATCATCGTATCCTCATTATTATTTTTTTTAAAAAAGAAAACATTTACTGACCATATCCTCATTTAAAAAAAAAAAAAACACAGCATCGCCTTCACCCTCGTTTGAAAGAAACCTAACATGTATTGATCTTAAGGAGGAAAAAAAAAAAAAAAAACCACCCCTAGTATTTTACTGTCCAGTGAACACCATCCTGGTTTTAAAAAGCTAATTAATTGCAAGCATTCATTGACTCTCCTTTCTCCACCCACCCACCCTTCCCTCTTCTTCCTCGTCGGCTGCCCCTTTTGAGGAAGGCCTGGAAATCTCTTCGGGGCAAAGCCTTTGCACCCCTTTTGCACCTGCCAGAGATCACCATGGCAACCCTGAACGGTTGGGGGCCATGATTTCGAAAACTTCCCTCCTTTTCCCCCCCCTCCCCACCCACAACTACCTGAGCGACGGAGGCGCGGCGGCCGGTTTGGGGCTCGGGGCGGACCCCGGAGGCCCCACCACCCCCGCCGGATCGCATAGTGCGGACATGCAGGCTATACGGCCGAGACGCCTACAAAACGGATTAAAAAACCCCTTTTTCCCCCCACTTGTTTTCCTCTTTTGCGCCTGCGCACGCTGGGCCTGAGCATGGGGGAAGAATTAAAAGGGCGGACCGAGAGCGTCACCTGACGAAGAGTCCCACGGGGTTCTTCGACTCTGAAACAAACGTTCCGCACAGCCTCGAAGCGGGTTCATATTCAGAGGGAATAGAATAGAATAGAATAGAATAGAATAGAATAGAATAGAATAGAATAGAATAGAATAGAATAGAATAGAATAGAATAGAATAGAATAGAATAGAATAGAATAGAATAAGAATGGAATGGAATAGAAATTTTTTTTCCATTTTTTACAGAATAGAAAATGGAATAGAATAGAAAATGGAATGGGAATGGGATGAGAATAATAAATTGAAATTTGGGGGTCTTCTAGTCCAACCCCCTGCTTAGGCAGGAAACCCTACACCATTTCAGACAAATGGTTCTCCAATCTCTTCTTAAAAACTTCCAGCATTGGAGCATTTACAACTTCTGGAGGCGAGGCAAGCTGTTCCACTGATTTGATAATACAGTATATTAATCACTTGTCCATTTTGAATACATAGTGGAGAGAGGAAACTTGAGAGTTCACAAGGTTGATGCTATATGGAACAAAACTGTGACCGAATCTGGATGTTCTGCTTTCGGATACCAAGAAGCCCCGCTCCCAGAAGGCAACAAGGAAAACAGGTTGTGAACAGGATGTGTAGCGTCCCAGACAATCCTGCCCAGTCCCCGTGGTTTATTAGCCATGGTTAATAATTTCATATGGCTCAGTGTTGCCGATTTCAACAGGCAAGAACCTGGACCAGTCAATATGCTTTTCTGGAAATAACTAGCTCCCATTTCATAGTTTAGACAATAGCCACTGTCAAATGCACCATGCACACAATGTACCAACTAGCCATATTCTTTCCCTTCTTCCTCAACACAAATGTGTGTGTATGTGTGTGTGTGTGTGTATACACACACACACACACACTAAAACAAGGGATGCAGTGGCTCAGTGGCTTAGACGCAGAGCTTGTCAATCGAAAGATCGGCAGTTCAGCAGTTCAAATCCCTAGTGCTGCGTCACGGGGTGAGCTCCCATTACTTGGCCTACAACCTAGCAGTTCGAAAGCAGGTAAAAAATGCAAGTAGAAAAATAGGGACCACCTTTAGTGGGAAGGGAACAGCGTTCCGTGCGCCTTTGGCATTGAGTCATGCCGGCCACATGACCACGGAGACGTCTTTGGACAGCGCTGGCTCTTCGGCTTTGAAATGGAGATGAGCACCGCCCCCTAGAGTCGGGAACGACTAGCACATGTGTACGAGGGGAACCTTTATGTACTAAAGCAAGACACAGGGTGTTTGTTTTTTTTTGTCAGTTTATTATATGGATAAGAATACAGAAAATTTGAACACGTTAAAACAGACATCTCTGCCTGCGCACTTCTCTTTCAATGGAAACTGGTTGCCACCGCTGAAAAAAGTTGGCGTCTCACATATATGAAGATTAACTGTACACATGAACGGTTCCAAGTATTTGTGCCGTAATCTGGCATGGCCACTGACATTCTTAAATGACTCCACAGCTTACACATGTAAAACTTCTATCTTATCAAGCACCCCTTTTGAGGTACAACTTCAGACCAGCTAAACTTTAAATGATTTTGTAACTCCTCAAATTCAGGAATTGGGAGCTGCTTGTCAAAAGAAAAAAGGATCAGACACACCCTTTCAAACCGTGGTCTGATAGGTTTAAATTCCTTGTTAAAAGCAAACAAATTTTATGGAGCTAAACAGGTTCAAAAGCTGATTTTTCTAGTTTTTGGTAATCTGATTTTTCCTCTTCCACCCCACCCCCAGCCCTACCCCGACTAGGAATGCTGTCACTGGTAGGCTGGAAAAGAGAAACGGTTTTCAAGATTTCAGAAGCCAGGTTCAACTTTCCAATCCTGGTGCCATGTCAGCTGCCACCATCTCAACATCTGGACAGTCTTTTGGAGTTGCCTCCTTTTTCTTCTTCCTTTTTCCACCCCGAGCAGGAGAAACATCAACTGTACAAAAGAAAAGATGGAAACAGTAAAAAAAAATTTTTTTTAAGAACCAATCCCCCTTACCAGAGGGAGCCCCCTTGTGGACTACTGTGAAGCCGTTACCATGGCAACTCAACTGTGCTGTACAGTAGAAGCCATTTTAAGGCTGTATCTTAACAGAACTTGATTCCAAAATGCACATCACTGTCAAAAGTGTTGTGATTTGACACTATAGATATAATTAATTCCTTTTCATTTCAGTGGCCCAGGCATTCCAGAGTTATGCTGGAACATACACACACAGACACACTGAAGGGTGTTAGGAGTGTCTTACTCCCACAGTATTTTTTTCCACAGAGTAAGTAATCTGTGTGCAAAGTTTGGTTGAAATTGCTCGAGGTGTTCCAGAGTTATGCTGGAACATACAAACACAGAGCCATTTATAGATAGATAGATAGATAGATAGATAGATAGATAGATAGATAGATAGATTCTCCTCTATCTACGTAGCCCTTTATAAACTCATCAGAGTTTTTTTTCCTGTTATTTCATCTCACACTGCTGTACTATTACAAGAAAAAAAAAGGAAGTATAACAAAATCAAAGAATCCTTGGAAATGCTTTGAAGGCAACAATTAGGCGTTGATCAAAAGATAAGAAGAACAGGAACTCAAATCTCCTATCTCACTCTCTCTGGGTGTGGAACATTTCTGTCTTCCACCTTCTATGAATGGCACACACCCAAATTCATTTTCCCCAACTAGAGGGAAGAGAATTTACCCTGCATTTCTGCTTTTTCCTTAGTGGCGTGACGCAGTTGTTTTAGCAGTTTTCTTTTCTTCTTTCCCGAGAGAGTAATGTTTGCCCGTGAACTAGATCTGGAAGAAGAGAAGGTAATTTACAAACAGAGAAGAAATGTTTTAAGGTTGACTCGTGAATTTAGAAAAAAAAAACAAATTGGTCCTCTAAATCAGTGCTTCTCAATTTCCACCAACTTTAAAATGGGTAGACTTCGATTCCCAGAATTCCCCAGCCAGCATGCTTTAAAATGGGTAGACTTTATGACTCCCAGAATTCCCCATCCAGCATATTTTGAGGGATGGACTTCAGCTTTCAGAATTCCCCATCCAGCATGCTTTGAGAGGGATGGACTTCAACTCCCAGGATTCCCCAGGTCAGAAAGACAACTTGACAGTTTTATATTACAGCATTTAATTGGCTTGCACATTTTCCTTCCCCAGAGATAAGCAACCAAAGCGAATACGACTCACGATCGCTTTTTCAGGTGATGAACGGTGATCAGGCCTTCATCCACCACTGCTCCCACAATCCGGTGTTTCTTTCTCTTCTCCTTGCTCAGCACCCGGCGCCGTTTGAAGAGTTTTTTCCGCAGCTCCTGACACAAGAGAAGAAGTCGTCTTTACAAAGAGCCGCCACCGCAAAAATTAAAAAAAAAAAAACAACTGCAGAAAAATGGCAGTTGGGCACCTCAAAGGTGTCTTTATCCCAAGCGTCTTTAACCTCCACTGGAAGTTAGCGGGTCAGAGTCATCAGTAACTGAGTTTAAACACGCTTGGGATAAACACCTACCTTAGCCAACAAAATAAACGAATGAATGAATGAATGAATAAATAAAATTCCTGATTTAACTGAGTTTAAACACGCTTGGGATAAATACCTACCTTAGCCAACAAAATAAACGAATGAATGAATGAATAAATAAATAAAATTCCTGATTTAACTGAGTTTAAACACACTTGGGATAAATACCTACATTAGCCAACAAAATAAATAATGAATAAATAAATAAATAAAATTCCTGATTTAACTGAGTTTAAACACGCTTGGGATAAATACCTACCTTAGCCAACAAAATAAACGAATGAATGAATAAATAAAATTCCTGATTTAACTGAGTTTAAACACGCTTGGGATAAATACCTACATTAGCCAACAAAATAAATAATGAATAAATAAATAAATAAAATTCCTGATTTAACTGAGTTTAAACATGCTTGGGATAAACTTCTACATCGTCTGACGATAATTAATTATATGTAATAATTATATTATTTTAATAACAATTAATAATATTTATTCATAATAATAAATAATTAGATTAGAGGGAGGGAGGAAGGAAGGAGATAACAATAGAGAGAGAGAGAGAGAGAGAGAAAGGAAGACAGAAAGAAGAAGGGAAGGAACAGGGGAATTCAGATAGATAGATAATAAGCCCTGTAATTTTTTTTTATTTCTTAAATATCCCAGAATTGAATAAATAATACCCCTAATTTAAGCCCCTTAACAAATAAGCACTTTATTATTAATAATAATATTTCTTAAATATGTTAGAATTAGTTACCGTCCGCGGCCGGTTTTAAGCACTTTATTATTATTATTAATAATATTTCTTAAATATGTTAGAATTAATTACCGTCCGCGGCCGGTTAACCTTCCCGGAAGGAGCAACCATGATGAAAACCACGTGTCCGACTTCTTTACCATAGGTTTTAATTTCCGGGTAGGCGCCGCGGATGACGTACAACAGGCGCCGCGACACGCGGTGGTATCCTCATCCTGATTGGCCCAAACAGAACGGCCAATCAGAAAGCGAGTTGGGCTGGCTCCTCCCCTTTACGGTGGCTGTCTCGGAGTTTTTATGAATGGGCCACGTGGTCTCCTCGCTTTCTTTTCGAAATCGATGCTCCCTGCAGAGGAAGGAAAGGCAGGTAGGTTTACAAATTAAATTAAATTAAATTAAATTCTTCTTCAAAGGGATCGACTGGATTCCTAGTCCGTGCTTCTCCTTTGATTTCGCCCTGCCCTGGAGAGAGCTCGTCTTTTATATTATATTAATATAAATTATTATATATTAATATATAATATCCTTTCTCTCTTTTTCTCCCTTCCTGTCTTTTCCTTCTATCTTTCCCCTTTCTTTCATTATCTTTCTCTTCCTTCCTTTTTCTCTTAACCTTTCTTTCCCTTTTTCCATTCCTTCTTTTCTTCCCTTTTTCTTTCCCTTCCTTTCCCTCCTTTTCTATTTTTCTCTTTCCCTTCCTTTCATTTTCTTTCTTTTCCTCCTTTTCTATCGTTCTTTCCCTTTCTTTTTTCTTTCCCTCCCTTCCTTTTATTTCTTTTCCTTCCTTCCTTTCATTCTCTTTCCCTTTTTTATTTTCCTTTCCTTTCCTTCCCTTTTTCTTTTCCTTCCTTTCCCTCCTTTCCTATCTTTCTTTCCCTTTTTTCTTTCCCTTCCTTCCTTTCAATTTCTTTCTTTTCTTCTTTCATTCTCTTTCCTTTTTTTCCTTTCCTTTTTTCCCTTTTTCTTTTCCTTCCTTTCCCTCCTTTTCTATCTTTCCCTTTACCTTCTTTCTTTTTTTCCCCTTCCTTCCTTTCCCATTCTTTCTCTTCCTTTTATACAGCCACCGATCTGGCTTCCCAGCAGGGCAAGAAACAGAAAAAAAGATGGAGAAGGGCATCCTTAATGCCCCCTCCTCAGAAAAAGTCAAGAGCCACGTGGATCGAGAGACAAAGAGCCGAGATTGCTGGGGGGAGTTACAATGCCCTGATTGGAGATCCGCTCTGAGACGTTGGGAAGCCACGTGGAGGTTAGAGAAAGGCTGAATCACAGATCCCCGACAACCTAAGGACGGCAGGAGATCTCAAAAAAGATCCCAGAGCGATGATTCGTGGCGATCATCCAATCCGTGGGAGCTAAAAGCCAACCTGATCCTTTAAAAAATCTTTTTAGGGATGTAGGAGATGAGACTCCGGAAAGAACAACAGGTGAGGATGGATCACTTTAATCCCGACATTTCTCCAATGTATGGAGCAAAGGGAATCCAATGTCTCTCTACAAAAGATTCCCCTATTGGGATATTCCTGCTGGGAAATTTAGGGGTGCCACTCTCTTAAATCGTACACCCGCACCTGGATCCTTCTTACTCTCTCTTAAAAACGTGGTTTCCTGTTCCTTTCCAAGCCTGGGGGCACCACAAGCTAAAAGATTAGAAGATGGTAGAAGTTGGACTGATGTTGCATTCTCTTTTCTTTCACCTTTTTTCTTTTTTTTTTCTTTCTTTCTTTCTCTTTTCCTTTTCTCCTTTTTCCTTCCTTTGTCTTTTTTCCTTCTTTCCTTCGTCTCTTCTCCTCCTTCCTGAAAGATCAAAGCCTCCCTTTCTTGGCAGGATTGGGTCTTCCTGTACCCATTTCTGTAATGTGCGGAGGTAAAAAAAATACTGCCCAATGTCATGTCTTCGGTGCCAGCGGTTTTCCCATCTGCTGGTTCTATCCTCAAGCACTGGGACACGCCAGATTCCCTTTTACGGTACAGGTGGTCCTCGACGTACGACGACAAATTTCTGTGGCTAAGCAAGACACTTGTTAAGTGAGCTTTGTCTCATTTTATGACCTTGGTTGCCACTGTTGCTAAGGGAATCATTGCAGTCGTTTAACCTAGTAACACGGCTGTAAAGTGAATATGTCTCCCCCATGACTTGCCAGACGGTCACAAAACGGGACCCCAGGACACTGTCGCTGTCATAAATATGAGTCGGATGCCACTGAATTTTCATCCCTTCCTCATGGGGATGCTTGCAAGTGAACCGGTTTCTCTACTGACTGACTGTAGTAAAGGGGATAACAATTGACAAGAGTCTCAATTTTGATCAGGGGGATGCTGCAACGTCGTAACTCTGAAAAATGGCCATAAATCACTTTTTTCCCCCCAATGCCGTTGCAACCTCAATCAGTCACTAAAACAAATGGTTGTAAGTCAAGGATTACCTATAAACTTTTATCCCACATCTTCTGAGTTTATTTATTAAATTTCTGCACCATCCATCTCACCCCTAAGGAACTCTGGGTGATTTACAGCAACATTATAAAACAATACTAGCTGACGAATAGAAGCGTGGATTAAGAAAAGGTGAACAATGAGCGAAAACCTGCAAGTGATTTTTTTTTTTAATTTGGATAATCAATGCACGTATGTTTGGGAAAAAGACTTCATGTAAGCGACTAGGTTACAAAAGGGTGAGAGATTTGTGGGGGAGGTTGTATGGCATGAGTAGAAAATGTGGCTTCTTGGTCTGAGCATAATGTGTTAGGATGTCGCTATTTTGCTAATTTAATTCTTTCTTTTTTGGACAAGGGTTTGGACAAGATTGAGGTGTAACCAAGAAAACTGAAGATCGGCAAACAGAAAAGACATCCAGGACTTCAAAAGACTTCAGAAAAATAATCTGCAGTGTATTAATTTTATGTATTTCTTTGCCTATTCCTATATGTACTTTTCGAGTTATTCAAAGCTGTTACCAATAATTACATTTTTTTTTAAAACAAATGTGATGGTGTCATTTTTAAAAAGATCAGTAAATCTCAGAGCTGGCATCCTACAGCCTATTTAAATTTGGCACCTATTAATAATGATTGAATATAATTTGAGTATCGAAGTTTCTTCCGTACATAACCCTGATTCAGTTTAAATGAAGGCCCGATTTAATCTAATTAAATTAAAATTCTTTAAATTGTCGCACTTTATTGTCTTTTGAGTTTTCTTTTATGTGGATTGTTTTCTGTTTGGGACAAAATCCTTTTTCCCCCCCGTTTCATTTCTATACAATAAATTATATTTTGAAAAGCTTGACTTTCTGCTGGATGTTTTATAACATTTTCAGATTGCTGTTTCAATGGTGCATAACAAAACATTAAAAACTGTAGCAAGTAAATTAGCACTTTGGTGCATTCACAGAAGGAGTATTGGTTGATTTACAGACAAACCACTAATGATTTATGGTTTCTTGGACAACACATTTACAACCCTGGAGAATAAAGCAAGCAGCTTTTGTTTAATACTCAATGGATACTATATCATTGTCATTTGACAATCCTGTAATCCCTTGCGGGGTAGATTCTGGGAAATTACATGGAGCTGAGTGTTTACTGGCCGGATGCCCTCCCTGTAGCCAGTGCGGAGTTTTATTCGGCAGATATATTCTCAGTGTGCCCAGAGAGAGAAATATCTGCCTCTACCTAGGATCGAACCCACTTAATGGATAGTATAGCTAGAGAAAAAAAAAATATTGTATTTATTTGTATCCTGCCTTTATTTTTACAAATAACTTGAGGTGGTAAATATCCAACACACCTTCCTTCCTTTTATCCCCACAACAACAACCTTGTGAGGTGGACCGAACAGAAAGGGGAATGGCTCCAAGTCACCCAGCCAGCCTTCATGGCTAAGGTGGAACTAGAAGTCACCGTCTCCTGGGGATTGGCCCAATGTCACCCAACCAGCTTTCATTCTTAAGGCAGAACTAGAATTCACCATCTCCCACTTTCTAGTTCAGGGGTCAGCAACCTGCAGCTCTGGAGCCGCATGTGGCTCTTTCACCCCTCTGCTGCGGCTCCGTCACTCAAAATATGCATCACAACCGCCAATGTGCGACACCTGCCGGCACGCGATTTATTGAGCTTTTCTACCCCCGGTAGGCCAACCATGGATAAATCCAAGAAAAAAGTTTCAGAAGAAAACAGAACGTTTCATTCAACTACCTAGGCTAGTTTTGTGGCCGCTGAAGAAATAAGTCAGGCACGGGAAGGGTTTTTGTGGCTCCCGGTGTTTTCTTTTCTGTGGGAAACGGGTCCAAATGGCTCTTTTGAGTCTTTAAGGTTGCAAGACCCCTGTTCTAGTTTGGTCCCTTAATCACATGCCTAAACTGAGTCAATTCGCTACAGGTCGTCCTCAACTTACAACCTTGTCATTTAGTGACCGTTCAAAGTTACAACAGCACTGGGGGAAAAAAAAGTCTTATGACTGGGCTTTGCACTTACAAACCGTCGTAGCATCCACCCATGTGAGGACTGCAACAATGCCGTATTTTAGACTAGTCTGATCATGCCAAAAATCGGATAAATAAGTTTTCTCAAAGCAGTTCCAGTACAGATAGTCCCCGACTTATGATCACAATTGAGCCCAATATTTGGAACCTTGGAATGGACGGCAAATTAACCCAGTGTATTTCCTAGAACCTTCCTTCCTTCCTCCTCCCCTCCCTCTGTCTTTCCTTCCTTCCTCCCTTCCTTCCTCCCTTCCTTCCTCCCTCCCTCTTTCCTTCCTTCCCATCTTTCCTTCCCTCCCTCCCTCTTTCCTCTCTCCATCTTTCCTTCCTTTTTCCTTCCTTCCTTTCGTCTTCTTACCCTTCCTCCCTCTCTCTTTTCTCCCTTTTCCTTCCTTCCTTCCATCCTTTTCCTCCCTCCTTTTTCCTTCCTTTCTTCCTTACTTCCTCCCACTTTCCTCCCTCCCTTCTTTTTCCTCCCTTCCTCCGTCCCTCCCTTTTTCATTCTTCCCTCTTCCATCCCTTCCTCCCTCCCTCCCTGTCTTTCCATCCTTCCTTCCTTCCTCTTCCTCTCCCTCCCTTCTTCCTTCCCAACTTTTCTTCCCTCCTTCTGTCTTTCCTCCCTCCTTCCTTCTTCCTTCCTATCTTTTCTTCCCTCCTTCCGTCTTTCCTCCCTCCCTCCTTCCTCCCTCCCTCCCTCCTTCCTCTTTTTCTTCCTTCCATCGTTCTTTCCTCCCTCCCTCTCCTCCCCTCCCTTCTTTTTCCTTCCTTTCTTCCTTACTTCCTCCCACTTTCCTCCCTCCCTTCTTTTCCCTCCCTTCCTCTTCCGTCCCTCCTTCCGTCCCTCCCTGTCTTTCCTTCCTTCCGTCCCTTTCTTTTTGTTTTTCTCTCTCTCTCTCTCTCTGTCCTTTTTTCCTTCCTCCTTTCTCTTCCCTCCCCAAATACATACTACTGCAACCACCCCACTCCATAATTCAGGACCCCTCTGAGCCACGAAGGTGGCATGGATGTCTGGGACTGAAGCCCCAGAGTAATGCCTAAACGCAGCTGCCGGAGAGGTGGGGGGAGAGGACATCTGGGCCCATCATGCTGAGCTGGTGGGTCCTGTCCAGGAGATGCCACGGCAGAGCTTTGGAGTCCCAGCCCATCTCTGCCCTCCTGGCCCCTTTTGCAGGTGGTGGTGGGTGCTAGTGCCCCCCTCGGCCATCTGAGGAATGACAGGGGAGAAGAGTGACGGAAAGGGTGACTCACTCTATGCAAATCATCCACCAATCGCCACCCGGACAGCCAGCTGGCATGATGGGAAATGCGCAGAGGGGAGAAAAAAACCCCATTTTCACCCCCAAATCGCCCCACGGGAGATGCTGTTGCGATCCAGCCCTGACAAAGAACTGGGAAGAATTGATCCCCTGGGATCTCTTTGCCACCCTGTCGCGCTCCCCAAAACCTGGAGGAGCCTCCGGACGGGAGTCTTGGGCCCCGTCCGCCTGACTCCGGTATCGCTTCTCGGCCTTTTGGCTAAGATCAAGTGTAGTATCTGTTCTTATCAGTTTAATATCTGATATGTCCTCTATTTGAGGACTACATATTAAATGGATTTTTGGAACTGGGAGATGGAATAGGGGCTTGCTCCGTCCACTCCAAGCATCGGCCTGGTATTGCAGTACCTCCAGGAACGGTGCACCTCCCCCTGGGAGGAATCTCACGGGTCAAAAAACAGATCGAAAGCTCCTTGGCATGCAGAGGGATCCTCTGATGGGTCCTTTGCTCCAGAGATCTGGCTGTGCTCTCTGCCTCTCGCTTAAGAGCGGTGACCTATTTCCACCCTTTTGCAAATGATATTTGATGGGCAGATAGGTGAACGGATCAGCCAGTTGCTCTAATGAGTGGCTGGAAAAGGCTTTAAATGCCTAATAGATCATAAAATGGATCCAAGTTTCTCGGTAGCAAGGATTGCTAAATTGAGTGAGTTAAAAGGATCCCGGTTCAGAGTAAGGGAAGGAGTGCTAAATTGAAGAGCGGGTTAAAGTGCCAAATATAGGCAAATATAACAGGATCCCGTTTTAGGGGCTAGGAACGGGTCCTAAATGGAGGAGTGGGTTAAAAAGGCTTTAAATATCTAATAAATCAAAAAAAAGGATCCACTCTCACACCACAAAGGGAACCCGAGTTTCTGAGGAGGGGGATTGAAAAAGCTTTTAAATCATGAAAAGGATCCACTCAAGCTACTAAGGGGTGCTGAGTTTTTGAGGAGTGGGATTAAAAAGGCTTTAAATTGCCGAATAAATCATAAAAGGGATCCGGTCTCGAGGTACTTAGCTCTTAAAAGTATAATAGGGTTCGAAGGGACCTTGGGAGGTTGTCTAGTCCAACCCTCTGCTTATTAACCGAACTGCTTAATTGAAACACTTTATTAAAAGAGTCCTCTTAATTGAGAAGTGGGCTAAAATGATTTAAATGCCTAATAAATCATAAAAGATCCATTTTTTAAAAAAACAAAGGATTGGTTTCAGGCCACGAAGGGTTTGCTTAGTTCATCACTGAGGAATGGACTAAAAAAATGGCTTTAAAAATCCCTCGTAGGATCACAAAAGGATCCAGTTCCAAGCCACACAGTTTACACTTGACATACTACATCGAAGTCCCGATTTTATTTTATTTTATTTTTCCACATCTGCCATTTCTCTTTCTCAAATCCGTAAAAACGAATGCTAGAATGTGGTTCGGGGTGGAATTCCATGCTTAAAAATGTTATTATTAGCTGTTTTTAAAAATCGAGTGTTTTTGCTGCCCGAGGAAGAAAACGCGTGATGCCGTGGTCAGAAAAAAATCTGCCCAGGACCAAAAATTTTTTTTTTGACTCAAATGTAACAACGGATGCTAGAATGTGAATCGGGGTGGATTTCCATGCTTTAAAATGTTATTATTTGCTGTTTTTAAAAATTGAGTATTTTTGCTTGCCAAGGAAGAAAACGCGTGATGCCGCAGTCAGAAAAAAAGCTGCCCAGGAGCAAAAAATTTTTTTTGACTCAAATGTAACAACGGATGCTAGAATGTGATTCAGGGTGGAATTCCATGCTTAATAAAAATGTGGTAAAATCACCCATAGTCTTGTGATGATTCATTTAACAACGGCATCATTTATTTAGCAACAGAAGTTCCGGACCAATTGTCGTCATAAATCAAGGACTACCTGTAGCAGTTTGTAGTTTATTTTTGCAAAATTCTTCCTCTCCCGTCTCCCATTCCTCTGGTTCTAAAACCCTCGTATATTCTGGAAGCGATGTTCCTATTTCTTTTGTTCAAAGTTTTTCTTTTGTTTTTATTCTGGGCAAGTACCCAGCGCTGCTTTGCTCCCAAATGCTTATCCCAAGTAGTTATGCTTTGCAAAAAGCAAAAAAAAGCTTATTGGAATGTCAGCCTTCCTCTCATTTCAATCTTTTTTTTAAAAAAAAAAACATTTGAAAAAGTGGGAAAGGAAATCTCTATATTAAGGCATCCAAGCTTGGTCAGGAATTACAAAGGACTTCCTGTTTGAGGCTTCTAAAATACAGCTTTTTTCATTATTTTGAATGAAAATTCCTAATTTTCTAATTCCCTTTCTCCGCCTTGCAGTCCAGTTTCTTCTTGAAAGCTTCCAGTGATGAAGCTCCCACAACTTTTGAAGGCATCTTCTGTTTTATGGATTGATTGTTGTCACTGTCAGAAAATTCCTCCTTATTTCCAGGTTGAATCTCTTCTTGTTCAGTTTCCATCCATTATTCCTTGTCTGGACTTCGGGTGCTTTGGAGAATAGCTTGACCGCCCCCCCTTTCTCTCCGTGGCAGCCCCTAACCCCTCAAATATCAGCGGCGATCATAAATAAATGACACATCAAATTATCTAGCTGGATCTTCTTCCCTGGCTGGCAGCGAGTTCGAATTCCTCGAAAACAGCTGCTGTCAATCAGAGGACAGAGACTTAAATTGTTGCCAGAGGCTGCATTGGCCGCCTTTTAATTCTTTCATTAATAGAGCTCTCTATGAATGTATAACCGCCTATACACAAATCAGAGTATTTATAATATGTACACACACATAATTTAATTAAAAAAAAAAAATCCAGCGTCTTGTTTTTTTTCCCCATCTTTCCGTTTTTTCCCCCCCCACTCCCTTCCCCAAGAAGAATATCACACCTGCCTCATTGGGGAAGGAAACAGGGTGTCCCAAGATCTTTTCCCCTTTTTTAAATTTTTTTTTTTTCCTGCAACAAATATACAATAAAATATATTGCTATGTACACGGCTATGTCCCGTTCAAGCCACTATGGGCCTCCCTTCCGACTTTTAGCGGGAAGGAAAGGAATTGAGAGGGGTGCGGGTGGGAAAATAAGGTGGTGGGGGGGTTCTTTTTATTGCTTTGGACGGAGGTGGGGAAGGGAGGGGGAGACAGGGCCTCACACCTGAAAAGAAAAGCAAAAAAATTGCCTTTTGAACTATTGCTATGTGGGAATTCGGTGAAGGATGCAGAACGAAAGGACCGGCCTTTATTTTTATTTTTATTATTCTGTCTCGGAGTGGGGGGGGGGCTTGCTCCTTCACCGCAGCCCACCACTTTCCTGGCTTTGAAGGCAGGTTGCGTGCGATACCAGGCAGCCCCCCTACCCCTCGGAGACCCCCCCCCAACTCTCGCATCCCGTTTTTTAAAAAAATTCAAAGTTATTGCTTCAAAGGGATAATTCGGGGGGGGGGGGGAGAAGGAGAGAAGGAGGCAAGATGGAAGGAATGGGGCAGAGAAAGGCGGAGGAGTATCACTCCCCTGAGGTTGCATGAAGACCAAGCACGCAAAGGCAAAATGAAGGAGAGGGGGGGGTTGTCCCGTGCCCTCCCTTCTCCATCCCCCCACCCTTCCCATTGTCTACATCCCAAAATTCCTGGAGCCGTAACTTCCCACAATGTCTTAAGGTGCTTTGGATCGCGGGGTACATCGCCCAAGTGTATGAACGAAGAGACACCGGGAAGAAAATTTAAGCAACAGGAAAGGACCCTTCCCCAAAATAGACCCACAGAGACATTCGGCTTGGGTGCCCCCCCCCAAACAAGACTCTCTTGCCCCATCTGGGGTGGGACACCTCCGATTTCCCCCCCTCCCCCATCCTGTAAACCCAGAATTGTTAGTGCTACAGGATCTGATCTGCTCTTTTTATCAAACTCGGCGGATAGAAGGCTGGACTACAGCTCCCAGAATTCCTCAGCCTGCGTGAATTCTGGGAGTCGAAGTCCAACCCAGCTGAAAGCGTGCTTGCTAGGGAATTCTGGGAGTTGAAGTTCACCCCCTCTTAAAAGCATGTTGCCTGAGGAATTCTGGGACCTGAAGTCCACCCATCTTAAAAGCATTGCTGGCTGGGGAATTCTGGGAGTCGAAGTCCACCCATGCCAAAAATATGCTAGCTGGGGAATTCTGGGAATTGATGTCCACCTCTCTTGCCTGAGGAATTGTGGGAGTCAAAATCCCCCCCTCCCTTAAAGCAGGCTGACTGGGGAATTCTGGGAATTGAAGTTGCCTGAGGAATTCTGGGAGTCAAAATCTCCCCCCCCCCACTTAAAGCAGGCTGACTGGGGAATTCTGGGAACTGAAGTCCAACCCCCCCCCCCCCCTTCCTGCTGCCAAGGAGGAGAAGCCCTCCTCTAATCTCCTTCCCTGCCCCCTCCCCCACTTCCCGATCAATAAATTAAAATTAAAATATGGCTTCCAAAACATTTTGTCCCTGTCTCCACCAACCGGCCCCGGGTGTCAAAATCAAATCCGGGAAGGATTGCCGTGGCGCCTGCGTTGCAGTGATGTCGTCCTCCGCGGTGCGCGAAGCTTGGGGGGGGTGGGAGGCGACCGCGAGGTTTGCATAAGGTGAAATGCATATTAGTAGCGCGATAGCCGTGGCGGGGATTCAGAGGGTGGAAGAATCCGCATCCGGGCCTCTGCGGCTGCTGGTCTCTGTCGCGTGCTTTGCCCACCCACCCCCCATCTCCCGCCCCCGCCCTGGATGCCTGGGCTCCCCCACCCTCCTGAATCCTGACCCCAATTCTCAGCCTGTCCTGCCTTCAGTCCATCATGGCTTCCAACATCTCCAGGAAGAGCTTATGCATGGGGATTTTGCCTTCCAGCTTCAGGCTGTAGAAGTGGTGCAGCACCCGGGTGGCCGTTTGGCGCAGCAGCGGGAGGGTCAGCAAAAGGCGGCCGGCTCGGCGAGGCTCCTCGGGGCGCCGCGAGGCTTCGTACTCCAGCAACGCCTCGTGAAGGACGTCCCGGAGGCGTTGCACGGCTGCCATGTCCTCGATATGAACGGAGTCTGGAAGGCAGAAAGGAAGGCGACGGGATTGCAGGGATGGATTGGAACTAGAACTCACCGTCTCCTGGTGGTTGGTCCCAGTTAACCCATTGGGCTTTCATGCCTGAGGTGGAACTAGAACTCACTGTCTCCTGGTGATTGGCCCAAGTTAACCCAGATGGTTTTCATGCCTAAAGCAGGACTAGAACTCACCGTCTCCTGGTGATTGACCCAAGTTAACCCAGATGGTTTTCATGCCTAAGGCGGGACTAGAACTCACCGTCTCCTGGTGATTGACCCAAGTTAACCAAGATGGTTTTCATGCCTAAGGCAGGACTAGAACTCACAGTCTCCTGGTGATTGACCCAAGTTAACCAAGATGGTTTTCATGCCTAAGGCAGGACTAGAACTCACAGTCTCCTGGTGGTTGGCACAAGTTAACCCAGATGGTTTTCATGCCTAAGGCGGGACTAGAACTCACCGTCTCCTGGTGGTTGGCCCAAGTTAACCCAGATGGTTTTCATGTCTAAGGTGGAACTAGAACTCACCGTCTCCTGGTGGTTGGCCCAAGTTAACCAGTGACCTTTCATGCATAAGGCAGGACTAGAACTCACCGTCTCGTGGTGATTGGCCCAAGTTAACCCATTGGGCTTTCATGTCTGAGGTGGAACTAGAACTCACAAGTCTCCTGGTGATTGGCCCAAGTTAACCCAGATGGTTTTCATGCCTAAGGCAGGACTAGAACTCACAAGTCTCCTGGTGATTGGCCCAAGTTAACCCAGATGGTTTTCATGCCTAAGGCAGGACTAGAACTCACCGTCTCCTGGTGGTTGGCCCAAGTTAACCCAGATGGTTTTCATGCCTAAGGCGGGACTAGAACTCACTGTCTCCTGGTGACTGGCCCAACTTAACCCCATGGGCTTTCATGTCTAAGGTGGAACTAGAACTCACCGTTTTCTGGTGATTGGCCCAAGTTAACCAGTGGACTTTCATGCCTGAGGTGGAACTAGAACTCAGTCTCCTGGTGATTAGTCCAAGTTAACCAGTGGCCTTTCATGCCTGAGGTGGAACTGGAACTCACTGTCTCCTGGTTTCTAAGCAAGACAAGACCCAGCCTCTTCTCTGAACTCACCTGAGTTGGCAAGGGCCAACGCCTTCAGCAGCACATATTCCTCGCGTTCCAAGCGCAGCGCCCGGTATTTTCGCACCAGCTGGAGGACTACGCTGCTCAGCTCCAGCAGTCCCGCCGTCCGGGCCGCCTCTTCGTCGAGCGCGAAATCTTCCGCAAACACAATCTCATCTTCACAAGGCAGCGAACGCCAGGCGACGCCAAGGAGCAAAACCTCCAGCCAGACGCTCTGCAGGACGGACATCTGATCGGCCAAGGACAACGCTGGGAACCCTGAGCCGGAAAAAGCAAACCACGAATGTGGGGGGTTAAATTCAGAGGCTGATATCTGCCCAGGTTACTTGCAAGGTAGTCCTCGTCTTACGACCGCAACTGAGCCCAGCATTTCTATTCCTAAACAAGAGAGTTGCTAAGTGAGTTTTGGTCCCATTGTCTTGCCACGGTTGTTAAATGAACCACGGCAGTTTGTTTAAGTGGGTAACACGGTTGTTAAATGAATCTGGTTTCTGCATTGGCTCTGGTTGTCAGAAGGTCGCAAAAGGGGGTCACGTGACCGTCGTAAATATGAGATTTGATTGTTTGACCTTGGCTGCATAAGTGGGAAAATAGAATAGAATAGAAAAGAATAGAATAAGTAGATAATAAAATAGATAATAGAATAAATAAGAATAGAATAGAATAAGTAGATAATAAAATATAGAATAGAATAGAATAGAATAGAATAGAATAAGAATAAATGATAAACGAATAGAATAGAATAATAAAATAGGAGTTTAGAATAGAAAATGGAATGAAATGGAATAGAATGGAATAGAAAAAATTAGAATAGAATAGAATAGAATAGAATAGAATAGAATAGAATAGAATAGAATTAGAGTAGAGTAGAGTAGAGTAGAATAAGAGTTTAGAATAGAAAATGGAATGGAATAGAATAGAATAGAAAACAGAATAGAATAGAAAATAAATAGAATAGAATAGAATAAGGGTAGAGTAGAGTATAATAGAATAAGAGTTTAGAATAGAAAACGGAATGGAATAGAATAGAATAGAAAATAGAATAGAAGAATAGAATAGAATAGAATAGAATAGAACAGAACAGAACAGAACAGAACAGAACAGAATTTTTTACTGGCCCAGTGAGATTGGACACACAAGGAATTTGTCTTAGGTGCATAAGCTCTCAGTGTTCATAAGGAGAATAAATTACATTCATCAAGAATAAAAAGCTACAACACTTAATGATAGTCAAGGATACTAATAAGCTATCAAATCGTACTATATAAACAATATAATTGAAAGAAAAAGCAACATGGTTATGGTAATAAGTGGGAAGAGACAGATACTAGTAAGGAAGAGAAGAAGAATAGTAATTCAGTCTTAGTGAATAGTTTGACAGTGTTGTGGGAATTAGTTGTTTAGCAGAGTGATGGTGTTCGGGAAAAAACTGTTCTTGTGTCTAGTTGTTTTGGTGTGCAGTGCCCTAGAGCGTCATAAGTGCCGTTATAAATCGGAACGATCACTAAAGGAATGATTGTAAGTCAAGGATTACCTGTACAGAAAGGACCAATATACAGGCAACCATCTTAAGATATTTCTAAAGAATATCTTTTCCTCCCCCCTAATTTTAACTTCTAATTTAAAATGCCACAGTTTGTATGTGCAAGAAAGCAAAGTTTTTTTTGTTTTTTTTTAATGGAATGCTCTTTTAGCAGGTCAGGATTTGCAGGAGCTGATAAAATAAGAATTATTAGGTAATATTAGGACATTAGGAAATATTAACAGTCTCTCAGTATTTTAAGATATAGGACAGTTGGTATGAGTGGATAAACCAATGGAAAAGAAGGTAAAGTCAAAATTTAGTAAGAAATTAAAAGTAATAATTATACACCGTCATTAAGGGGAAAAAAAAGGGAAAATAAGTTTTTGTATATATGTGTACTTATATACATTATATATACTTTATTTGTTTGTTGATATTGTTGACTGTATTTTAAGGTTGTGAATGTTTTATATATATATATTTTTTTTAAAATCTAATAAAGTTTGTTTTTAAGACCAAAAAAAAAAGGAAATATTAACAGCTCAGCTTCCTAAGTTTGAACTACTTTTCACTACTTTAATGGCCTATTTGGAAGGAGTTGAGATCTGGGCACAGCTAAGTCCTCGACTTATGACTGCAACGGAGACCAGAATTTCCATTGCTAAGTAAAGCATTTATAAAGCCATCCTATTTTATAATTATTATTATTATTTTTTTGGCTCCGGTCCTTAAGTGAATCCCTGAAGTCATTAAATGAATCAGGTGGTCATTATGTGAATCTGGCTTCCCTCCCCCCCCAACCCCCCCATTGACTTTGTCGGAAGCTGGCTGGGGAAGGTCACAAACAGGATGTCGTAACTCCGTGACGGCTGCCAAGCGCCCAAATTTCGATCCCTTGACCGTGTGCGATGGTCGTTAAGTCCCTTTTTTTTCCAGGGCCTTTGAATGGTCACTAAGCGAGAAATGTCATAGGTCTGAGGACTTTTTTGGTCCTCCTCAGAAGACCAGCACTGGGATGGCTGCTCTAGGAAAGCAGATGACCATCGAGAAGGGAGCAATGGGCACAGATGGAAAATTTCGTGGCTTACCTGGTATATTTTTGGCCCAGCCAATGATGACCACAATTTCCCGGTCGGCCAGATCACACAAAGTGCTCGCGGCTTTTGCGGGACCTTCGGGAAGCGCCGGGTCGGGCATGGCGTAGAGTTTTTCCGGTTCCGCGACCAACAAGTGTGACACCATCGTGTTCATCGGAGCTGGTCGATCGGAAGGAAGAGAAAGAGAAAGGGATTGGGGGGTTTTTTTCTTTTCCCAGGAGAAAAAAAGAGAAGCGAAAACTAAGAAGTGAAAACGGATAGGGAAGAGGGGGAAGAAAAGTCAAGGAAGAGAGAACGAGGCCCCGACTTAATTGCGTAACGCATTGTAAGCCGCCCTGAGTCTCCGGAGAAGGGCGGCATATAAATCAAATTTTAAACCCAACCCCCCCCCAAAAAAACACCAAAAAAACTCTATTCTCTGGGGATTTGTGTGTGTGAGACAGAGGAGAGAAAAAAAATCAAAATTAGGATAGGTGGGTGTGATGAGGAGAAAAATAGAGGAGAAAAATTACTTTCATGAAAGTGATGTAAAAGAAAATGAAGATATTTCGTGATCTCTCTATGCACTCTGGTTTCATTCTTTCTTTCTCTCTCTCTCTCTCTTTCCTCTTGCTTCCTTTCCTTCCTCCTTTTCTTTTCTTTCTTTTCTTTCTTTCTTTCCTTTCTTTCTTACTTTTCTTTCTTTCCTTCCTTCCTTCCTTTCCCCTTTCTTCCTTCCCTCCTTTTCTTTCCTTCCTTCCTTTCCTTCCTTTTTCTTTTTCTTTCTTCCTTCCTTTCCTCCCTCCTTTCTTTCTTTCCTTCCTTCCTTTCTTCTTTTCCCTTCCTGCCGTTCCTCCCTCCTTTTCTTTCCTTTATTTCTTACTTTCCTTTTTCTTTCATTCTCTTCCTTCTTTCCCTCCCTTGCTTTCTTCTTTCTTCTTTCCCCTTCCTTCCTTTCCTTCCTCCCTCCTTTCCTTCCTCTTTCCTTTCTTTTTCTCTTTCTTCTTTCCCCTTCCTTCTTTTCCTCCCTCCTTTTCTTTCCTTCCTTTCCTTTCTTTCTTTCTTTTTCTTTCTTTCTTCTTTCCCCTTCCTTCTTTTCTTCCCTCCTTTTCTTTCCTTTCTTTCTTGCTTTCCTTTCTTTTTCTTTCTTTCTCTTCCTTCTTTCCCTTTCTTTCTTTTTTGTTTCTTTCTTTCTTTCTCTCCTTCCTTCCTTCCTTCCTTTTAAAAGAAAGAAAAGAAAGCAAGGGACTATCCAAGGCAAAGAAACCTTGTCCAGGATCACCCTGCATCACCGCAGATCCTGGGATGGCTCAGCAGGTATGCCAGCCAAGCCCGCTTAAACAAGCAATGGTTTGTTGGTCTGCAGCTGGCCAGGAGAACAGCCGAACTCAGAATCCGCCCAGCACTTGTACTGTATATCCAGAGGAGGCAAATACATCTCTCCTTGCAGCGTCTCAAGAAGTAGAATCCCAAAACTGAGGTTTCTGCACCCCCCTCCCCAAATTATGGGGGTGATTCACCAATCCGGGGAACTCACCTGACTTCTTGGCGGTAGCTGTGGCGATCTGCGGGGTCACAAAAGTGCTGGGATAGGGGGCACCCTCCACCTCTGGCCGGCGCTTATATTTCTGGCGACCCCCACGAACCCGATCAAGGCGTACCCCTGAAAATTGGCAAGGGGGGGGGAGAGGAAGGAAGAAAGGAAGAAAAATTATGGCTCGGAAGAAAACACGGAGTTTCATCCATTGCTAAAGACCGACATCCTGGCCTGGCCTAATTCCCCTCTTTTAAATTATTTTTTAAATTTTTTAATTCGTGATTTTATAAATTGGGTGTTTTAATCTGTGTTTCGGCCAAAATATTTAACAATGTTAAGGGATTTTTAATATTTGCATTATCTGTATTTTATCTTGGCTGTTCACCGCCCTGAGTCCTTCGGGAGTAGGGCGGTATAGAAATTTGATTAAATAAATAAATAAATAAATAAATAAATAAATAAATAAATAAATAAATAAATCCCCTCGTGCGTTTCTCAAACCATCCAAATTTACCCTCGAATCTTTTACCCTTCTTCCCCCCCGCAAATCCTTCCTTCCTTCCAAGGAATTGGGATTTAACTGTGGCATGGAGGGGGAGGGGGAAAGCAACTCTTGTTATGCTCAGAGGCACAGTCTTCATGATTCAGCGCCCACCTGGGGCAAAGCACAAGGATGTGATTGAAACCCGTGGTAAAGAAGATCAAACTATAATCTTTAAGCCATAATATTGTTCTGGTCTGGTCTTAAGTTAGAATCTAAAGCGGGATTCAGCATCGTGGTTAGCGCTCAATAGGCCAAAAGTTAAACTTACTCTAAAATAGTTTAATCCATTTAAATCAGGGGTCTGCAACCTTAAACACTCAAAGAGCCATTTGGACCCGTTCCCCACAGAAAAGAAAACACCGGGAGCCACAAAACCCTTCCCGTGCCTGACTATTTCCTGAGCGGCCACAAAATTAGCAAATGTAGTTGAATTAAACGTTCTGTTTTCTTCTGAAACTTTACTTTTCTTGGATTTATCCATGGTTGGCCTACCAGGGGTTGAAAAGCTCAATAAATCGCGTGCCAGTGGGTATCACACATTGGCGACTTGTGACGCATATTTTGAGTGACGGAGCCGCAGCAGAGGCGTGGAAGAGCCACATGCGGCTCCAGAGCTGCAGGTTGCTGACCCCTGACCTAAATTGAAGCGGATTACAAATCTATCCCATTTTACAAGCAGTCCTCGTTTAGCGACTGTCTCGTTTAGTGACCATTCCAAATATGGAACAAGTAACTTTGCGACCCATCCTCGCATTCATGAACTTTGTAGGTGTGTAAATAGTCAAAATAAGATCGTCGGCACGCTTGCAGTTTTGACCTAGCAACCAGTTTGCTTAATGACCAAATTACCGGTTCCCAATTGTGGTCAGTAAATGAGGACGAACTGTATAGAATAACAAGAGTTGGGAGGGACCTTGGAGGTCTTGTAGTCCAACCCCACCCCCCCCCCCACCGCTCAGGCTTTTCAGAGGTTCCTCCCAGAATGCATCTGGGCAACGGGCGGTGCGAACTGAATGGAACTACGATTCCCAGCATTCTTCACTCTGGACCAGCCTTCCTAAGGAAGCTGGGAAATGAAGTTCAGCGATAAATGATCCATTGGGATTGTTGAGATTTAAGCCCCTTCCCCAAAAAATTACCTTCCTTCAGCATGCCCACACGCAGGCACTTGGTGAAACGGCACGCCTGGCACGCTTTCCGCCGACGTTTGGTGATTTCACACTCGTTGGTAGCCGGACAGCTGTACTCAATGCTTCCTGCAAGACAGAGCAAAGACAGGGACATTAATCCACCACAGAGACAGTCCTCAACGTACAACAGTTTGTTTAGTGACCATTCGAAGTTACAAAAGCATTGAAAAAAGCGACTTAGGACTTAGCTTGTTTTAAATGGACTCTTTTGAAGGGTGTGTAAATGTGGTCTACCTCTATGTGTCTGTCGATGGCTAGTTTTTATTAGTTATTTATTTAGTACAGGTAGTCCTCAATGTACAACAGTTTGTTTAGTGACCATTCGAAGTTACAACGGGACTAAAAAAAGCGACTTAGGACTTAGCTTGTTTTTAAATTTATTCTTTTGAAGGGTATGTAAATGTGGTTTACTTCTATGTGTCTGTCAATGGCTAGGTTTTTTTAGTTATTTATTTAGTACAGGTAGTCCTCGACGTACAACAGTTTGTTTAGTGACCATTCGAAGTTACAACGGGACTGAAAAAAGCGACTTGTGACCATTTTTCATACTTACGACTGTTGCAGCATTCCCAGAGTCACGTGATCAAAATTCAGACACTTGGCAACTGACTCGTATTTTTGATGCTCGCAGTATCCCGTGATCCCCTTTTCACGACCTTCTGACCAACAAGGTCCATGGGGAAGTTGGATTCACTTAACAACAACCATGTTACTAACCTAACCGCTGTGATTCATTTTAACAAGTAAGATTGTAAAATGGGGCAAAACTCACTTAAGAAATGACTCCTTAGCAACAGAAATTTGGGGCTCAATTGTGGGCCGTAAGTCGAGGACTCACTGTAGTTTACTCAATCTGTCCTACAGGCTCAAAAGCAGCATAAATTTTAATTACTGAAGAGGCTGATAACCGGATAAAGCAGCTGTAACTTGCCTGTGGGCATCTTAACTCTCCCAGCACGGGGCAAATAAAGTTTCTAGTCCAATTCAGGTAGCTTTTATTATTCCTATTTTATATCCCTCCCTCTAGCACTATGGAACAACACCCTCCTAAAAAATTTTGGTTTCCTCCAGGCTGACAAGTTTTAAAAGGAAGTCTTTCTTTAGATAAATCATTTTTCACTCCTGGAATTTCCCCTCCCGCTTTGTGATGCAACCGAATTGGGGAATTTTTGAAAGATTCCCAGTTATTTGTCATAACTGGGCAGACAGGTGTAAAGGTAGCGAAGAGCCTGGATTTAAAGCCAGGGCGTGCAAAACTAAACGTATTTAATGTCTTAGTTCTCAGAGAGCATGCTTCAATAATGTAAATGTAATGCACGAGTCAAAAAGAGGGCTGGGAAAATATCTACAGACCCCTCGCATCCTGGACATCAACTGTTTCAATTCCTACCCTCAAAACAATGCTATAGAGCACTGCACACCAGAACAACTAGACACAAGGACAGTTTTTTCCCCAAACGCCCTCACTCTGCTCAACAAATAATTCCCTCAACACGGTCAAACTAGTTATTAAGTCTGCATTACTATTAATCTTCTCATCGTTCCTATCACCCATCTTCTCCCACTTATGACTGTATGACTGTAACCTTGTTGCTGTATCCTTACGATTTATATTGACTGTTTCCTAATATGATTCGATTGCTTATTTGTTCCCTATGACTGTCATTAAGTGTTGTGCCTTATGATTCTTGATGAATGTATTTTTTCTTTTATGTACACCGAGAGCGTATGCACCAAAGACAAGTTCCTTGTGTGTCCAATCACACTTGGCCAATAAAGAATTCTATTCTATTTTATTCTAAAAGATATGGAGACTCTAGAAAGAGTGCAGAGAAGGGCAACAATGAGGATTAGGGGACTGGAGGCTAAAGCATATGAAGAACGGTTGCAGGAACTGGTTATGTCTACCGTGTTTCCCTGAAAATAAGACCCGTTTTATATTTTTTTGAACCCTGAAATAAGCCCTTGGCCTTATTGCCATGCGCTCAAAAGCCTGATTGGGCTTATTATCAGGGGGTGTCTTATTTTGGGGAAAATAGGGTATCTGTATCTATTATCTCTCTCTCGTCTCTCTCTCCTATCTATCATCTCTCTTTCATCTATATCTATCTATCTATCTATCTATCTATCTATCTATCTATCTATCTATCTATCTATCTATATCATCTATCTATATCATCTATCTATCTATCTATCTATCAGTATCTATCATTTCTCTCTCTACCTATCTATCATCTCTCTTTCATATCTATCTATCTATCAGTATCTATCATTTCTCTCTCTACCTATCTATCATCTCTCTTTCATATCTATCTATCATCATCTATCTATCATAATCTATCTATCTATCTATCTATCTATCTATCTATCTATCCATCTATCAGTATCATCTCTCTCTCTACCTATCATCTCTCTTTCATATCTATCTATCTATCTATCTATCTATCTATCTATCTATCTATCTATCTATCAGTATCATCTCTCTCTCTACCTATCATCTCTCTTTCATATCTATCTATCTATCATCTATCTATCTATCTATCTATCTATCTATCTATCTATCTATCTATCTATCTATCAGTATCATCTCTCTCTCTACCTATCATCTCTCTTTCATATCTATCTATCTATCATCTATCTATCTATCTATCTATCTATCTATCTATCTATCTATCTATCTATCTATCAGTATCATCTCTCTCTCTACCTATCATCTCTCTTTCATATCTATCTATCTATCTATCTATCTATCTATCTATCTCTATCTATCTATCTATCTATCTATCTATCTATCTGTATCTATCATCTCTCTCTCTACCTATCATCTCTTTCATATCTATCTATCATCTATCTATCTATCTATCATCTATCTATCTATCTATCTATCTATCTATCATCTATCTATCTATCATCTATCTATCTATCTATCTATCTATCTATCTATCTATCTGTATCTATCATCTCTCTCTCTACCTATCTATCATCTCTTTCATATCTATCTATCTATCATCTATCTATCTATCTATCTATCTATCTATCTATCTATCTATCTACCGTGTTTCCCCCAAAATAAGACCCTGTCTTATATTTTTTTGAACCCTGAAATAAGCCCTTAGCCTTATTGCCATGCCCTCAAAAGCCCGATTGGGCTTATAATCAGGGGATAATGTCTTATTTTGGGGGAAAACAGGGTAGCTTAATGAAAAGAAGGACTAGGGGAGACATGATAGCAGTCTTCCAATATCTCAGGGGCTGCCCCAAAGAAGAGGGTTGGACTAGAAGACCTCCAAGCTCCCTTCTAGCTCTACTCTGATTGATTCTTCACCTTTCAAAGCAGAACTGTGAATGTCTACGGGGTTAAGGAAGGACCATAGAGCTAGAAAAGGGGAGAACTGACCTTGGATCGTCCGCTTGAAGAACGCTTTGCAGGCTTCGCAGGAGGCCACCCCGTAGTGGTACCCCGAGGCGATGTCCCCACAGACCAAGCACAGCCGCTTGGGCATCGTGTTCAGCATGTATTTCCCCCGGCCGGGAGCTTCATCGGGATCATCGTCGTGGCGTCGGCGAGAAGCTCCCGTCCCGGCCGGTAAGGTGCTGGCGGTTTCGAGTTCAGCGGGGGCCCCGCTGGTGCTGGTGTCGGAGGATCCGCTGGGACTGTGTTGGACGAGGCTATCGGGCGAAGCCGGTTCGGTTTTGATGAAGAATTCCGTCCGGCGTTCCCGGGAGGACATGGCTGGAGAGAGGCTCTGCAGGAAGGAGGAGAAGATAAAACCAGATGTAGTCAGAAGTTAAGGGGGAGTAAGGGGGTTCATTCACACACAATCCTGTTTAGCTGGTCAAGGGGAGCCAATATGTGTGGCTCAGGGTTGAGATGAGAGGTCCTTAGTGTTAGGGGAGGAGGAGGATTATTGTGAGGGTCCTTGGACGATTGCGGAGCTGGATGGTTTTCTTGTAGACATTTCACGACCCAAGTAGGGAACATCATCAGTGTTAGAAGGCAGGAGGGGTTTGAGGAGGAGGAAGTGAGGTAGAGGAGGATGGAGAGGAGGAGGAGGAAGAGGAGGAAGAGGAGGAGGAAGAGGTGGAGGAGAAGGAAGAGGAGGAGGAAGAGGAGGAGGAGGAGGAGGAGGAGGAAGAGGAGGAGGAGGAAGAGGAGGAGGAAGAGGTGGAGGAGGAGGAAGAGGAAGAGGAGGAGAAGGAAGAGGAGGAGGAAGAGGAGAAGGAGGAGGAGGAGGAAGAGGAGGAGGAAGAGGAGAAGGAAGAGGAAGAGGAGGAAGAGGAGGAGAAGGAAGAGGAAGAGGAGGAGGAAGAGGAGGACTGTGGAGTCCTCAGTGCTCTCTGAGCTTGGTGATTTTCTTGCAGAGATTTCATGACCCAGCTAAATTATATCATCAGTGCTGGAAGGGAGTGGGGTTTGCAGGGAGGAAGAGGAGGAGGAGGAGGAGGAGCAAGAGGAGGAGGAGCAAGAGGAGGAGGAGAAGGAAGAGGAGGAGGAGGAAGAGGAAGAGAAGGAGAAGGAAGAGGAGGAGGAGGAGGACAGTCAGGTCTGTGAACTTGATGGTTTTCTTGCAGAATTTCTTGACCCAGCTAGGTAACATCATCCGTGCTAGAAGAAAGTGGGGTTTATGGAGAGGAGGAGGAGGAGGAGGAGGAGGAGGAGGAGGAGGAGAAGGAGCCCTGGTAGCGCAGCAGACTAAAGCACTGTTATTAAGACCAGCTGCCTGCAATTACTGCAAGTTCGAATCTCGCCAAGGCTCAAGGTTGACTCAGCCTTCCATCCTTTCTAAGGTAGATAAAATGAGGACCCAGTTTGTGGGGGCAATAAGCTGACTTTGTGTAAATATACAAAAGTATGAAGGCTGTTGCTTAACGCACTGTAAGCCGCCCTGAGTCTCCGGAGAAGGGCGGCATATAAATCAAATTAAAAAAAAACAAAAACTGTGGAGTCCTTGGTGGTCCCGAGTTTGATCGTTTTCTTTCAAACATTTCATTACCAACCTAGGTAACATCATCATTGCTAGCAAGGAGTGGGGTTTGCTTTATCCAGGTTAAAGCCTAAATTGTATTCACATAACCAACCCAAGTTTGTTCGGTTCAATCGTTTGTGTCTTGAGGTAAAAGCCAGCTGAATCGATTATCTCACCTCAGATCCTTCTCTTGTGGGAACCCCCAAACCCCAGTTTAGTAATGGGACCAGCCAACATGATAACGTCATCCCCGTTCCTGGTCTTGTGTGAATGCAGAAACCCCCAAACCTTCCAAAGTCTACTTGGATCCCTCAAGACCCCCATGGTTTTCATTCCCCACCCCCCATTTTAAAATTTGGGGTACAAAATTCCCAAATCTTCCACTTCAAACACGGCCTATTCCTTTTCCCGTTTCCTTCATGTCCCAAGAAAACTCTTTTCCATTCCTTTTTTTTAAAAAAAAAGTCCCTCTGAAATACCGTCGGTTAATATAGATAGTCCTCGTCTTACGACCGCAACCGAGCCCCAAATTTTTATGTTGCTAAGCGAGACCGTTCAGGGGCGTTTCCACCCCCCCTTTGGCGGCCTTTCTTGCTCCCGTCGTTAAGTGAACCCTTTCCCCCCTTTTCAGAAGTCAAGTCAAGAGGGAAGCCAGATTGTTATAAGGTTGTTGAGTTAGCCCCCCACGTTGTTAAGTGAATCCGGCTTCTCCGTCGACTTTGCTCGTCAGAACGGTCGTAAGAAGGAATCACAGGGCACGGCGACTGTCATAAATACAAGTCAGTGGCCAAGTGTCTTTGATCACATGACCAGGGGGAGGGAAAGAGAATGCTGCAACGGTCGTAAGTGTGAGGAACGGTCCTAAGTCCCCCTTTTTCCCCAGGTCTGTTGTAACCTCAAAACGGTCACCGAATGAATGAGTTATAAATTGTATATCACAATCAGTCTATCTTAATTCCCCAAATTGCATATTGAATTGGGAAAGGGAGGGGGGGTGTTAGGATTATTTCAAGGTTCAAATTCAAGTTTTAGGGGAAATTTGGGGTGGAGGGGGGGGGGGAAAGAGCCGAAGTCCCGTAAAATCAGGGCGATGGGCATAGCAACCTTGCAACTTCCCCCCCCCGGAAAAAAAACTTCTGATAATTAAGCCACGGAGACCCCGTCCTTCAAAAATTAGCCGTGACTTTTAATTTTCCAGGTTTCGAGACGCAACACGGCCTCTGCAGTTCGGGGGGGGGGAGGGAGGAGGGAGAGGGGGGGGAGAGGAGAAGGAGGGGGGGCCCGCAGAAGCAAAGAAGCCGCAGGTTACTTGTGGGGGGGGGGAAGAGGGAGCTGGAATGAAAACCCCCCCCCCCACACACACACCCTTTCAGCTGACTTCTGTGCCCCTCGTTCAGCCATTGGACCAGATCTGTAGATCCCGGCACCCAGCCAGGAGATTGAAAAACGGTTTCAAGGTCACTTGAGGGAGATCCTATCAGGCACGGCGTGGAAAATGGGGGGGGGGGGAAAGCAGGCATGGAAGCAGACTCCAGTCACCTTGGGTGCCCCCTCCCTTCTATCATTCCTCCCGACTTCCAAGGATGCAACCCCCCCACCTTAAAATTTAGGAATTCAATCTATCCAGCCTATGGTTAAAATCTGCCTTTCTTTCCTTTCTTTCTTTCTTTCTTCCTCCCTCCTTCCTTCTCTTCCTTTCTTCCTCCTTCCCTTTCTTTCTTTTCTTTTTCTTCCTTCCTTTCTTCTCTCCTTCCTCCCTCCCTCCCTTCTTTCTTTCTTTTCTTCCTCCCTCCTTCCTTCTCTTCCTTTCTTCTTCCTTCCCTTTCTTTCTTTCTTTTTCTTCCTTCCTTCCTTCTCTCCTTCCTCCCTCCCTCCCTTCTTTCTTTCTTTTCTTCCTCCCTCCTTCCTTCTCTTCCTTTCTTCTTCCTTCCCTTTCTTTCTTTTCTTTTTCTTCCTTCCTTCCTTCTCTCCTTCCTCCCTCCCTCCCTTCTTTCTTTTCTTCCTTACGCCTTCCCTTTCTTTTTCTTCCTCCCTCCTTCCTTCTCTTCCTTTCTTTCTTCCTTCCTTCCTCCTTCCCTTTCTTTCTTCCTCCCTTCCTTCTCTTCCTGTCTTCCTTCCTTCCTCGTTCCTTCTTTCTTTTTCTTTTTCTTTCTTTCTTTCTTTTTTCCTTTTCCCTTCCCTTCCCTTCCTTCCTTCCTCCCTCCTTCTCTTCCTTCCTTCCTCCTTTCTTTCTTTCTCCCTCCTTCCTTCTCTTCCTGTCTTCCTTCCTTCCTCCTTCCCTTTCTTTCTTTCTTTCTTTTTTCTTCCTCTCTCTTTCTTTCCCTTCCTTCCTTCCTTCCTTCCCTCTTTTCTGCCTTCAGGAGCTATGAAGTGCTCCCCCACAAGCCATGTTCTACACAAACCATGATCAGTTGCAAAAGCGTAACTCCGGTTTGGCCCCAGCTGGCCTTTTTCAGACATGTTCAGCCAATCTCTCTCTGTGTGTGTATATGTGCTAGAAATCGGGGTGTCACAGAAAGTTGAACCTCAAAACAGAGGTTGGGGAATCCCTCGCCGGATTCGGGGTGTTTGTTTTTTTCCCCGAGCATGTTCCCTAATAATAATTCTCGTAAAAAAAAAAAAACTGGGGGGGGGGGAGGAGGAAACGCTCCTGGCCATTTTGTTCGTGCGGGAAGAGCCGACTCTGCGGCACCGAGGATGGGTTACGGAACTCTGGACCTGTTCGCACAACCTATCGAACCGATTTTCACCGAGCGATTTGTGTGTGTGTGTGTGTGTGTGTTTGTGCAAGTTTTGCATTTATGCGGCCGGATGGACCTTTGTCCTCTTTTCAATCTCTTTTTTCCCTGCGCAATGGAGGGCCAAAGTAGAATTGACGCAAGAATGGAGGGGGGGGGTGTTTTTTGTGTTGTGTTTTTTTTTTGTGTGTGTGTGTGTGAAATTGTGTGCCTTGGTCAACTTTCTTCCACTCTTTTAAGGGCCCCCCCGGTTTTGCCAAATCTTTTCTCCGACTTTTCACTTAGAGGGAAAGTTGCATTATGTAACCCACCTCCCCTTCGCATGCCGTCTTCCAATCCATGACTCAGGGAAGCTGCAAGGCCTGTGTTACACACACACACACACAAACACACACACACACCAGGAGTTCCTCTATGGCTGCGCACAATTTCCCTGCGCCTAGAGGCCACGTGATGCCTTTTGCAGAAAGGATCGTTTCTCCTTTAAAGTCACCCTTGGCGACCTTTGACCTCCCTGGGAGTTGATCCCTGCGGGTTCCTCCCCCACCCCCAACACACACACACACACACACACACACACACACACACACACACACGAGCCACAGCGCCAGAGGCGGGGTGGGGGGGGCACGTCGAAATTAAATTGAATTGAATTTAAAAGGCGCCTCTGCACCCGGTCTGCATTCACACGTGTCTTGGCGCTAACTGGATGCCAAGGCTCAGTTTGGGGCAGGAGGGAGGGGGGGGGGTCACGTCCATCTGTCAGAAGCAGCCAGCGCTGGATTCTGTCCAGGTGAGGGAATCCAGGTATCCAGGCACGCTGGAGGGGGGGGGGAAGGGAAGGTGTGTGTGGGGG